>OY757187.1:64650309-64972913 GCA_963583895.1 Melanophora roralis
TATGTAGTAGTAGTACATATAGTACATACATACGTTTTACTTAAGACTTGAAGTTGACTGATGACGTGACACGTACTTTCAACGATATAAAAGGATAAAAGCTGAGTTAAACGAGAAGTGAACAAAAAAAAATTAAACTAAAAAAACTTGGAAAAATTGGTGAAAAATTGAAATAATATACTTTTAAGCGAACTTAAGAATATATAAGATATTTTTGCATTGTTAAATAATTATAGATTTATTTAATGTTCCAAAATTACTTGCATAATATTAAAGTACATTTACTCAAAGGATAAATGCACGCCAGTACGTGTGTTTATAGAGAATAAGAGGAAGTAAGGAAGTCAAAAAAGGAAACGGATGTCAATTATTGGCTTAATGAGTTTCATGTGGAAGCAATGAAATGTATAAAAAAATTAAAAAAAGGAATGCGTTTTATGTCAGTTTAGGTTATTTTCATATATTTTTCTCTAACCAATTAAAGGGAAAATTATATAAAGATAAATTTTTCTTAAAGGAAAAATATAGGAGTCGTATTGTGTCTAGCAGTGTCAATTTAATAATAAAATAATAAATGAATAGAAAACTAAAGGATATTTTGTTGGTAAAGATCAGTCCACCTCTTGTTTTGTAATCAAACTAGCTCTACCCGACCTGCTTTGCTGTACTTGAACCTACTGCTTAAAATAAACATGTGTTTTTCGGGTCGCATTCTGTTAAATATGACTTTTAAAACAAAATAATTATAGGTTTTTAAAATGTATAAAAAGTCCTTATTTAATTGATTTTTTACCAGTTCTAGCCTGATCCATTTTATTTTTTTTTTTTAATTTGCCATAATATATTTAACAATTTGTTGAAAAAGTACAAACATGTACTTTTCTGCTCTCTAATGTATATTTTTTTGGTAATGGGTGCCAATATTATATTGGCTTCCTTTTAGGACATCTCAAACAATATTAAGAACACTTTGTATTTAAACTATAAGTACATAATTGCTGTAAAAAAAGGTGTAAAAAAAAGTAGAAATTTTTTAAATACTTAGAGAGGGAATATAACAAGTCCGCAAACATCGAAAAAGCTTTTACAGTAGGCCCAAAGTTTAAATTTATAGACAAAATTAAGAGAAGTACAGTTTTTGTTCCAACCAATTTCCGGTACGACTTAAGAGAAGGCCAGGATACCAAAGATATTCATAGAATATAAACTTTTTTGGTTTATGGATAAAAAGTTTATGGTAAAAGGGGAAGAGGATAGGTAAGCCTTGCTTAATTCACCTACGTAATACTGAAAAAGCTCATGTGAAGCTTTGCTAAAATACCTACACTGAAAAAAAAATATTATAATAAACAGAAACAACCCCATTTTAAAAATAAAACTGTGATAAGATTGTACCAAACTTGTTTTGTTATTTTAAAAAAGCTTGTTTTTATTTTAAAATTAAGGAACTATGCAAAATATTTATAAATCCAAATTATCTTGGATTTTAAGTTCCTTAAAATGTTTTCAATTTCCAAACATTTTTAAAACAGAGTTGACCATTTTCAAATTAAAAATAAAATATTTTAAAAAGTGTTTGCTTTAAACATAAATTATATAATACAGCCACCAGATCTAGCCGAGTTATTTTGTACTGCAAATATTATAATGCAAATACTTTGCGCCGGGCTTGAAGTTTTTGAAATAGAAAACTTTGTAAAAATTTTAACGTTTGTATTTATAATAGAAATACCACGTAAAAGGTTTGAGGTCGAGAGTCTTAAAAGTTTTCAACCTTATTAGTATTAAAATTTTGACAAAAGTTTTTAATTGGCACGGAGGGTTCCAGTCCCCCTGCTCTTATCCATTTTTTTTTCAAAATTGTATCAGTACTTTTTGTAGAACATTAGACAGCTGTTATAGTTTCCCAGATTTAGCGCACCGAAAATTTGACAAGACTTGTTCACTTGTATAGGAGCAGTCCCTCCCTTGCTTCTGCCCAAAACTTTTTTCCAAAATGTAGATCTTATTGTCCAATTATTTCTTGTACAACATTTGAAGTTGATAGCGTATCGAAAATTTCATACAAATTTGTTAATTTGTGTGGGGGCTACCCCTTTCCCTGCTCCTATCCACAAAATTTTTTTCAAAATTAAGGCCTTATTATCTAATCATTCTTCTAGAAGTTATATTAACAAAATGCATTTTGGCTTCCTTATGTTTGGCCTCACAGCGCATATCTCACATACATTGTTAAAATTCTTTAAATTTTTTAAATTTAATTGCTGTGGGGTAATCAACCAAAAAAATGGTGTTTTGTAGGTTTTAGTTGCTATATGGGTATAAAGTTAATAGTGCTTTTGTATTAGGGTTTCAAAAACCTAAATTCTATGAAAGAAAATTTACTTTTCAATATCAAATCGACAATTTAAAGAAAAAGGGTGAAAAGGTTTCAATATTCGTTGTTTGTGGAAATTAAATCTCCTATTAAGTGCAAAATATGATTAAAACAGATTGCTTTACTTGCGATCGTTTTTATATTGAACGATTTTAGTTTTGTCAATAACAAAGGCTGATTTTCTTTATCCGTATCCTCATATCATAAAAATACAAAATATTGTGTTGCATTAAGGTGCATTTGTTCTTTTCTTCTTGTGCAAGCACGACAATATTTTTTAGAATTAAACAATTTAACGTAAAATGTCGACGTTTTTTTTTTCAAGAAACAAATAAAATTTCTTGTGTACGTTAAGTTGTAAGCGATAAAGTAAGAACGGCTTATTTAATTTTGAAGGTTATGTAAAAACTTAAAACCTGTTTTTAAGTTATGTTAGCTTATAATAAAAAATCTATTATGGGCATAAGAAAAAATCAAACCAAAAGGAATATGTAATCACCAAAATTTTTTCTCTTGACAAATTTAAATATGTATTTTGAATTATTCTTCTGGGTTTCTTGACATTTTTTTTTAAGTGTTATTCCTTAATTACGCTATCCAAAGGCAGTCATTTATTAAAGTTTGTTAAACGTTAAGTAGGTGTTACATAATTATTTCAACAACTCGATTTAAAAAAAAAAAACGTAAACTATTTACCCTCATCAAACAGTAAGTTTTACTACTGCTTACGTATAATCCTTTTTAAAGAGAAAGTCTCATTTTATTATTTTTTTTCTCCCTAAAATCTCCTTAAGCTTAGCACACATTTCAACAACTACTTGACATACTTGTCAATATTTGCTTAAAGTCAACATTTTGATATTTTGAATCAAAAACTATACAGTGTAAGGGTTTTCTATATTCAAAGCAAATAATATGTATGTATGTGTGCTTTAGTTTATACTTGTGAAGACCTTTGATGATAAGAACTTCAGTTAAACACATACGTAAATATATGAATTTTTTATAAACATAAGTACGTTTTTTTTGCAACTAGTCTACGACTAAATGATTCTTTTTAGCTTTAAGTATTTGTAAGCACTTGAATATTATATATGTTTGTTTTTATGCCCGTTTACAGGGAACACATAAAATTTCACAAAAAAAAAAAAAACAACAAAACTAAAACCCAAGCTTTTCTTTAAACGTTTACAAATGTTCTGCTTTTAAAAAGGATGTTTGGTTCCCTTAAGTCACTTTAAAATGATTTAATATATGTTTTCTAATTTTTTTCTTTGAAGTTTAAACAGATATTAAAAATGTTAGATTTTTATTAAAAACTTAACCGTTATTGCTTTTTTAAGGGACACACATTAATACACAGCTAAATTTTCCATTTAAAAACCAAATAGTCAATACTTTTTTTCTTAAGGTATTGAGGTTAAACTTTATATATAATATATCTGGACACAGCTAAATTTGTATATATAACAAATACTTTTATTACCTGAATTTGTTTAGTAATTAAAAAAAAACAAAGCAAAAACATTTGAAGAATTTGTAAAATACATATATTTATATACGAAAATTTTGATATTTTGATATATTTTTTACAGGGTTACACTAATTACCCCTTTTTACTGTATGGTTTCCAAAATAAAAATTTCATGATAAGTCATACACATATGGTTACTCAAAAGAAAAAAAATTAGCTCTTCCCAATCTACTTACATTATTGGAATTTTTATTCCCAACGGTCGGTTCCAGCTAAGTTCTACTTAAAATTAAAACAGCAAAATTAATTTCTAGCAGGTGTAAAATCGAAAGCTAAAATTCTGCAATAGACACTTTATAAATTTGACCCGTTGTCATTAAGAGTTCAATTTCCTTTGTTTCTATCCTAAATTTTTTTGTCATATTTTTATTATTGAATCTGCGCTTAAGCGAACTAACAATAACTATTCAAATCTTAAAACTTAGTGTGTTTAATATTAGTCCAGTCAGGACCAGGCTAAAATTTAAGTTCTCAAAATGAAAATAATTAGTTTAAAAGGTTTCAGCTAAGCGCAGTACTATCCCTTCTTTTTAGATGGATGTGCCCACTATGGTGCAGGATGCTTTGAGCGAGCAGATTTGGATGTGTTTCCAACTTATTTAAATACTTGTCCATATAGTTGAGGACTTCGCATTTTACAATTGGAACTTCTAGATCCTTTTGGATGTTGCTGTTTTTAATATACCAAGGAGCACCAGTTATCATTTACATAATTTTGTTTTGACGACGTTGTATTTTTTCTGTATTAGAGGCGGAAGCAGTGCCCCATAGTTGTATCCCGTAGCACCAAATTGGTTTCAAAATCGAGTTGTAGAGTAGAAGTTTACAATCCAGACGTAGCACAGAGTTTCTACCAATTAGCCAGTGGATTTGAGCAGATTTAGATTTCATTTGAGTCAACTTCGCACCATTATGTGGCTTTCATGTGAGGCGGCTGTCTAGGTGAATACCAAGATTTTTTTTCGGTTCGTTGAAGCACCAAATGGTTGTTAATAGTGTCCCCAATCACTATTAACGTTTTTTTGCGTAAAGTAAAAGTAACGTGGGTACCTTTTTCTTCATTTATTTTTATTCTCCATAACTTTTCTAATTTCTCAACTTGGGTTACGTGTTGTTGCAGTTGGTTTGAAGCCTCTTTAGGGTCATTATGAATACTAAGGAGAGAAGATTTGTCAGAAAATGTCGACGTGTATGTGAAACTATTGATTGGCATATCTGCCATGTAAAGCATGTAAAGAATTGAACCAAGTACACTGTCTTGAGGTACACCAGCCCCAATAGGTTGAGAAAAACTTATTTGCTTATCCTTTTTGATCATAAATTGTCTGCCGGTTAAGTATTTTTCTAGTAGGTTGGAAATGTTAGCTGGTAGATTGAGTTTTAGTTTCTTTAATAGGCCCTCATGCCATACTTTGTCGAAAGCTTGTGAAACATCGATAAATAGTGCGGAGCAGTACTTTCTTTCCTCAAAGGCTTTTCTTATAACCTGTACCAACCTGTGACTGGTAAAGCCAGATTGGTGATTTGAAATGCAGTTTTTTTAACTCAAGATCGGATTCAGCTTGTTTTTATGCAATTTTTCGAACAATTTTTGTGGGTAACAAAGTTATAGACCTTCGAAGGATCTTTGCCAGGCTTAGAAATCATCTTTATTAAGGCAACTTTCCATATAGGCGGCAAATGTTCAAGCCGAATTATCTCGTTTAAAATTATTATTCTTTTAGCTTCAAAAGGTAGCTCAAAGAGCATGTTATTGCTTATTTTATCAACGCCAGGAGCTTTTTTACTATTTAGGTGAGTGATAGGCTCTACAACATCTGTAAATCGGAAACGTGTTTCTTAAGGACGTCTGGTAACAACAGGCATGCATTGGGGATAAACACGTTTTTAGAATGATTTGCAAACAGATCGCATTTTTCTTCGCCATTTCTAGCCCAGGATCCTCTCAGATAACGCCGTGGTGGTTTTGCGATACTGGGCCTTTTAAGACGCCTTGCTGATCGCCAAAGAGAATAATTTGTTTGAGGAGTCTACACACAAAAAATTATCTAAGAAAACTTTACTTAAATCAAGCCACAGCGGTGTCAAAAGTACGGTGAGTACGGTTTTTCTTAAATCAAGTACGAAATTTCATACTCCAAGTAAAATTTTTTAAGTACGAATTTCTTATTTTTAGCCACAATTAAGCCTAAATAGGATTGATTTAAGTTCGGAACCGTACTTGATGTAAGCCAAAAAAAGATTGATTTAAGCCATAAACGGGATTAATTCGAAAATGAAATGTCATTTTTTTGACTTAAGGACCTTTATTAATTAAAGAAGAATAATTTTATATTTTATTTTTATTTTATAATTTATAATTAATTTATTATTAAATTTAAAAATTTCATTTTTGTACTTACCGAAGCTGAGATTCGAACCAGGGATGTCTGCACTACAGCACAAGCGCGTTACCTCTAGGCCACCGAGACACTTTGTTTTGAAATGTAAAATAATATATTTAAACAACAAGCTTTTTTCTGCTTGATTTGTTGAAGCAATCCGAATAGGCTTGATTTAAGAAAATGTAAGTAAGGATCGTACTTAAAATTTTCAAGAAAGATTTTGGATAAAATCAAGAATAAAATTCTTGATTTTAGAAAGCCGTTTTTCGTTCTGTGTAGACTTTCCAGGTACTCTTTCAGTGATGGAATTCTGTGAACCTCCAGCAAGCTTTTTGAATGGTTTATACTTTGTTTCAGCTTAGTTTTAAGTTATAGTGATCTATGTTTTTGCCATTTGCTGCGGGATCTCCTTTTTTTTAATAAAAGCTTTTCCACATAGACAGAAAAAATTTTGTTGTACCTCTCCTTCCGGTAGATAGAAGACACATGTTCAACGGCTTGTTTTATGTTTTCATTTAGGACGCTCAGACAATCATCTATGTCTCCCTAAGCTTTTAGCGGTTGGTCCTCTGAACAGTGGGCACTAATATATATTTTATTTTTTCAAATTGAAAACATTTTACTTGAATTTCCCAGAAGCAGGCTTAAAGTTGATACACAGAAAAAATTACTTCCATATACTTATCAACTGATGCAATAACTAAAATGTTTACCATATTTAATTAAAAATTTAATTGCCACAAATAAATATTAAACGGTCTTTGAAAGGTAAATGGCAAGAATTATGGTCTTTCAAACGCTTTTTGTACCCATTTTTGTTTGGTAGTCTTGTAGTAGATTTCCTGCATGGCAATCAGAAGGTGCCAGTTCCAATGCCAGATGGAGTAAACATTTTATTGTTTTCGGTTGCGATGTCTGTTATTTTTAGCCTCTTCTGCTAATTTCTATCACTTTTTTCGTTTGTTTTGTCCTTATTTATGCTTGATGAGGTGAGACAGTTGACTTCACTTGATTTTTTTTATCTGAAGTTAAATAAATTAGAGTAATATTAACACTTAATAAAAAAGAATGATGCTTGGTTGAGTGGATAGAGCGTATGCCTTACAACTATGTGGCACTTGGTCATATTCTTTGATAAGACTTGAAATGCTTATATTCCAAAGTACATTAAATATAATATATAATTAAATTAAACAAAAATAAAAAAATCTAAAAATAAATAAATATATATAAAAAAAAAATTATTTAAATTATTTAAAAGTGATTACCCCTATTGTATGATATACAATAATAAAAAGCGTTTCGTTCCATCTGAGAGATGGACAAATGCTTGTCCGTTAGTCAAGTGTTGCCAAAGAGACTTTTAATGGAAAAAAGCATAGTTTATATGAAAAATAAACTTCGTCCTAACTTACAAAATAAAAACAGAAGGAAAACACTGATACCGTATACTTTTCTCTGTTACATGTAAGTTAAATAGGTGATGTTTACAACCATATACACTACTACCGTTCAAAGAGTACTGATGATGAAATTGCGTAGCTGCTTTCGAAAATGCATTCTACTCGGCTAGTAGCGGTAGAAGAATCAGCTTTTTTCAAATTGAAAGTTTCTTTCAACATTAACGGAAAATAATAATTTCTTCTAATAAAAGAGAAATTATATGAACTAAAGCCAAACTAAAAATCAAAAATTTGTATTAAAAACAATTAGTTCAACAATAAATAAAAATTAACATATAACTCACACATGGCACGGTGCAAAATATTCTTTAATAATTTCTATCAATTTGTCGTTGACAATAAAAGAAATTAAAAAGTGATTACCCCTATTGTATGATATACAATAATAAAAAGCGTTTCGTTCCATCTGAGAGATGGACAAATGCTTGTCCGTTAGTCAAGTGTTGCCAAAGAGACTTTTAATGGAAAAAAGCATAGTTTATATGAAAAATAAACTTCGTCCTAACTTACAAAATAAAAACAGAAGGAAAACACTGATACCGTATACTTTTCTCTGTTACATGTAAGTTAAATAGGTGATGTTTACAACCATATACACTACTACCGTTCAAAGAGTACTGATGATGAAATTGCGTAGCTGCTTTCGAAAATGCATTCTACTCGGCTAGTAGCGGTAGAAGAATCAGCTTTTTTCAAATTGAAAGTTTCTTTCAACATTAACGGAAAATAATAATTTCTTCTAATAAAAGAGAAATTATATGAACTAAAGCCAAACTAAAAATCAAAAAAATTATTTTTTAAAAATATATATAAATTCAATAATACTGTAACTTATTTGTGTTAGGCCTTAGATTTTTTGTTGATTTAGGAAAATAAATATTTTAACATTTTTTAATTAAATTATTTAAAAATTTATTTATAATATGGATTGTAATTAAAAAATTTTTTAATCAAATCAACATATTTCTTTATTGAAAATGATGTTTATTTGTCCTTTGTAGTGATGACGGATTGCAGACGGCAGCTACATACATACACTAGTATTAGAAATTTCCATAAATGTACATTTTTTATTTGTTAGATAATTTAAGAACGGTAATATATAAAAGTGGTATAATTTATCTGGAAAGTGTGTTAATATTTTGATGTTTAAAGCTAATGAAGTCTAGTTTAAACACATTTTAACATGATGTATATATAACAAGCTTAGTTGGTAAAAAAATATAAAAACATATAATATTAAATGGAAAGTGAGAAGTAAGCAACCCTTCTCAACAAAAATTTTGTATTTACTTTTTTTATTATTTTTTTAATTGCATGATTTTCTTATTTAGTTAAAACAAAAAAAAGGATATTTTATTGGTCTTTGCTGGACCCACCCACTGTTTATCATTTTTGGCTTTAGTTTTTTTTTCTAAATTTCCCATCCTTTAAAAGAGGTAAACGGAATTGCTTTTCATTGAGAACGACAACAATCTTAAAGGAGAATAGTAAATATGACAAGAGGCAATCAGTATAACTATTTCTAAAAGTTGCGTGCTCTTTAACCTTAATTTTTTGTTATATTGAAACTATGTAGGTATGGATTTCGTTTTAAAAAATAGGATATATTAGGAGGACTGCTAATACCATAGTCCGTAGTTAAGCGATCTCATTGATTTAAAATAGCGATCTGCTAAGGAAAATTTTTGATAGTTTGGCAGTGGAAACTTGATTTCCGCATGATTGATTTAAGCCCTCATTGTTACAAATTTCCCAGATAATTATTAATAAAATAAATAAATGGGGAAAACTTTATAAGACCTCCTGTTAATTATAATGGTTAATGTTTTATCTAATAGGAAAACTTCTTTACATATACTTATGTGTGGTACTAACTACTTTTGTTTAATCAACTACTTTTTTTAATGTTTAAAATCTTCTTTTTTAATTTGGACTTATTTTTTAATTCAACGAGCTGTATGGTATAATTTAACTATTTTTTTCTTAGTCTTTTGCTCTTCCATTGATTTTTTGATTTTATTTATTTTTTGTTTTTTGACATTAATGAAAAACAAGTTCACAATATGATTTCTTCTAGCTGAAAAATGTATGTGAATGTTTAGTACAGAAAATAAAAAAAAATACTCTTGTGGTCTTTGAAGCTAAGCATAAAAGAGAAAAAACATAAGAAAATACAGAAAACTAAAAATTTTATACATAATTTATAATGCATTTGAGGATATAAAGAGCAAGCATACGACCAAACTAAATAAACAGCACCAATATCAGGGCAAAAAAAAAATCACAAAAAAATCAACAAAAAATGTAATTCGCATAACACATAAAAAAACTATACAAACGAAGTCTTATTTAAGAAGAAAGTAAAACCGAAACAAGTAAAAACGCTATGTTCGGCTGTGCCGAATTTTATAAATATACCCTTCACATTGGTCTTTTTGCTTACCCAGTCACCTGATCAAGGCAACTTGTTTTCGACCCGTAAATATTAAAATCGTTTTCTTTTTTTTTAAAAACTAGTAAAAAATAACTTTAGTTAGAGAAAAAAATATCAAAAGGGAAGCTCAAAATTTCAAATGCATTTTTTTCAGTTCATGATTTTGTAAATTACTACGGCATTGCACCAAAGGCTTGATATATAATTTACAGGGTCGCAAATGGATAATAAAGAAATTACAAACGTAATGACAAACTGATATATACTCTTATCACTATGTGAAGGGTATGAAAAAGAACAAAATTATATAAAAGAAAATGAATGCAAAAAATCGTTAAACCATGAAATGAATAAAATAGAAAAGAAGAAGAAAATCTATGGGAAAAAAATTATTTTATTACACATTTTGTATGTTTTTTTTTTTAATATAAAAAATTAAACTAAATATGTTTTTGTAGGTTAATGTTTGTAACACATATACACACATATTCTAGAACTCACACAGAAATATAATCAAAGCAATTTTAAGCGCAACTACACATTAAATGCAACAAAACTAAATAATAAAAAAAATAAAATTAGTGCATTAAGGGAAAACCCTGTAGAGCAAAATGTTTGACGGTTTATAATGCGTTGTAAAATCTTAAAAAAGATAACTGAAACTAATGAAGCTACGTATAAGTCATTTAATTTTCTTCAAAAAACTGTTTCAAATAATTAGCCGCATTATTAAACGAAAGCAGCTTTGGTGAATTAAGTTTTTATGCGACAAAAATGGGGTTTATTTTAACTTTTTTTTTTTATTTAATTGTTTTTTTTTATTTTATTTTATTTTACTTTATTTTATTTTATTTTATTTTATTTTATTTTATTTTATTTTATTTTATTTTATTTTATTTTATTTTATTTTATTTTATTTTATTTTATTTTATTTTATTTTATTTTATTTTATTTTATTTTATTTTATTTTATTTTATTTTATTTTATTTTATTTTATTTTATTTTATTTTATTTTATTTTATTTTATTTTATTTTATTTTATTTTATTTTATTTTATTTTATTTTATTTTATTTTATTTTATTTTATTTTATTTTATTTTATTTTATTTTATTTTATTTTATTTTATTTTATTTTATTTTATTTTATTTTATTTTATTTTATTTTATTTTATTTTATTTTATTTTATTTTATTTTATTTTATTTTATTTTATTTTATTTTATTTTATTTTATTTTATTTTATTTTATTTTATTTTATTTTATTTTATTTTATTTTATTTTATTTTATTTGATTTTATTTTATTTTATTTTATTTTGTTTTATTTTATTTTATTTTATTTTATTTTATTTTTTTTTTATTTTATTTTATTTTATTTTGTTTTGTTTTATTTTATTTTATTTTATTTTATTTTATTTTATTTTATTTTATTTTATTTTATTTTATTTTATTTTATTTTATTTTATTTTATTTTATTTTATTTTATTTTATTTTATTTTATTTTATTTTATTTTATTTTATTTTATTTTATTTTATTTTATTTTATTTTATTTTATTTTATTTTATTTTATTTTATTTTATTTTATTTTATTTTATTTTATTTTATTTTATTTTATTTTATTTTATTTTATTTTATTTTATTTTATTTTAATTTATTTTATTTTATTTTATTTTATTTTATTTTATTTTATTTTATTTTATTTTATTTTATTTTATTTTATTTTATTTTATTTTATTTTATTTTATTTTATTTTATTTTATTTTATTTTATTTTATTTTATTTTATTTTATTTTATTTTATTTTATTTTATTTTATTGTATTTTATTTTATTTTATTTTATTTTATTTTATTTTATTTTATTTTATTTTATTTTATTTTATTTTATTTTATTTTATTTTATTTTATTTTATTTTATTTTATTTTATTTTATTTTATTTTATTTTATTTTATTTTATTTTATTTTATTTTATTTTATTTTATTTTATGTTATTTTATTTTATTTGCCATGGATAGATAAATATATATATACATATGAGTTATTACAAGAAAGCAGTTCTTGAATTTTGATTTTAATTAACATTGAGTTAAATAGAAATTATTAACTACCAACACTAAGCACTGAACAAAAAGTGCTGGCGGGGTACAGCAACGGTTTCCGAAAATGCATTCCACTCAGCAAGTGTCGGGAAAATGGCATTTTCAGTATTATCCTTTAATCAAAATTATAATTGAAAATTGTACTAAAAGGCCCGTTTAAGAGAATTTAAAAATTTTTTTCTGTGTTGTTTGAATATATAATAATTTTTTAGTCAAAGGGAACGAACAACATAGTCCAAAGCTGTTTTCGGGCAGCGCACAAAAAAATTTTAGATTTTTTTTAAATAAACATTTTTTTATCCTGCAGTGGGTTTCCCCTTTTTGTTGTTTTCCTTTATCAAAAATATTTGCTCAAAGTTTTTGTTTAGCTTCGGAAGAAAGTTATACAAACAATTTCATAAATTTTTTCGAAATAAAAACATTTCAAAAGCCTCACAAAATTGTATTCTAGTTGTTTGGTTTTAAAAAAAGTATCAAAAACGTAACTATAATCAAAAGGTGTCAAACGCAATTTAAGTTATGGAGATTTTTTTGCTTGAAAAAACAAGAAGAGTACTAAGTTTTAACCATTTTTTCTCCTTACCAGGGGCCTCCATATGGCAGTAGGAGTGCAAAACCCCAATATACTCACTTACTTACTTACTTTGTGTGTAGAACTTACAGTTTTTTAAGTTTCCATCATTGTACGGCAATATATTAGCCAATTAGTTTTCGCTTAATTACTTTGTGGTTACACACAAGCTTTTTATCGTACAGCGGGTGAAAAATATTGTTTTTTGTTTGCTAAAAAAATTTTAAGCATCTTTTTAATGCCGATTTGAGTGCCCTACAGCATTTACTTTCCCTGTGATTCGAGACCATTATTATCAATTAGATTACCTCATTGGTGTTTTTCACAGAAGTCTAAAATATATCTTTATTTAAAAATATTTGTTCGAATGTTTAAAAAAAAATACTAAAACAAATAAATTTAATATTTCTATTTTTAATACAATAACTCTATTGACGCTGGAATTAAAGAAATTAATTCTCAAAAATTAAATATTTATATGTAACTAATATAAATAAAAACTTTTATTAAAGTCTTAAAAAACATTATTTTTATTTTTTTTTTTTTTAAGTTTACGACCAATTATCGCTGAACCAAACTGAAAAGGTATAAAAACGAAAATGATAACAAACTCACTTTATGCCTTCTTTCTTTATAGTAACTTGGACCAATTCGCAAAGGAATTTTACATTTTTGCATAAATATTTTAAGAGCTATAAACATTTTATATTTATTAAATATACTTTTTAACCTTCCTTGACATTGTACAGTTAAAAGAACTTTTTCTGTTTAACCATGCGCGATAATTTAACTTCTATATTTTATGAATTTTTATGTTTAAATTAAATATATGAGAGTTTGTACGCATTAAAGGGTTGACTGAACTTTTAAGCGTATTACTACTGAAAGTTTGAGTTTCAAAACCTAACAAAAATGTTTAGCTCTCATTTGCATAGGCATTTAGAAATATTTAAACGATTAATTGCTGACAGCAAGCCCTAAAACATGTAACAAATATATACACATATGTAAATACACATTTAATATGAATAACAGAAATTTTAAAGTGGCATTTTTTTAATAACCACTAAAAGAAAAGTCCTTGTTGACTTTTTCAATTATCCGCATTTGCATATGTTTTTATGTATTGAGTGAACTTTCGAAATAAATTTTTCTTTTAATTAATTTTGGTTCTCTTTTTCATCGTGATACTCATCCCACGTATGAATAAATAAAATTTTTATATCCAGGTTTTAAAACGAAATAAATAAAGCAAATAAAAAACTACTATATGACAACACTTATTCCCAAAAAATTAAATATCACAACTAATAACAATACTACATGTATACTCATATAAATTTGCATGTTTGTAGGAAGCATAAATTGATGAGAATGAAAAAAGAAATAAAATAAAAATGCTTTTGATACATAGACAACATCACAGTACGAGAACTCATCCATTATTTCTTATTTTTCCTTTACGCTCCCATCATAGTTTTTCACTACTTTATTTGTGACTATCTCGTCTTTTATTTTACCCAACAAACGGCAAAAACGTGGACAATTAATTCCTATATATGTATATGTATTATTAAAATAAGATGTAAGTTTGTTTGTCATGCAATCACGCCTAAGCGGCTTAACCGATTTTCATGAAATTTGAAATATGTTAAGAAAAGAAGGTGGTGCCACGCCCATAACACTCAATATCTACAACAAAAAAAAAATAAATCCTAATATTGGTACTTTTACCGCACCCATTTTTTTGGACTTGATTAGCTGACTGATTTGTTTGAAACTAAATTTCGTAGACAATACCTCCTAATACTGGCTCTTCTACTGCATTGTTGTTTTTTCACTTTGTGCGAACGTACAAAGTAACTAACGTTAAAATTTAAAGGATAACAAAATGGGCGGTGTCACGACCCCAAAAATTCATATTCTAATATATGTAATTTTACACACTTATTTTGTTAAAATTTGTACGGACATTCTATATAAGACTTAATACAGACAATTTTAATGGAAATATAGAACGTGGTGCTACGATCACAGAAACTAAGCTCGTTGTACTCATCCATCTACTGTACAGACTTTTTTATGCTTTATCCTATACCTATATAAGGCCTACAATGTCAAGATTTTATGGCAACAACATTGGCAGTCCTACGCCCGCAAAAAAAAATCTCAATTAAAGTACTTCTGCATGACCGATTTGATGAGATTTTTATCGAATTTTAGATATCCACTTTCAGAATAAAAATTTTTAAGGCAAAAAAATGGGAGACGCCACTCTCTTAAAAATTTGAGTCCCTTTACTAGTTCTTTTACTGAACCTTTTGTCATGCAATGCAAATTTGTTCGCCTAGCGTCGGGAGTGTCAAGCAGAAAATGGGCGGTATCGCACCTCAATAAAAAACTTTCATACTGATACTTCTATTGCACCGATTTTTTTAAATTTGTACGAATGAACAAATTTTTCAATGTTTAAACTACCAAGGCAACAAAGCACACGCCCACAAAACCTTAAATCCTATTGCAGGTACTTTTACCTTACTAACTTTTTTAAAGTTTTGTCACTTATAAACCGCTTTCAAAGTAAAAATTCTCAAGGCAAGAAAATGGAAGGTGCCACTCCCTCAAAAATTTAAATACTTATACTTGTTGTTTTTCTGCACCGATTTTTCGGAAACTTATAGGCATACATAGGCATACAAAATGCATTTAACGTCAAATTTTTGATACAGGTTCTTCTACTGAACTGACTTTCATGAAAGTTTCTGCAAACATATAAGGAATCTAACACAAAATTTTAAAGGTAACAAAGTGACAGATTTCACTCACTAAGATAAGAATCTAAAAGCAGGATTTGTATGAAATTTCTAGATCCAAAACTTTTAAGGCTAAAATCTCTTTATACACACAAAAAATTATCTAAAAAAACTTGACTTAAATCAAGCCATAGCCGTGTCAAAAGTACGGTGAGTATGGTTTTTCTTAAATTAAGTACGAAATTTTTTACTCCAAGCAAAGTTTTTCAAGTACGAATTTCTTACTTTTAGCCACAATTAAGCCAAAAAAGGATTGATTTAAGTTCGGAGCCGTACTTGATGTAAGCCAAAAAAAAAGATTGATTTAAACCGTAAATGGTCATTTTTTTGACTTATGGATGGCTTGTGAATTTCATATTTTATTTTTATTTTATAGGCACATAAAATTTATAATTTAAAAATTTTATTTTTTGTACTTACCGAAGCTGAGATTCGAAACAGGGATTTCTGCACCGCAGCACAAGCGCGTTATCTCTAGGCCACCGAGACACTTTGTTTTCAAATGTAAAATATTATATTAAAACAACAAGCTTTTTTTTGCTTGATTTGTTAAAGCGATCCGAATAGGCTTGATTTAGGAAAATGTAAGTGAGGATCGTACTTAAAAATTTCAAGAAAGATTTTGGATAAATTCAAGTATAAAATTCTTGATAATAGAAAGCGAGTTTTCTTTCTGGGTACTAGTTCTTTTGATGCACAGATTTTTTAAGCTTTATGCACATACCTAAATATCCTTTAATATAAAAAATGGTAAGGCAATATAGTAGGCGGAACCACCCAGCTCACTAAATACTATTATAAACGCATATTGGTGCCTTATTTCCAAATTTATGGAGCAAAGAAATAGGATGTGCCCTCAAAAATAAACTTTATTTAGTTTTTAATAAAGTAATCTTTATGAAATTTTGATTTCTATAAAAGACCTTTTTTTGCATTGATTTTTATGAGAATTTATAAAACGTAGGGAAGGCAAGATTTTTGAGACAAATAAATAAGCTGTGATACTTCTATTAAAAATTTTATCACAGTGCAGACACTTTTCTTCGACTAATTTTTAAAGATAATTTTTAAAATTTCTGGAAGCCTCTAACATCTTAGTTTTAAAAATTAAAGATTTAATACCAGTTTTTACACTGTACTGATTTTTATGAAACTTTGAATACGTATTAAAAATTTCTAACGTAAAAATTTTAAAATGAAAAATAGGTATTTTCGAAATATTGAAGGCAAAAAACGGCGGTGGCACGCCAAGCAAAACTAAACTTGTTATTTTGTATATTTAATATATATTTTGTTGAAATTTTATTTAAATCATTAGGCTTGGAATAGCCTTCAAGGATGGATCCAAACACTTTTTATGTCATACATTTTAAATGGCTTCATCCAGATTCTTTAAGTTTTGCAAGACTGTAAGATCAAGTTTAATATTAATATATTTCCATTAGCTAAAATTGTGAAGGGTGGGAGATGTTGACGCAGATCAAAAAGTAAGTTATTTAGAAGATAGACAAATGGCGATTTAGAGACAACAAAAATACAGCATCTGCATTTATAGGCTGAAATTTAGTATGAATAACTTTGATATCTACAGTTTTAGTAAAGGTGAAAAGGAAAAGGGCTGAACCAAAGGCTGTTTCACCAGTAGGCAATCGAAAAATATAAAGGTATTACCTCAACAGTGATCGCAAATTTTGCATACGCCACCTTAAGAAAAAAAATCAAACAAGTTGAAACAAGGGAGTACAAAGTTGCCATCGCATTTAAACAATTTCTAAATCGTACATTTCTAACAGTTGTAGATCAAAAAATTATCTTTTATTAATAAATGTGGAAATGTATAGCATTTCCATGCGATCGAAAAACTTTAACTACAATTGTGATGACTATCTTCGCAAAAACAATTTTTATGTACATAAGTTTAATTTAAAAAAACTTAAATATTTATTATACCACTTAAAATTTGTATGCAATAGGGTCACGTCCAGCCGAGCATACCGGTCAAAGCTAGTAAATAATAAAAATAAAAAAATTGGATGAGCGAACATCTCTTGATCTTCATTGAACTATAAATGATACAAATGTCAAATGAGTAAAGCATTTCATATAACGAAGGTCACTTATTTATTTGTCTACGCATACATCTAAATGTACAAATGCATTTAATGGTTACTTACGTATCGGTTAGTACTAGTATGTTGCTTTGTCTTCAAGTACATAAGTACGTATATGTGCATGCATACAGACATAAATGCATGTGCATTTATAAAAACTTTTGCTACACTTCACCATAAAAAAAACAATAATAATCAAAATGGAATTATAGAACAGTATGACGATAAAAAAAACAACAATATTGAACGACAGCTTTGGTAAAACAAAAACGTTAAACAACACACCAGAGAAAATACAGCCTGAGAAAAATGTCATATGCAAAATAAATGGTTTTGAAATGAGTGAGTGTCTGACTGACAGATGAAATTTATTTATTTCCATTTTATTTTTTTTTTTTTTTTTTTTTGCATAGAAATGCGTCCTGTTATTCTTGGCATGAAACAAAAAAATCTTGCACTTGAAAAGAATTTAAATTTATTATTCAAAATTTAAAATTTTTATTGAGAAAAAGTCTGCATAGATTTTATAGAAAACGATTTATGTGACATAAAAATAACTTTTTCAAAATTAAATTTTTCTCCCTTTCCATTAAATTTTAATTTTTTTAAATTGGTTTTTATTTAAAATATGAAAAATTTTTATGTTGTTTTTTCTTGTTATACCCTGGTTTTAATTTTGCTGTAAGAATTTTTAAAATATATTTTTAATTTCCTTTTGTATAAAAAAGTTTATAGATACTTACCGTATCAGATACAATAAATTTATTTATTATTGTTTGAATACTTTTCTGTTCAAAAGAGGACTCCTGCAAAGCTCAAATAAGATTGTTAAATAGTGTGGTAAATACCGCAATATTTTTCACGTAAAACAAAGTAAATTTTTCTTTAACATATATAAAAAGTATTAATTAATCCCTATAAAAAAGGAAAATGAAAGCAAATAAAATGAAAAACCAGACGTTTTAAATTTTTTTAAGTTTTTAAATCAAGGTTTGAACTTCAAGAAGATTTTTAAAAATTTTTAGATTGCAAATTCTCTAACTATGTATCTTTTAACGAAGTTTCTGAGAAGAAATTCGAATAATTGACAATTACTAATTGCATAGAATTACCTCCATACGTATAAGTAACATTTATTTCATACGTTTGTTACTCATATGATATGTATATGTACAGGAACACTAATGCACAAAAATTATATTTTTCGGCGCCGAAGTTTTTTGCAAAATATTATATTTTCAATAGGTTACTGCATACATTTATATTACAGCTACTCAATTTTCATAGGTAAAAATCAATTTTTAAGACTTTGAGTTATGCCAAGTTTTAAGATATGGACTCAGTTGACCAGTAAACCTTACTTCTTTCTCTTCCATTCGTGTTTTAAGGTTGGCCACTGTAGAAAAACAAACAAATTAAATACTCCCTTAAAAGATATAAGTTCTAACCTTTGTGAATTTAGCATGAACTAAGAGTTAATACTAAAAATTAACTCAAAAAGCATTAACAAAGTCTTATGATATATTGAAATTTGCTTTTAGAGCGAAATAGGGAAATGACAAATGAAGTTTGAACGCTCATTAGAGAGAACAAAATGCGACAGTCTTTGTTTTGTTTATACAGTAATTAATTCCTACAACATGCGGACGCAGTTTATATAATTATACGCCCATATAAAATGGTTCGAAACCTAACTTCAAGTATATCGATCGACTAACCTTCTGAGGATATTTAGGCTATTAATCGCTCGAATATTTCTCTGTCTTGCAAAATTTAGCATATGGTTCTTACCTTATGCCACTTACTGTTATGCAGAATAAAAATATAATTGGTCCAGGTTTTTATATACCCCCCACAAAAATATTCTTCCGGAATTAAGCATTTTTGATTAAAAATTGCTTGAAAATATATTATTACCTCCTCAAAAGGTTGCACACATTTTCAAATCTATGCCACTTACTATTATTTTGAATATTAAAATTATTGGTATATATTTTTATATATAGGTATATGTAGAACCTATCAAATTGTGGTATAGGATTTTATATGGTCGGGCTTGACCTATTTCAATATTATGACTTGTTTGCTTACATGTTAGGACCATTGTATACCACAAATAATATTTGTTTTAAGTTTTTAAGAGTTTATAGGGGCGTGATATGCAGTTTTAGGGACCAAACGTAAACATTTACAAATGTATGAATTGATAAAAAAAAAGTCACATTTAGAAGAAAAATAGCACTTTATAAAATCTATTTATTTTATACTTTTTTATAAAGAAATTTTTTCCTATTTTGCTAGAAATAGGGACAATTTTAAGTAAAAGGTGGGATAATGGCTTGAGTTGGCAATTTTTTAAAAGCAAACCAATTTTAAGAAAAGCATTATAAGTGATTGCAAATGTCCTTTAAAGCTTTATTCAAAAATAAATTAGAAAGATGTATATATTTAAATTTTTCTTAGTAAAATAAACAGGGACAGAAAATTTGTCGTAAGTTTTAGAATAACGCATATTGTACTGCTGTAAGTATAATTAACATATATTTCACACGTTCGTTATGCATAACGTATACGCACAGGAACAATTATGCACAAAAATGACAGTATTTAGGTTTTGTGTCAGGTTTTCAAATAGTTTTTATAGTGGCACAAAATATACGCATATATTTAAAAAAAACATTTTAATTAATATTGAAAAATGTAAAACCGACTTATTTAAGATAAACCAATATTGCACTGTTGTCTCAAATTTACCAACAATAAAACACGATATTAAAGAATCTTTTTTTATACTTTTAGCAGCAATATATACTTGTTATACGATTTGAATAAAATTTAATTTTCCACACGGGGGAAGAATGGACTAGGTTTTTCTTTTTATTTCTTAAAAATTATAAAATGCAAAAATACAATTTTAAATTAAACTCTAAAATTAAAGTCATAATTTCTTAAAGGCATATTTTATATATTTGACTTTCAGCCTTGAAAATGTAATATATTTGGTTCGATTTGCAAAATTTGTACCAAAAAATTAGTTTTGCTGTCATAACTGCAAAACGCTAACATTTTTATAACAGATTACCTTTTGCATGTTTTTTGCATTCACACTTATATTTTATTTTTTTTTTTTTTTGATTATTTCCAGCTGAGAAATAAATTCAAATAACTAGTACTTAAAACTTTTTTTATTTGAACAAAAAACATAGACATGTCAGTCACATTAATATCGCAAATAAAATTTTATTTTAATATAAAATTTTATTAAAAAAAATATATCTGCACTATTCAGTAAAAGAAAATGGTAAATATTTTATGTACAAAATGGTTCTCAATTAATTACTGCATTCATTTTTGTTATTTATGTGTAAATTTCTCAAAATACTTAAACCAATAAAATAAGGCATTTCTTTAACCTTATTTTTAGGGCTGTTTGGATAAAAAAATTTTGCGAAAAAAAAATTCTTGACTTAAAATTAAAGTTTTTTGATAGTTATAGGAATACACACGTTTTCACACAATAAAAACTAACTAAAATATTAAGATTAACAGTATCAGTATTGTTTTGCAACTCAATTTTTTGTCTAAAAAATTTTTCTGGCCAAAGAAACCGATGATTGCCTGAGTATCCTAAATGGAACATTAAAAAAGCCGTTGAACATTCTTCTTCTAACTACCGCCAACCTTAATAAAACAACAATTTTTCTGCCGATGTTGAAGAGCTTTTGTCTAAAAGATATCCCGAAAAGATTGACAACAACAGCATAGATCGCCCTAGCTTAAAACTAAGCTAAAAGAGTGTACAAATCGATTAAAAAACTTGCTGGAGGTACACAAAATAAATAGACGCGACTCCTCAAAAAAATTATTCTCTATGGCGATCATTTAGATGGCTTGAAAGACCCGTAATATCAAGGCCACCACTGCGTTATCTGAAAGTGTCCTGTGCTAGAAAAATACGACCTGTTGGCAAGCAATTTAAGGACGCGTTCACTTCCAATACATGCGCGGACGTGAGGGAATTACCGACTGTTGCTGCTAGACGTCCTATAGAAATACGTTTCGGATTTTCAGATGTTGCAACTGCTATCTCTAACTTAATGATACAAAAATCTCCTGGTGCTGACAAGATAAGCAACAATATGCTTCTAGGGCTACCCTTTATAGCAAAAAGAATAATTCTTTTTTTTTTAACGCCATAATACGGTTAGAACCTTTCTCGCCAATATAGAAAGTTGCCTTATTTAAGATAATTTCTATGCCTGATAAAGATCCTTTAAAGGTGGGGACTTATAGGCCTATAAGTTTGTTAACAACTTTTCAAAGCTGTTCGAGAAGCTGCTTAAAAACGAGCTGACGCCAATCCTGAATGAAATCAATTGCATTTCAAATCACCAATTTGGCTTAAGAAGTAAAGATTGTAAAATCGAACAAACTCCCAGACTGGTTGCGGTTATAAGAAAAGCCTTTGAGGAAAAGAAGTTCTGCTCCGGACTTTTTATAGATGTCTTTCAAGCTTTTGATAAGGTATAGCACGAAGGCCTGTTAAACAAACTAAACCTAAGCCATCCAGCTAGTATTTTCATTTTATAAAAAAGAATATAGCCCGTCGACAATTCATGATAAAATAGGGAAACGAAATAAGTTGTTCCCAGCTAATAGGGGCTGGTGTTCTTCAAGGGAGTATACAAGGTCCGATTCTGTACTTGACATACAAAGTTGATATGCCAGCCAACAGTTTTACTCACACGTCAATATTTGCTAATGATACCGCTTTTCTTAGTATTCATAGATACCTTGAAGAGGCTTCGAGCCAACTGCAACAACGCTTAACAAAAGTAGAGAAATGGGCAAAGTTATGGAGAATAAAAATTAATGAGCAAAAATTTACTCACGTAACTTTTTTTTTACGCAAAAAAACATGCTCCCCAATCCGTATTAATAACCATATACTTCCTCAACAATTTAAGACAAAATATCTAGGTATTCACCTGTATCGTCACCTTACATGGAAGACATATATAGATTCCAAAGTGACGCAAATGAAACTTAAAGATGCACAAATCCATTGGTTAATCGGAAGAAACTCTGTGCTTCGTCTTGATTGTAAACTTCTACTCTAAAAATCGATTTTTAAATCAATTTGGTGCTACGGTATACAATTATGAGGCACGGTTTTCGCCTCTAACATAGAAAAAATGCTCCTTGGTATGTCACAAACCGCAACATCCAGAAAGATCTACAAGTTCCACTAGTTCAATGCGAAATCCAGAACACATCCAAATCCGCTCGCTCGGAACACTTTGCAACATAATGGGCACACTTGTCTGAAAAGAAGGGATACTTACCACTGCACTTAGATAAAACTATTTAAATTAATTTACTTTACTATGATGATTAAAAATTTTGTTTTAGTTTAAGATTTGAATACTTATGGTTAGTTTGCATTAGCAAAGATTCAATTAGAGCATATGAAAAAATTTCTAGTTTATGGCAAAATTATAAGTTATAAAATTTTACATAATCAAAACATTTGTTCTCAACAAAGAGCTACAGCTATGATTCTAAATTCCGTATATGATTGTGGTACTAAAATGAGCAATTTTTCCGTAGACAATCAAGAAGGTGACTTAGGTTTTTTTTTACTTATTTAATTTTTTTAATGTACACATTATTTTGCATAACTTTGGATAATTTTATTACAAACAAACAATTTTAATGAATACTTAGGGATTTCAACACTCGCAAAAAAGCAAATTATTCACCGTTTGCAAATGTATTAAAGGGCACATCCGCTTACACACACGTATGTTATTTCTATGGATAAATTGTTTTCCTTAATATGTTATCTTGCTGTTTACCTATGCATGCGGGTGTGTTTGGCTACAAGTTTTTCTGTGGCAAAGGAAGCTCTATCATTAGAAATAAATACACTTGCAAACTTGTATATATATTTCAAAACCTCTAACTGAGCCGCATTTATTGATGTTTCAATTTCCTTAAAAGTCAACGTTACAAATTGACTATTTATTTATTCGTTGAACGTGTTTTACAATTGGAAAAGGGTAAAACATTATGATGTGTTTTTATACACAAGTATATATATAAAATAAAAAGACCAAATATTAAAAGAAATCAAAACATGGTAAGAAGATTGTATATCAAAGCTCATATTGAAGAAAGAAAACTTGTTGGGATATAACAACAAAATTATTATTTTTAAGACCTTTAAGCTAAAAAGCTGGGGTTTTTAAATCGGTTTTACAAATAAAATTAAAAAAAAAATTATATTGCTTAAAAGAAGCTTGTAATGAAATAAAAATTAACTTTTTACGATTCGAAAACCATAAACTTTTAAACACCCCCTATATGAATAACAAATTTTTCTCCATGTGCACTCTTGGTAGAGTGTATTTGATGGCAATAACAAATTACACAATTATCCTTTTAGACTTTGTTTTTCTTTGATCAGGTGTAATAGTTGACAATTTGTTCGTAAGAAAATTGCTGGTTTTAGTTCGTTTTATAAATAATTCATTAAATCTCTTTTATTCCAGCCAAGTTGTTTTACGTGAAAAGTTGAATGTGTTTCTTTAGATTTTAATACGTTAATTGAACAAAACTTATGTGCAATTCTATAACAAAAAATTTAAAATTGCCAGTTATTTAAGCTCTATATAATTATTGCGTTAAACCAGTTTAGCTTAGGTTAGCTTAAAAGGAAAAGACCTTAACAACTTCACACACCTAAAGCAGTGATCGGCTAATTGCACACTTCTAGCAATGGAAAAGATTCTCAGGGAAGAAGTAGATAGAAATTTAGTAATGCAGAAAAATTCCCTTAACAGCCCCCATTAAATACCAACTAAGTGGGCCAAACCTGGCAAAAAAATAGGGGGTAAAATAACGGATTTTGGCCTGTGCAAAAAAATGGCAGTTGAACAGAATACGTTTCGATGTGCTCCCTGCATGATCTGCACACGCTGTTCTCCGCAACTTCTATCCGATGAAAGAGTGCCCGTAAATTTGACAAATTTGGCATGTCAACACACTCGTCATCTTGATCAGATTAGGCTTCTTAAGTCACAGAATGCCTTTAGTCTTTGCCACGTTTAGGTCGCGTCAGAGGATACTCGTAGTTATTCCGGCTGTATTAAGGTTTCGTTGCACCTTGGAGGCATTTTTCGTCCCCTCTTTCAATTTGACACTCGTCACAGCAAAAGGCACAAGATTATCCCGGCTACTCTTCCGGCGTATCTTAGCCCTAATAAGCAGATCACTCGCCTGATCTTTTTTGACCACCCCTGATAACCAAACACCCATTAAATGCGAACCTGTGCATATTTAAAGTCATTACCTTCCTGCACTGCAACGGTGGTCATAGACACAATTACATTCAAAGACGCCTTGCTATCTCTCAAACATTCACATCTAGACCTCCACTTGTAGAAAAATATTGTGGTCAGGGAAGCGGAAATAATTCTCCGTTTTTTGGCTGTTAACAAGGATGCTTAAGATTTTTTTCCCTTTACCTGAAAGACATTTGTATAATAATACGTCCTTTCGAGCATCCACCACATAGTCCCGTTCAACCAGCCTTAACCTTTAACCATCCATAAAATCCTCCAGTGTCACCAAATCGCATTTGTGTTTAAACTTGAAACCCCCATTTTTTCTTCGCCAAATGGCCTTTTGACGCAAGTGGCACTTCGTAGCGTACGCAAACTTAAATAAGCTCGACACTCAAAAACGTCTCCAAATCTTTCTTCGAAATAATACTAATTAGATGGAACAAATGGACCTTTTTCAGGATCGAAATGTTGCACTTTTTGTCCATTGATATCCCCAATACCTCCGAAGCGTAGGTAAGTATTGTTTTTACTTTCGATCCTGCATAACACGTGTACCATCTTTGTACTCAGCAATTATGTTGAGCATAAAGTCCTTATTCATAGTGCCCAATATTGGTGGGATTTTATTGCATTTTCCTTCAAGAAATGCTTTAATTACAATTTCCGGTCCAATATAACTTCCAATTACTTGACTTTCTTGGAAATCACAATTATCCTGCCCAAAAACCGAGGCTCGTCATTCCATGCCATTTTCGTTTTCCTGCTGAAAAGGTAAATCTTAGTCTTTACCGTGCTTACACATAGGCCGAGCCCAGCAATGCGCAATACTTTTAGTATTAAAACCACATCGTGAGGTCCGCATAAACATTATAAGGATTTATTTTCCTAAATGTCTGGCTTATATTCAAATATACAAGGTGGGAGAAAAAAATTACCCTATAGGAAGATGCTCTTAGTTTGCAAATGGCGGCCAATGTATACTAGACAGATGTAGAATACAAGTAAACAAGCGATACACTTCACAGGAATAAAGAATAATCGTGTCTGTTGTCTTCTGCTAGCGAGGATGTCGAGGCGAAGATGCCAATCAGACGCCGCGCCTCGCAGTTAGCCATCAGCCGGTCGTCCCTAAGACGAATTTTTGGGCAAAGACCTGTGCATGCTCCCATACAAAGTCCAGACCGTGCATCAGCTGATTCCTGTCGACCGCCAAACGCATCGCAAACTACATCGGATGACTTCTTTTGGCCCACCTTGTATAAATTTATCATATATTTATTAAGTAATTATATTGATCTACCGTTATTTTTTTTTATTAATTTTATGAAACTCTTCAACCCGCAAAAAAACTTTAAGAGAATTCTAAGATGTTAATGTATTAACAGCATATTAATAGAAACTACCCAGCAAAACTTTACTTACAAAATAGGTAGAAAAGTAAGTTTAATTATTATAAGCACTTCGTACAATTCGACTGTAAAAAGTACTTATTTTTGTTGGCGATGTCCCAAAACGATTTCGATATAATTTCGGTAGTCATACCCCAAAAAATTTCTACTTTTATTTTAAATGATTTAATTTAAAAAATAAGTAGTCGCAAACAGTTTTAAAATAAGAAGTTATTTTTTAAATATTATTTTTATTTTATTTTATATACTTAAATTTTTTAATTTAAAAATTTTATTTTTCGTACTTACCGTAGATGAGATTCGAACCAGGGACTTTCCGCACTCAAGAATAAGCGCGCTGCCTCTAGGCCACAATGCTTGATTTGTTGAAGTAATCCGAATAGACTTGATTTATAATAATAATTATCATTAGCTTAAATATTTTTTCAAATCATAACGTGCTTTTAATAAGTCATTACAAATTATAAAACAAATAGAAGAAAAGTGGCAATTAAGGCTACAAAAAAATGAATTAAGTAACTCATTACAAAAAAGTTTGTAAGTGAAGTTTTTGCTGGGTATTTGTAGTTCCATGATATTTTAAGCCTCTTCATGGTTTTAAACATGAATTTATTTTAAAATTAACCTTGGTTTTTATAAAAAAAAATATTTAAAAATATGTTTTTAATATTTCGCTAATTTTTTTAAGTTTTAATAAGAAAGAACTGCAAATTGTAGGCATTTTCTGATTTTCAATGAAAAAAACTATTCACTAAGAATCATCGGAAAGTTAAATGAATTACACCATCTTGATGGTATTAAACAAGTTTTTTTACAATTTTAGGTTTTTAGTTTAGGTTTAGTTTTTTTTCAAATAATAATAATCATTTTCTCATTTTATTTTTTTGTCAAGAAATACTAACTATTTTTTGATTTTAATTTATTTTAATTTTTTTGGAAAAACCAGTTGCTGCTAACAAAATACTTTTGCTAAAATTTTACCGAATAATTTTGGAATAGAGGAAATATATTTCTTTTTTTGCTATTAGAATTCTACTTGCCTTACACTGCAAATATACAAACTAACAACCTTATCCACACATCGGCATTTGTTAAGGATTTCGTAAGAAGCCTAAAGAGGCTTTGACGCAACTGCAATATCACGTAACCTAAGTGAAGAAATGGCCAAAAATATGGAGAGTAAATATTAATGAGCAAAAATGTACTCGCGAAACTTTTTTTTACGCAAAGAAACGTACTCCCTAATGGAAATGGAACACATAATAGATGTTCTAGCAAGATGTGGCCCAGATGAGGGTAAACCAAACTCGGGAAAAATATTCATCATTTTTTTTCAATTCCAGTCAGTAATGTGCCAGTCAGTAATGCTACGGCTGGAAGGCCATTTTCCACCCTTCGCAGTATGAAAACATGACTGAGATCAACCATGACAGAGGACAGGCTTAAAGGCATGTTGCTTATACATAATTCAAAATGACGGAAATCTCGTGGTTAACAAATATGTTTTCACAGGAAACCATAAGCTATTAATTTAATAAATATGTTTTATTGCCTTTTATGTAATTATAACTATTTTAAATGAATTAAATTTTCTTGTTGAGTTTTTGTTTCAATAAGAGGCCAAAAAACAATGATGACTGGTGCTCTTTGAAATATTTAAAACAGCAACAAACACAAGGATCTACAGGTTCCACCAGCTAAATGCAAAATGCTTAATTATCTGAACATAAATTTTAATAAGCTGGAAATACGTCCGATTCCGCTCGCCTGAAAAATCATGAAAAATATTCTGAAAAGAAGGGATAATTAATCAGCTTTTATTAAGCCATTGAAATTTACTGAATTAATTTTTGGAACTAAAATTTTAGTCTGGCATTAGCTGTACTAATATGAACTTTGATTTGTTTTAAGATTTTAATACTTATTGTTATTTCACATAAAAAAGGATTCAAAATTAATAAAATTCAAAAAATTTTTTTATCTCGTACTCTAGACTTCATATTAAATTAAATTAACAGAGGCAATTCACAGGGTCATATCATCGCTTCAGAATTAAACTATCAGAAATATGAAAACTTTTGCACATTTTTTCAAATTTAAAGACAGAAAAGTGAATTTTTTACCAAAAACCTAAATGTGATCTACCAATCTTAACATAACCCTGAAAAGAAATCATTAAATTTATTTTTAAAATTAAAAATCCTATTTTACATTCCTAAATGCGAAAACATATTTATTTACTCTGTTTTTACCAGCACATTATATTTATTCATTTTCACCATATTTATTCATCTGTTAGGCGTTCATGTCATTACAAACACCATTATGATGACATGTCAGAGTAAAATGCTCAGTCATACAACAATAAATTCAAACATATATTTTAAAATAGTAAGTAGTAGCAAAAAAGTGAATTAAATTGCATACTTTTGACAAATTTACATATTTACATACATACGAACATGCAAACATACACACGTTTGATTTGTATCACTGTCTGTATTACAAACACCAAAATGTTGGCATTGTTGACGATATATACGTTGTGATAAATAACTATCTGATGATATGTCACAAGTTGTAATGCGTTTTGTGGCTTTTCAGTTGCACTGATTGCGGTGCAGAGATTAAAATGGCAACAACTACAGCAATTAAACTAAGAACAACAAAAGTTTTTATTTTAAAACAATAACAAAATGAAAATTTATACAAATGATTGTATGTGAAAAAGTAAAATAAAAAATGATTTAAATTTAAAAACTTTGATCACATAAGATACGTTGCCTATAGATGCCTTAAAACATTTGGCCTTTTAATCTTTTTTCAGGAAAGTTTTAAAAACTAAAAATTTTATAATCAAAAAGTTTTAATTTGTTCTTGAACCGCGTGTACAATCTATTCACATGTAAGGCAATTTAAAAAATGATTTGAACGGATTATAAATTGCTGAATTAAGATATAAAAATTAATGACTTGATATAAGTGTCCATCATAAACTTTATTCGTATTAAGATTTTCTCAAAGGTTAATTATCTGAAATTGTCATTGGGACGTCTTAAATATTTGTAAGTTGAAATACAGCCTTTTAAAATTCTTTAATATCATTAAAATTTTAAACCAATATAATCTTAAGCTTAAATTAAGAACGCCTTACAATTTGAAACCTATTTGTCTTAACTCAAGCTAAACGTGAGAAAATTCCATTGCATGCTATACAATTATGGGACTGCTTCCGCCTCCAAAAAATTGAAAACTTAACCAAGTTAAAACAAAGTCCTTTAAATGATAACTCGCGCTCTTTTGTATATTAAAAGCGGAAATATTCACAAACATTTTCAGGTTTCATGGATTAACTGAACTATAGACCATGTGGGCCTTCATTTCAAAAGTTTGAAAACACATTTAAAACCAACATGAGCACAGACACAGTCCATTGAGCTTTGGGGATACTATAGCCCTAAGATGAAACCTATAGCAGCTTTAGAAAGCTAGGAAGAAGTTCATGGTCAAAAGGTGCTAGGTACTTACTACATATTCTAGTATCTTATAAAGGTCACAGTGTGATAAGTCAATTGAAAGTCCACGAGGTATTCGCCAAATGCATTGGCAATGACACTGGTCTACCCTCTCGTATAAGTGGCAAAAGTCAGCTGCATCTGGCTGCGTTTAGCAGTTAGAACCCAGCTGAGTATTGCCAGGTTTTCCCTTCTTATAGATTGATACATGTTGGCTTTTTTTACTGATGCAATTTGCTATGTTAATTGTAATAGACTACAACCCTCAGTCTCAATCTGGTACTTAATCACTTATCGATAAAATGCCCTGCAATTCTTTGTTAGAAAATTCTCAGTGGAGGCAAATAAAAGAAGTTATTACACTAGCTTCCGCACCAGATGAAATTAATGCCAATTCATTTGCAGCGTTATTTAGAGTGTCACGCAAGCGCGCTGAATCTGACACCTCAGAGTCCCTGTGTGTCGTTAAAGATAAGAATTTCCAGTATCCGTCTTAGGCTCATCAGTGTACACATATTTGGTAAGTGCCTATTTTTCATACCAACTTTTTGGGATAATTATCTCCATGTTCTGTGTGAAGTCCAGATATAGTGACATTAATTCAGACTCACTATCAGTAAAATTGCAGGACCCGTCCTCTCATCTCAATTAGTTTCTTGGCATGTACTGAAGAAGAATCGCATCCTTAGTTTCAAAGCACTTCCAGCACTTTTTACAAAAACTTCCGGAGAAAGCAGCTTTAGCAGTTCATCTAGGTTAGCTTGTGAAGTGCTTCCGAGAGCTCTTGCGATACACACCGAGTCATTCCTTCTTGTTTAAAACTCTATATCGGCAGTCTTTTGAGACAAAATTTTGCCAAATAAGCAGACACTAATAGTTATAGGTTGGATTTTCGTTCTGTGTTTATCCAGTAGATAGAGCCAGGCTTAGAGGGCAGGTGTAGAAAGTACTCAGTCCCTTTTTACCCTCCCTTCGATTGCTGAATTTCAATGAACTGCTTATGGGTATAATATTTTTTTCACAAATAAATATTGGTTTCTTGTTTTTAGCCTTTTAATAAAGATAACAAACAATAAAAGAATCACATTCATGCTTATAGATAAGCCCAGGTATGAACTTTAAAATCTTGACTACTGAAAAATATTTTAAGAATTTAATAAACGTTTAACTCATTGGTGGAGTTTATGTATTGCAAAATATATCCACTGAATTTTACGGATAGATTCTGGATTGCTCCCGCAATGTCTTTTCGTTGTCTTTTACAAATATATATCGTAAACTTGCTTTCTTTTAAACGCAAGATTGTAGAAAATACGAAATAAGCTGAAGACTGATCATAAATTATTATATTTGTTTTAAAATTTTGTATTGCTCATTCTTCCAAAAATGTAATTTTTGACCCCACCTTCAGCCTATTATACCTTTTTAAAGTAATTGGGGCAATCGAGCAGGGTAAGACGCTGATGTTTCTTGTGTCTGCTGCTTTCTAATGTAAAGCTTCCATGCTGTGCCAGAATGTTTGTTTTTCGCACATTTCGACATGTTTAAACCAAATTGATCCAAATTTTTATTTGCTACCACAGCATAATTAATCTGGTTTTCCGTTATTTAAACTTGTACGTAGCAATATGTATTTCGAGATGTCTTAATCTGGTGCTGCTAAGTACCAAATTTTTTTCACCGATTAAGTCTACCAGCTTCATTCCGTTATCGAATGTTTCCTTTTAGAGGCTTAATTTTACAACTGTTGCGTCAAAGGTATTTTCCTTTCTATTTTCGCCTTTAAGTTCCCATGATAATTTTAATACTATTGTCGTAGCAGCAGTCATGTGCTTTCTCTAGATACTCTTTAAATATCTTTGTTCCGTTTGTTCTTGTGTTCGGTCAGAGCATTCCATCGTACTTCCTGTAAAGTGGTTATATCGATCACGTACTTTTAAAGTACATCGACCAGTTCTTATACTTCACCTTCTATAAACAAAGTTTGAACATTTCAAATGCAGATTTGCAAATCATGGTCGTTAAAATATTTTTAGGGTTTGTCAACACTACGGGATCCATTAATATTCTACCCTTTTTTAAATGAAAGTAACTTTTTACAAGAACGAGCTACTAACACGGCGCCTCAACCGGATTTTTTTTGTTTTTGTGGGTAAACGTTCGTCTTATTTTAGCTCCCTACTTTTAACGGCAGCTTGAGTACTTGAATTGAGAAATAACTTCATAAATAGTTGCTAATGCTTGAAATGCCAAAATTCATATTTAATAAATTTTTTGCAATGTCATAACTTGAAACTATAACAGATATCGACTTCAGACCTTTTTCAAAGAATTATGTTATAGTGTTTATTTTAAACATCTTATATATAAAAGAACAATTTTTTTTTTGTTAGTGACACCGCTTATAACTCAAGAACGGTTGCACCGATTTTATTGAAACTTGAAAAAAGACATACCGGATATCTGGGAATACGTTTTAGGCTTATTTATTTTTTGAAATTCCGACTGGGCGTGGCACCTCCCATACAAATTGAACAGATTTTTTCACATACCTCAATACCTATTATAGCTGAAGTCTCCAAATTTGGTGCAACTAAATTATTTATTGATGTGCATAGTTGAGTTGTGTATGGGTGGAAACAAATAAATGGGCGTGGCACCTCCCATACAACGAAAATAGTCTTTTGTATATATTTCAACAACTGTAATAGCTGAAGTCTCCAAACTTCGTACGGATATTTTTAGTGCTAATATGCATAATTGAGCTTTTTATAAGCGGGAAAAAATAAATAGGCGTGGCACCTCCCATACAACGAAAATAGTTTTTTGTATATATCTCATTAACTGTAACAGCATAAGTCTCCAAACTTTGTACGGATGTTAATAGTGCTAATATGCATAATTGAGCTTTGTATTGGGTAGAAAAAATAAAAAGGCGTGGCACCTCCCATACAACGAAAATAGTTTTTTGTATATATCTCATTAACTGTAACAGCTTAAGTCTCCAAACTTTGTACGGATCTTAATAGTGCTAATATGCATAATTGAGCTTTGTATGGGCGGGGAAAAATAAAAAGGCGTGGCACCTCCCATACAACGAAAATAGTTTTTTGTACATATCTCAACAACTGTAATAGCTGAAGTCTCCAAACTTCGTACGGATGTTTATAGTGCTAATATGCATAATTGAGCTTTGTATGGGCGTTAAGAAATAAATGGGAGGGGCACCTCCCATACAGCGAAAATAGTTTTTTTATATATATCAATAACTGTATTAGCTGAAGCCTCCAATCTTCGTACGGATGTTTATATCGCTAATATGCATAATTGTGCTCTGTATGCATACAACGAAAATTTTTTATATATATCTCAATAGCTGTAACAGTTGAACTCTCAAAACTTTGTTAATATGTTTATAATGGTAATATGAATAATTCAGCTGTGTAAGGTTAAAGGCTCAAAATAGTGTAGGTGTTTACAATGTTGATGTTTACAATTAAGCTGAGTTTGGGCGTGAAGAAAATAATAGGCGTGGCACCTCCTTTACAAGAAAAAATCTTTTACATATATATGTCAATAAATGTAACAGCTGAAATCTCCAAATTAAATATAGGTATTTATTATGCTAATATGCATAACTAAGATGAGTATAGGCAGGAAGCGAACTATGGGTGTGGAACCTCTAATAGCATGGAAATATTTATATTTGTATCTCATTAACTGTGACAGCTAAGGTCTCCAAACTTTTTGGTGTGGCACCTCCCGTACAATTAGATTTTTTTTTTACATGTTCTTCAAAAATTCTTATAGCTAGAGTCTCAAAATTGTCTATGGATGTTTATGTTTGCTAATATACATAATTGAGGTGAGTATACTTAGGAGAAAAGGGAATAATGGTCATTGCACCTCCCATACAACAAAAATGCTTTCTTATATAAGTCTCAATAACTGTAAAAAAAACTTCAAAAAACGTGTTCATATTTTTCTCAAACCAGTTAAACGCAATTTAAATTATTAGTTTAAAAGTAACAGAAATAACCTAAAAATTACCAATAAAATGTTTATCCATTTTTACTCCTTAGGATTAAAATTATCAAAATTTTATATTCATATTTTCTCGAGACCTGTCGAACGCAATATGATATGATTTGAGCCCCTTTTTATCTTTTTTGGTGTCGAAGGTACAAAATAGATATAGGCGGTTTCAAAATATGGTTTTTACCCTCTCTCGCCTAATGGTCTAATATTTCAAAAAAAGTACGAAAAATGCATTCATAACTTTGAAACCTGTCGAGCGTAAATTAAAATATAATTCTATATTTTTTTAGTTCAGAAGCTACAAAACTGACCAATACATAGTTCAAGTCTTGCCCTAAGCATTTAGGCTATGCAATGATGAATCTGTCTGTCAGATAGCGAGTCATTAACGCAATTTTTTTTCTACATTGTTTTGTAAGCCAAACAAACATTTAAAAAAATAAAAAAAATATTTACAATTGGCGGATGCGATAGGCTCAGCTTTTCTATTCACGTTTTATCAGCAATTTTCAGTAATTATCAAAGAAACAAACAAAACATGTTTATCACGTTATTGACATGCTATTAAGGATAGTATTTTCTGAATTGTGTGTGTTTAGGCAAAAAATTCGTTTGCTAATTATATATATTGTTAGGCAATACGTGTTCGGAGATACTCGATGCTGGATGTATTCAATAAAATGGCAAAAACGAGGCTTGCCGCATGCACACATTCTTATTTGGTTAGTCAAGAAGTTCGACCAGACCAGATAGATGATATTAAAAGTGCCGAGATCCCTGATTCCTGATCCCGAAACAGATCAAGAACTACATGATGTTGTAATTACATATATGATTCATGAAACGTGTGGCACAATCAACCCCCAATTTCCGTGCATGGTCGACGTTAAGTGTTCCAAACATTATCCACCAAAATTGACTGCGGAAACTATCACTGGCAATGACGGTTATCCACTGTTTCGGCGTTGATCGCCCAATGATAACGGTCAAAATATTACAAAGAAAGTAAAAGGAAACGATTTTGTGATTGACAACAGTTGGACTGTGCCATATTCGACACTTCTTTTCAAATCATTTAAGACACATTGCAATGTTGAATATTCTAATTTTGTGAAGTCGATCCAGTACATCTTGAAATATGTCACGAAAGGCAGCGATTTGGTTGTTTCGAGCATCCAAACCTCCAATGGCAACGATGAAATTACGCGTTATTAAGTTGGGCGATATGTGAACTGCAATCAGGCGGTTTGGCGTATATTCCCATTCCCTATTCACGAATGTAATTCCACTGTTGCACATTTAGCAGTGCATCTGAAGAATGGCCAACGAGTATATTTCACTGCGGCAAATATTTTCCAACGTGCTGAAATACCTACAGCGACAACATTGACAAGTTTTTTTTGCTGTTTGTCAAAGCAATCCGTTTCCACAAACTTAACTTTACTGGAATATGCCACGGTATTACACTTTGAACGCTTCTTCAAAAAAATTTTAACCTAGAAAGAAGGGAACTATGGTTCCTGGGCATCCGGATGTGCGTTCAAGTGATGCTCTTGGTCGCATTTATACAGTTCATCCGAAGAATGATGAATGCTTTTTTTGCGGTTGTTGCTGGTGAATGTTCGTGGTCAAACATCATTTGCAGCATTACGTGCTGTAAATGGTATAGTCTGTCCACCATTTCGTGCTGCATGTCAAGAACTCAATTTGCTTGAAAACGGTACTCATTGGGATACGACAATCGCTGAGGCATATATGAACATTATTTGCTTTTGTCATTATTTGCAATTGACATGCTTCCCGTCAAGTCCAAGTGACCTGTGGAACAAATACAAGGACAATGTGTCATTTTACATCAATATCGTGTCAGCTCGAGAAATCCAAATCTTGAAGGTAATGCGAAGATGCATAACCTTATTTACCTTATTATGAGAACTTAAATTTTGGTCTGGTACTGACTGGACTAATATCAATTACATAATTTTAAAATTTGAATATATATTGTTAGTTCGCATTAGCGAAGATTCAATAATAATAATATGGAGAAAAAAACAGATGCATAACCGGGCCTTGCTCTTAATTGAAGATATGTGCCCCCGGTGAAACTGGGAAGATATTCGTCACATCATTGATTATAGCCACTCTTCATGCGAGATCCAACATTTCTGCAGCGGTAGCTTTATCTGGAATAGCGGCCATATTGTAAGAAGGATGCCGCACAGCTCACTTAGCGTTAAAATTGCCATTAAACCTTCAAAATATAGAGCAGCCGACATGTTACACTGCGAAAAAATCTGCCATGTCCAAAGTTTAAGTAGCGTGAAATATCATTTTCTGGGACGAATGCCCATTGGCGCACAAACGCGCAATAGAAGCTCTTAAAAGAACCCTAAAAGATCTGCGCAATGACTCAAGATGTTTTGGAGGTGCAATGGTTTTACTGCCTGGTGATTTTCCCCAAACACTGCCAGTCATTCCAAGATCGACGGCTGCTGATTAAAAAAGTGCTTGCGTTAAATCCTTATTTCTGTGGCGTTTTGCAAAGATATTGCAGTTGACAGAAAACATGAGAGTTATATTGCTCAACGATTTATCAGCTCAAGATTTTTTCCAACCAATTGTTGATTATCAAAGTTTTTGTAAGTTTGTATCGTCAAAAATACAGCTCATCCAGACAGTTTTCCCCAACATAATTGCTAATGGGAAAAATTATGACTGGTTGAGTGAACGGGCAATTTTAGCAGCTAAAAATATAGATGTTGATGATGTAAACTATGTATATAGTTCAGAATCAAATCGTTGATACTCAGCATTCTTTTAAATCAATTGATTGTGTAACAAATGAAGATGAAGCCACCAACTATCCAACTGTAGTTTTAAACTCCTTGGATGTACCTGGCTTACCACCGCAAAACTTACAACTGAAGGTTGTCTCGGGAGTTATCGTGCTTCGAAATTCAAACCAACCAAAACTTTGCAATGGAACGCGCTTGGTAATAACAAAACTAATAGTCCATGTTATTTACGCAATTATACTTAGAGGAAAATTCAAAGGTGAAGAAGTTCTCATACCGACAGTACCGATGATACCAACCGATATCCTTTTTTAGTTTAAGATAATTCAATTTCCTATTCGTCTTGCATTCTCATAACTATTAACAAATCACAAGGACAATCCTTAAGTATTTGTGGTCTTAGTTAAGAAAATACATGTTTTTCTCATGGCCAAATATACGTTGCATTGTCACGTCTGGGCAAACCATCTACTTTATTTGTACTTGCGCCTAATAACAAAACGAAAAATGTCGTATATCACAATGTACTGCACTGAAGGAAATTAACCTAAACATAACTCATGCACGAAAATACATAGCTTCCTTAACAGCTTTTACCTGAAACGCCATATTTTTAAAATCTTTTTGAATTTTTGTTTTCTTTATAACTATTCGACTAAACAAACTTTGTATTCTTTTAAAAAAATCCATATATTCAATAACTGTTAGGTGGTACGAAGTTCACCGGGTCCGCTAGTAAAATATAAAATAATTTCATTTAAAAGATATTGTGTTAGTTTTTAAGGGTATAAAGGAACTTACACATTCAAATATAGCAATCTTCCTTGCTTTTTTTCTTTTTGTCAATATGATTACAGATGTACGTGCAAATTGTTTTAAAATGACAAACAGTTACTGCCGTGTTTCAATTAAATAAACGTTATTTGTGTACTCATAAGCAGTTTTTAAATACATCAATTATTCATATTTTCTATTGGAATTTGGTAATATATAATTCAAAACTTAAAAAAAATTTATGTATTTAAAAACAGGCAATTGCTACTACTAGACTCTGACACTCTCTTAAAATGCTTGTGTGTCTTAATGTCTCCGTTCACTTCTTCTATAACCGCAATTATCGATTTTATCACTGCATCAGTTAATAGTGGTCATTATTGAGGTTAATTAAATTTAATTGCATCTTTTTCTACCTGGTGTTTAAACCATTTTAACTTGCTACTTTTCTGCAAACATTACTATCAGCAATTTCTAAAAAAAATAATAACAATTTTTTGTTAAGTATTTATTTTTACACCGGAGCTCCGGTGCAGTAAATATTTATTAAATAATTTTTTCTTCTATATTTTTGTGCTTTTTATAATAAAGGTTTTTTTGCTTGTCCTTAAACTTCATATACATAGATATCAATTGAATATTAGGGTTACACTTTCGAAATAGGAGTAGTATCTAAAAAGCAGTTTCGATTAAAATTAAATTGAAAAATTCTTATAAGAATTCTTTTATTAAAAGCATTAACAGCTCGATCGATTGAGAAAATTTCAATTCGAGTCGAATGCGACGACTTGGGCCTAGTACGTTAATCCTTAATTGAGAACATTGACGAAACCGAAAAAAAAAATAAAAAACACAATGTTATATTAGTAAGGTGCGCTTTTTCTTTTCATTGCAACATGAAACACCCTACTAATAGTAAAATAACAAAATATAAATAGGAAACATCTGTGTTGCGGCAATTCCACGGTACACTAAAATTTACCACCATAGAGCAGCTTTAAAGGGGCAATCAGCAACACTATATTGTATGTATAGCAACTTAAGCAATTACTTTTTGTTCACAAACCAACACTTTTTTGTACTTTACCTATCTTTGAGTCTTGTAATATTGCAATTATTTCTAACTGCTAAAGTAAAAAGTTTGAAATTTGTGGCAAAAGAAAAAAACTAAATAAAAGAATTTAAAAAATCATGAACAAACTTAACTTGTTTTTTTCAAATGGATAAAAAATATAAAAACAGGTAAAACTATTTTCAGCGACGAGTTCTTCTTTCATTTCTCTTTTTATGCAATTTCCTTTTGTTATAAGTTTTTCATTATTTGATCTTAATAACAATGCGAAGTGAAAAAAAACTGAAAAATACTTTCCAGGCAATCCCGTACCTGTATGATCCCAGCATTAATTCTTATTCTTTTGTAGTAAGTAAAAGTGTTTACAAATTTTAGCGGGTATACTAACCCATTGGCATTTAAACGCAAAATTTTAACCCTCTAATAGCATTGGTAGCCAGCATAATGGCGTCATTTTGTAAATATTTAACATTTGTTTAAATTGTTTGTTTTTATTTAATTTCACTTCACTTTAAAAACTATAACCGTTAATGACTATAAGTCATTTAGAAAATATTCCGTTAAGTTTTTTTAAATGAAAAAACAGTTAAATTTCAATACAATAATTTTTTTCAACTGATTTGAAGGGTTATTCAAAGCTCCAACTAAACAAAAATACTGATTTTCAGTTAAAGTTTTTTTTGTCAGTTATTTTTTGGTAATATTTAACTTTGATGTTTTTTTTCTGAAACTTTGTGTTATGTTGAAAGTGAAAGAAAATCTATTTAATTTCAGACGAATATGTCAGTTATTTTTTTGATGTCTAAATTTAAATAAAATATTTTGTTAATTTAAATGAATATCTTGTTGGACGGTTTTTAAATGAATATCCAGTTATTTAAAATAGATTTCCAGTTGATTTTACCTCAATAATTTTTTGAGTGTATTTTTGGGTACCATTACCACGCTTAAAAGAGGTTCTGAAGATTGATTGGGTTTTCACTAAAATAAAGTCATAATTGCTTTAAAAAATTTTTCTCTTTAATAAACCATTGTTTGCAAAATATACCTAGAAAAACTTTTAAAACTGACAGAACAACAAAGCAATATTGAAAAGTGAAACTATTTAAAACTACATTTTCTGAGATAAATTTTAGGAAGAAATATGGCTACGCTTAAATTGAAGGACGCAAGGACGCAAAAAGCTGGCTTAAGCTTTAAGCAAACTGTGTTCGATGGCAATATTTCTCATTATGGAGTACGACAATAAAAATATAGTGCACTTATTGTATTCCCTATACAGCTGCTTTTTTCTTATGTGAACGGGATTTTTTTTTCTCTGGCACTCTTTTCAATAACATTGTCACTTAGTCTTTAAGTGGTGTGCATAACATGCCACCCAACCAATTTTGCTTTTGTCAAAATGTATCAATTCAGTAAGAATCCTGGTTATAAGAACCTCATTGGATCGTGTTCCTCATTGCGTTTCACCAGAAAAAATTTTATTTCCTTTTCAGACAATGAAAGAAAAATCTTGTAAAGGAAATTTTTTTTGCATCAAAATTTAAATTTAATAAGCTAAAAAAGCAAAAGTTCTATAGGCAGGTTGTTAAGATAAGCAAACTACACATAGTTTTTAATCAATATTTATAGGACTATTTTAAAAATAAAGTTCCATTTATAAAATAAAATATCTTTAATCAGTTATGGCAAATTTAATATGGTTGATTACATTTCACGTACAATAACTTTGCCACCTTTAAGCTATAGAATATGCAAAAAATTAACAGATAAAGAAAAACGTAAAAAAGGCGAACTTATATAAAATTTTTCACAAATGAAAAATGATGGGCAAGGTGTCTAGTGTAGAATTTTTTGCTTTCTTAAAAATAAAAATAATTAAAATTCAAAAACACACAGACACAAGCATATAAAATATTAGAAAACTTCTATATCACTACCACTGCCCCTCATTTTCCTGTTAAGGCTTACACTTATAAGCTAAAACAAAATGAAATTAAAAAAAAAGAGAATGTAAAAGTACCCCCGGGTATAATTTTATGGAAAAATAATGCATATTTTTCTTTTCCAGCGGGAACTTAATACTATTTAAAAATTCACTATTTAGCTGGTGTTAAAGTTAAAAGTGTTTATTATAATATTTTATCTAAAAGGTTTTCAGTGTTAAACAACATTAGTGTAAACAAAATATTAAAATTTATTTCACTCCATACAACTCATTAAAACAAACTTTACCAAATTCATAATTACGAGAATGGGCATTATGTATAAAAGCGTTAATTATTTTTTTAAAATGGAAAATTTAATTTTGGCAGAAAGACTACCTATGGTACTTCAATCTTTCTTTTTGGCGAAGGTTTAGATATTTTATAAAAAATTTTATTTTGCAAATGTTTTGTCTCTATTTAATGTATTTTATTTTTTTGTTATAAACAAAAACATTTTTTATTAGTGATGATAAAAAGAATATCTAATACACAAAAACCCAGTTTGCTTCATGGTTACGTTCCAAAAAAAAAAAAAAATACGACGCAAAGTGAATAATGATTTTCTATAGCAAACAATGTAAAGATCGAATATAGATTCCAGGGCTAAAAAAATGCTACTTTTCAAAAAGAAAATTAAACAAATTAATTAATAAAAAAAATATTACAAAACTTTATTACATACACACATATGTGCAAAAAAAACAAAAAAAACAATACAATTAAAAAAAAAAAATATTAAAAAAAAACTAACGAGTCAATAGTGGCTATTGTCTTAAGTCGGCTCTTTTACACAAAAAATTGGTCCAATGTTTGCTGAACAGCTTTTTTTCAAAGTAAAATAAGTTTTCTTCTAGCAACTTACATATTTTCTTAGCTACCACCTGGGACACTTTAAAGCTCCTTTCCTTGTCAGAATGGTTTTTTAAGAAAATGCCAAAATTATCAAACACTATTTATCTATTTTAAAATCAGAAACAACCCGTAAAAATTTATAAACATTTTTTATCCTCTTTTAAAAAAGCTCAACACACTGAAATTGAACTCAAAAATTAGCAGGAAAAGGTGAGTTTAAGTTAAATGGTGCAATTAAAAATAAAATTTGTGCCATGTTTAAAAAAAAAATCCAAACATTAAAAAAACTGAAAGGCTCGAACCTAAAACAACGCAACTTCGAAAATAAAAGGACGCACAATGAAAATAAATACTAATTTAGCAGCGATGCATTTTCGAAAAAACGCAAAACGAAACAAGGGTAATGAAAAAGCAAACTTTAGTAACAGCTTGCTACCTTCGATACCAGTATCGGTTACCTATAATCAGAACTTAAGGATCAGTACCCAGACAGAAATATATCACTCTTAAATGATGTATCCCTAGTAACACAATATTTCGACTGTTTAAAAATAAATTAAAAGCACAATACTATACACCCGGGAAGTTGTTACAGTAACTTTTTTTTACATATTTTTATTATTGAATCTTCGTGTTTGGCGAACTTACAATAAATATTCAAATCTTAAAACTATTTGATTTATAGAAGACCAGCCAGTGTCAGACTAAAATTCAAGTTCTCATAACAAAATTAATTAATTTAGTAGTTTTATCTAAGTGCAATAGTATCCCTTCTTTTCAGACGAGTGTGTCCACTATGTTGCAAGATGTTACGAACGAGCGGATTTGGATGCGTTTCCAGCTTGTTTTAATACCTTGCCAGATAACTAAGGATTTCGCATTTAACTATTGGAACTTGCAGACCTTTTTGGATGTTGCTGTTTTTAACCAGGGAGCACCAGTTATCATTCAAAGGAATTTATTTTGACGGTGTTGAATTTTTTTAATGTTGGAGGCGGAAGCAGTGCCCCATAATTGTATCCCGTAGCACCAAATTGGTTTCAAAATTGAGTTGTAAAGTAAAAGCTTGCAACCAAAACGTAGCACAGAGTTTCTACCGATTAGTCAGTGGATTTGGGCCGTTTTAAGTTTCATCTGTGTCAACTTCGCAATGTCTCAATTCGTTAAAGCACCGTATGGTGGTTAATAAGAATTGGGAGGCTCGTTTCCTTGCGTAAAGTTAAAGTAACGTGGGTGCATTTTTTTCATATATTTTAGTACCCCATAACTTTGCCCATTTTTCTACTTGAGATACGTGATGTTGAAGTTGTTTTGAGGCCTCTTTAGGGTCTTTATGAATACTGAAAAGGCGGTTTCATCAGCAAATGTCGACGTATGAGTAAGTAACAGTAACTGGCTGTAACTTATTTAATAAGCATTTCGTAAATTAAAGAAACAGTTAAATTGTGGTACAATAAAATTGTTAACTGGCTTAAACAATTATTTACAAATATTACTCAATTGTAAGTTTTCTTTCACGTGTTGTTTTGTTCCATACACAATGACTAAGGTAATCAAGGTCCACTATTTCCGTAGCACATACTAAAACTTACAGTATTGTTGCAAGATTTAAACCAACAGATGAAAGACGCTTATTCGGCTTTATTATTACACAGAGACGACGTTGTAAGCTTGGTAAATTTATGTTATTTTGATATTGGGAGTCCCGTTTGGGAATACGTAACGTGCCTCGACCCATAGACAAAAATTAACATAAATTTTGTTTCAAACTGTCCTGGCATATAGTTTTTTTAACTATTTTTTCCGATTGCTTTTGCCACCAAGAAAGGGCGCTAGACTCAAAAATTTTATGCAAAAATTACTTGTGGTAAATAAAAAAATGTTTTAGTTGTTGAACAAATATAATTCTCAAAAATTATTTTTTTTTAAACTAGTTTGAAGTTCAGTTTTTAAATATTCCAAATAACATTTTTTGTTGCTCTAAAAAAATATATATATAAAAATTATGTAAATACTTTCTGATTTTTTAAAGCTTATAGTTATTATTATCTCACAGCGTATTTCAATATCCGTGTCCCTTTTAAACCACAACTTAAAAAAAATGTTCACAATGATCCAAAACCTAACAGAGCCTAAGCCTGCTTGTCCCTTCAGAGTCTTAAGCGCGGCCTGACTGTCAACTAAGATTGTCACAGCCCCGCTTCCATCAGCGTCCTTACCTTACAATTTTACGGCCCTCGTTACCAAAATCTAAGTCTTGCAAACACTAATTTCATCCGGAAATATGTGTGACGTTCCTACTCCCGTAATCTGCCCTTGCTCCTAACCAATAAAAAATTTTTCTAAATTATCTTAGCATCCCAAGAAAAATGTTTGAAATAGCTTTCTTCAATGTAGTTTTAAAAAATTAGACCAAAAATGAATTTTGTTTAAAAAAATTCAATTTTAAAACCCCAAACCAGATATGACCTTCTTGAAACTTTTTAGTGAATTTAAAAGTTTACTTTTAACAATTAATCAAGGCAAATCAAATATGAGCTAATTTTTGCCACCTACACAAAAGGCTGTATACTTTACAGCATGTAACCATATTTATGTCTTTATATGAATAATTTTATTTGCCCTCAAATCTGTGACAATTTTAAGGAAAATGTTTATTAAAATTTTAAAATGAAACGACCAAGTTTTACATAAACATATGTATGTAATTGGCATTTGAAAAATACAGACGTAAACAAATGTTAGTATTTGAATACACCTACATACTTATTTATGTATGGATAGGTAGGTAGATACATATATAAATTTGAACAATAGTATTACTACCATTTTTGACTTCATCTGTCTGCATGCCTGTCTGTCTTGCTGTCTGTCTGCTATCCACATTATTTATTACAGTTGATTTTAACATAATTTTGTTACAGTAAAATGAAACAAATTAAAGCATGCGAAAAATTTTTTGTTCTGTTTACATTTCGCTTAACTTATTTAAATAAATATGTTTATACATACATACAAATATGTGTATGTGTGCATATTTCCACATATTTTTGAAGTATTAAAACAAGTATTTATTTACTTCGTTATGTGTGCGTGCTTTTGTTACAACTTTTGTACCCTCTTTGAATTCATTGTTATGTGAAAATGTAAATTAATTTTAAACCACATGAAAAGTTATTATATCTAGAATAATATTTAACAGCTGCAAATTTGCATAACTTTTTTCCATTTTTGTTGAAATTTTTTTATTCGTATCAGTTTATTTGTGTTTTATTTGGAGCAAAGTTAAGTTTAAAGACAAATATTAATTTATGAATATGATGTTAAAGGGTGTAGACGACATTCATCCTTTGCTATTGTGGTAAATTAGCAGAACTTTGTTTATTTAGCAAAAGTATAAATTAAGTGTTTTCAAAAGCAAACAAAAAAAAATTAATGAGTATATAATTTATTAAAGGAAGGCCGCGTTTTAATTTTAATCGAGCCAATTAGGACAAGTTTATATATTCATGTTGTAAGATTGGTCACCAACAGAAATCAAATTATGAAAAAAATAAAACAAGCATGTATTGTTGAACAAAAAATATTAAGCTAAAGAAATCGATTAAGCCAAGATTAACAACAGTTTGAAGAAGAAGTAAAGATATCAACTTTTATTTAACATAGACAATAGAAAAACTTTAATTTTCAATGTATCGGTTTTCGGAAGTCAAACGCAATGTACAATATATTTTCTTTCTTCAAAACGCATACCTTATTATATATTTATGATACAAAATTACATTTTCCTTTATGTGCTTTTGGAGTGCCAAGACACATTAACACTACATTGATAAGTAAACCAAATTTGCTCACCTTTATGGTGGCTACAATTTGTAAACCATTTTTGTGAATTAAGCTTTCTGTATTGAAACAAATAAAACAAAATAAAATAGGATAAACAAGTGAACTGCGCGAGAAAAATTTTTGGCCTCAGCTAAGTGAATTAATTTATTTAATTTTGTTTTCTTTTGTTATGGTAAAATGCAACTTAATATCTGATACATATATTTTTTTTACTTTTCTTTACAGGTAAGCAAATATGAAAAACTATTTAACAGAGACTTCAGGTAACTACGTAATATTATTTCTAGTCCCAATTTATTTAAATTTCATCATTTTTTTTTGGGTTAACCAGAAAAATCAGGGATCGAAATAATTTAGCAAAAAATAAACTAACTAAGTCTCACAACCCGCTATTGGCAAATTTATCTTTTAAAATACGATTATTTCAAAAAGTAATAGACTGTTCAGAAGGGAGGTGGCCCCGTTGGAATTATCGATTGTGCGGAGTGGTGGAATGAGCATTTCGCGTTTGCTGTGGAGACATTTTTTTAATTGTAATGATTCTTAGGTAATTGCTCCTAGACAAATTTCGTTCAAAGTTCGGTATTCGGCGAATACGTGATGAACCGAGTGTTAATTTATTTCGTTCGTGGGTGTAGATATTCCGCGCTACTGCTTCGGCTATGAATGTCCCCCGGCCAGGGCCCTGCCGATTTTCAAAGACTCCTGAAAGCATTGAACTAGCTGAAATCAGTTTACTTGGAAATCCGCAACTTTCAATACGGAAAAGAGCAGCCTTGCAAGAACTTTAAAGAGCAAATATTATTGAAATTTTAAAAAAGGATCTGAATATAACATTTACTTCTGCCAAAAAAATAAAATAAAAAAATATTTTTTTTTTAAATAATAAAAGCAAGTTAGAATATTATAGCCGGTCAACCCAGACCGCATTTTACCATTCACTACATTTTTGTTGAGGCTATATGTGAAATAGACGAATAATTTTTGATTTCCATATAATAGTTAACATAAAGATAAAGATGTGTGCCGGGTTTCGAGAAGGCAGAGTGATATTCGCGTCATTCTTATTCTGGAAGACATGTACATGTATGTCGATCAAATTTTTGTTCAGTATGCTTGTTAAAGGCATAAAAGTAGATAAGAGTGAAAAATTTTGCGAAGATATATCCCAAAATGCTTACTCAGGAGAACAATTTTTATTAGGAGTATGTAAAAAAATGGATCGATTATCAGCACAAATAAAAGGCTTTTTGACTGCTAAAAATCTTATCTGTGCCATATTTAATTAGAATATCTCTGATATTATGACATGTGTGTACTTTTTCCGTAAAAATCCGTGAACATCGAGCCGGACGAACAGATAAACGGACATGCTGAAATCGACTCAAAAAGTGAATTTGAGTAGACCTGTATACATTAAGGTTGGTCTCAGAGCATTATGGTTGGGTGTTATAAACATCTGAACAAACGCATTATACACCTACCATGTATAAATATTTAGTATATACATTTTGGGCATAAACGGTTTAGATAATACTCTATTTTGCAAAATGTTGCATATGAGCAAGTCTCAAAATCAGTCCACTATGTGTTCTTGTGAACACGCTTCAGGTCGCAATATTAAAGATATTTTCATGAAAATATTATAGTTTTTTGATAATTGGCCGAAGCCAATTAGTTTTAATGTTGATCGGTAATTTTTTTTTTTTGGCCATAGTCCCCATACAATTTCTTACGTTTTAAGCATTTTGGTCTATAAGTAACTCGAGCTTAGGCACTTTATCTTTTCAGAATATTGCGTGAACATATCGTTAACAATCAAAATTTTATCATCGGTGCCATACAGTTCCAACTTCCTTAAATGATGTTTAACCTTATAAATTGCAATGATATGCTATATATAACGATATCGTGATATTTAAGACATATGTTACCATACGTGCGTGTCTTTTTAATATAAAAACAAGTGAAAACCCTATATTCGGCTTGCCGAATCTTACATACCCTTCACATTGGTATCTTTATGCACCCAGCCATCTGATCTACCTGAGTTATTTTGTACTACAAATTTTGTAATCTAAATACTTTGTGCCGAGTTTAAAGTTTTTAAATAGAAAATTTCACAAAATTTTAACATTTGTGTGTATAACAGAAATACAATGTAGAAAGTTTGAGGTCGAGAATCTTAACAGCTTTCGGCATTATTCGCATTAAAAGTTTAAAACAAGTTGTATATTTGTATGGAGGCTACCCCTTTCCCGGCCCTTAACTAAAATTTTAGTTTCCAAAATGCAAGTTTAATTGCTCAATTACTTTTTGTAGAACATTGGAAGACATAGCTTCCGAGATATAACGTATCGAAAATTTCAAAAAATTTTTTAATTTGTATGTGGGGCTACCCCTTTCCCTGCTTCTATCCTTATTATGAAATTGCTTTTTGTTTTCGACTAGCAAATTTTATGTAATATTTCACATTAGATTAATTCTTTAAAGCTAAAATAATTAATGTCAAAAAAATTTTTTTTGAGAACTTTTAGCTTTAACTTTAATAGATTGTTCTGGATGTTTCAGTAAAACAAGGAATTTATTAAAAGAAATTTTTGCAGCGCAAGGCGCAAAAGAGCAGAATGTAGATATTGACAATTAACGCTCTAGGAAACAAATTTGCCTTGAAATATATTTAATGTGATGACCTAATAAACTTATTATACAAACATAACTCAAAAAAGCTATTTTTTATTTTTATTTTTGTAATCAGGGTGCAGGTTTAAATGTTAAGGTTGTTAAAAAAAACTAAAGACTATTAATTCGATAAAGGTGACACGTTTACTTTTTTTAATAGAAATAATTATAAAACCTCTTTACAATTTATGGTGTTTTTGCCACAAAAATCTATATTTCGTGAATATTTATTGGCAAAGAACAAATAAAAATAATTCACTCATCATACTTGATATGCTTAAGCACATATGTCTGCTCCTGTCAATATCTGGCTTTTTGTCTGTTTGCGTATCTATCTATTAATTTTAATTTATGTAGAAGTAAATTTGTAATAGTTTGAATAGCTTTGTCGAGTTTCGATGAAGCAAGTCACGTACAGAAACACGCTAGCACATATCCCAGCGGAGAATAAGCAAAGTGCTGTGCAAACGAGTAGCTTAAGGATACAGACATTACACCTAAACGCTACTAAAAAGATTTTTATTTTTTTTTTATATGCAAAAATAGTTTGAAGATCAGTAATGAGGGAGCTAATTTGTTTTCAGATTTCCCTAAAAGGAAGCACTACTGATAGGTGTTAATTCAAAAGGTGAGATTTAAGTACTCATGCATTGCGTTCAAATAATTTCTTAGGATGTGTTGCAATGCAACTGGTTTTTAATGGCATTCTTTTTTATAAGCATATTTGTAGTTTTGCTGGGAATCAATTATTTTCAGCCTTAAAATCAACATTTATAATTTCTTTATAAAATACGAAAATGAGAAGTAACACATACTATCACTTAATTTATGGTTTTATAGATTAAATGATACATTTAACAAGCAGCACATCAGCAACAGTAGCAGCAACCCAGCAAAACTTTTGCTTACCAAGTAAGTTACAAATAATATTGGAGATGAACAAGCCCTAGTAAGTTACCTTTTGACCGAATAACTAATTATTTTTATATGAGTTGTTACGAAATCTCCGACCCCAGCTTACAAATGTGCTTACAAAAAACAATCAAGTAACTAGTTACCAAGCTTAAACTTAAGATTAATTTAAAATTTTAGGGTTTTTTAAGCAAAAATGTTCTACAAAGTCTATTTTATATATCTGTTTTTCTATATAAACCTACAAATTTAGTTTTTAGCGCCTTTACCAAAAGGTAATTTTTTTGTCGTAGCGACCTTATTACCTTGTAACCTATGAAATAATGAGAGCCCATTTCACAATTTCAAAAAAATCTCACTAGGAAAGACAACTATATGACATATGATTATTCTTACAACACTACTGTCGATTACATACATTTAGAGTGCAGAAGAGACAGCTAGATATTTAATAGTGCAGTTAACACTTTTTCCTTTTTCTTTGGGTTTTCTTTTACTTATTTATAAAAAATTTCTTTTTTTACTTTTCAATCATGTCAAATGTCATATCGCATTTCCGCGCTAACAAGGTGTTCAATATGTTGTTTTTGGTTAAACTGCTTCACTTAAAAAGGATATAAAAGAAGACTTAAAAGTGCCAATTATTAGTAGCTTTGTGAATATTTGTAGTCGTGTGTTTCTATCAATATTGACATTTTTAAATGAAAAGTAAAAAAACACAGGGAAAGAATCAAAACGATAGTTTAACTGTAAGAGAAAGCCTGTCATTTTATAAATAACTTAATTAAACCATATATCTATGGTTTTCATGGGCAACCGCGTATGTCAAATTTGGTCGGTTCAAAATTCGTAAAAAATTCATTTGATTTTGCTAATGCTTCTGTCATATCTTCAAGAGAAGTTTGAAAATTTTTCTGGCTTATTAGTTCCTTTGTCAATTTCCCAAAAAAAACAATTAATTCTGAAAATCAAAATTCTCGCCAAAAAATAAAAAATATTAAAAAATAATTTTTAATGTGGCTACAGATTACCGAATTCAGAATTTTATTATTTAGTTGCCTCAAAACAAATATGATTTATTCAGCTAAAATAATATGATCATGAAAGAAAATATTGGCCGAATAACTAAATTGTCAAAGATTTCGGCACTTGTTTCCTGGGTGAAGCAAAAATTTAGTTTAAATTAAAAAAAGCCAACGTTATATAATTGCAATAATGTAAACAAAAATTAAAAAAGTTCATTTAATATCTTTCTTACAAAAACTAAAAGCATTGACACGTTACTAAGAAATTAGAATTCATGATGTAGAAACAACAAAACTATTTTTTAGCAATTATTTAACAAGTGCTGCTATTGTTCGCATAATACAGCACAAATGAAAACATGTAAAATGTGCACAAAAAAACTAAAAGTCTTGCAATTAAAAATATTAAAAAATTAAAACATTTTTTTTTTACTTGCTGCATTTTACAATGCAAAACAGTTTAGTCCTGATATTTATATGTCAAGTAAGAGTGTATGCACTTATAATTGCTGCTGTAATTTTTTAAATCTATGGGCATAAGAGTAAAAACTAAAATATTGAATGAATTTATAATGAAATACCTAAATTTAAAAGTATGTCTGCCCATATAGTGAAAAGATGGAAATATTAAAAAAAAAATATGGAAAACATTAACTTGTACTATATTATGTTATACCCTACAGCACGTATTATTTAACTTTATGTTTTATTCGTGTTTTCTTTTCCTTTAAGGCTAGCCTGATTGTTTCGTGGCTTAGGAATTCTGATTAAAATTTTTTGATTTTAGTGGACATTTCCATATATAAAACGTATTAGTTTCTGTTATATATCTCTGGTGCCACCGCTTCCCAAATTAATTTAAGCCTTTTAAAAATTATAGCGGTTTAGTTTAGCATTTTTAATTTGGTTGTATTTATTACGGATTCCATTTCCCCTGTACTATTTTTCCTGGAACAGATTGCAAAGCATTGTTTTGTGTCGCATAACTTTAAGCATATTTTCGAAGTAAAGGTATCAAAAATATTAAGGGGATTCACAACCTGTTCTATTATGTACTTTTGTCATAATAATAATTATTCACAATAGTTTTAAAATCTTCACAAACCTTTGGACACTCGGTGCAGGTTAATGTGGAATTGTTATGACAATTTAATAAACATACCATACGACGCATTATTTTTTAAAACTATTTTTGTATGAAAGACAACAAAAATGTTTTTAAACCATTGTGAAATTTTAAAACATTATGGCAAAAAGGCATAATAGAACCTTTTGAATCCCATAATTGTAAAGATTTTTTTTTTCATATTTTTATTATTGAATCTTCTCCTTTGGCGAACTAACAATAAGTATTCAAATCTTAAAACTATTTATTTTTTTTTAGACCAGCCATTTCCAGACTAAAATTTAAGTTCTAATAATAAAATTAATTAATTCAGTAGTTTCATCTAAGTGTAAAAGTATCCCTTCTTTTCAGACGAGTGTGTCCACTATGTTGCAAAATGTTTCGAGCGAGCGGATTTGGATGTGTTTCCAGATTGTGTGTGGACAAATATTTAAGCAAGCTGGAAACACTGCCAAATAATTGTAAGGATAACAAAAATTCTCTTAGTTTGGCACGACAGTAAGGTGCTTAAAGCTACAGATTTTAATTTAGGCTTCGGACAGTTCCCCCAATGCATAAATACACCAAAAACCGTCTCTGAAATCTTTTGGAAAAATTAGAATAAAAACATAGACTAAATTGACTAGAGCAGCCCTTGGAAATATATAAACACCTAATTGGTAAAAATACGCAAAAAATATACATTGGTACTTTTTCGGTACTTTTTTGAACAATTTAATCCTAAGTGATAACAAAAATGTAAAAGCTATATGTTTGTTACTTTCCAATTTCTAGACCAGCGAAAATTTTAAATTGTTATAATATAAAGAATGTCAATGGAAATAATCGTAAAACAAGGAGATATAATTAAGAAAGTTTATAAATTTTCTTTGGTTTATTTCATACGAAATAATTGATTTATTTCTGCAATATTGAAATATTAAGTTACTAATGCAACATTTCTTAGTAATTTCTTAATCTGTGCAATATGAACGTCTTGTGCTGCTCTTAATTTCCAAAAAAAAACTCGCATGTAGAGAGACCTGGGGGCAAATTACGGCATTCGATTTAAATCGAAATAGGAATTCTAATCAGAATTTTTAAATTTTGAATCGAATCGAATGCCGTAATTTGCCCCCTGAGTGTAAATTATTTTTGTTGATATATTTTAAGTGATTCAGGTATACTGGTCTACAGCAAAAACTGCTTTAAATTTTTTAAATTTTTAAAAAATTTGTGAACTGTAGAGATTTCAACGTGGTAAATTCAAATTAAATCGGGCTTGTATTTTTATGGGCCCTTTTAATTTTTTTGCTTGAAATAAAAAATAAATAAAAAATTGTGTATATAGTTTATTAGGCTAATTGGTTAATTATTATTTTAATCACATTATTATTGAGGAGTAATATTAAAAAAAGTTTATTTTCACGACACTTGACTATTGGAATTCATTTTGGAAATCCGCTAAAGTTTCTCGTTAGCACTCTCTGTTCGGTACTGAACGGCGGTAGTAAAAATCTTCTGTTTAACCCAAAGTTCATTGAAGTTAGAATGCAGAAATTTTTTTCTCTTTAACTATATACTTTTTTTATGATTTTTAAAATTCTGTGTTAGAACAAAATTAATTTATTATTATTTTTTTTTGCCATATTTTTATTACTGAATCTTTGCTTAAGTGAACTAACAATTATTATTCAAATCATAAAACTAGTATCAGCATTTTAAGTAGGGCCAATAAAAAAAATCTAAGTCCGAAAGAAAAAACCTAAATTAACCGTGCTTAAGTCTCTATGGTTCATATGGTTTTTTTTAAAGCCGAAAGCGATTTTTTTTTTTTATGCAGACCAGTGTTCGAATGGCCATTCTTTTGCTAGATTCCTTTTTTAAAAATGCTGTCAAAAAAATAAACGAAAAAAAAATTGCAAAAAAAAAAAAAAAGTTTTAGCTCTTCCACAATAAAGTTGCAAAAAATGCTTTTACCACATGTAAAAAGTTGTCTTGACATACTGTATATGTATATACATCAGGGATCGGCACACCAATACATTTATATGTTTTGATAAGTTAAGCCAAGCATTGAATGTAACTTAAAAATTTTTCCATTAAACATTTTGAAAATCCTAACTGGTCACACTGGTCATCTGGCACAAGAGGCTGCAAAACCTATTTTCTTATTCTTACTCTCTTCAATGCTCAGAGAGCACCACACACGTGTGGGGTTTTCACTATCACTGGCTTACAGTATTTTGATGATGTAATATATTAAAAGAAGCCTAAACTGTGTGTTTACAGGACTGTGGTGGTACAACATTTTTCAAACATTATTTTAAAATTGTACATTTCTTCCTGGGCAGTTTTAGTAAGTCTGGTTGTAATAACAAAAATTTTGTTCATACATAGTTTAATTATAACACACTTTTAAAATTTGAATCTGTTCGGATAGATGGGCATGCTTTAGCCGATTTAACGCAAACAATTGTATGGAAAAAATTAAAATTTAAAAAACTTTTCCATACATTTTGTTGTTGCTTTAGAGCGTTGCGTTTTAGGAAATAAGGGGGTTAATATTTCTCTTCACTTTCAAATATTATAGTTTTGATACCTTATAATATTAATTTTTTATTAATTCAAAGGCTTAAGAATATACATATATTTTTCAATAAATTTTTTTTTAATTTTTCAGATTATTCACTATTTTAAGAATAACTTAAATCGTTATTGACATTTACAATTTGTTTTATTTTTATTTTTTTTCATAATGGAAAATTTATATCATGACATTTTTTTAATATTTGTGTAGCTTTTAGTTATGTTATATTTTTTGGGAAAAATAAACAAAAATTGTAAATATTATTAAAGAAAACAAATAACATATATGAATAAGCATGTTTTGTTGTTTCTTTATGTAAATAGACGAAGGGTGCTTTTGATTTAGAAAATATCAGAAAACAAAAACATATGCAAATTTACAATTAAGAAAATATTTTTCCCGTCAAGATATGAAATTTATGCAAGCATTATGCAAGAATGCTATATGAACAATTTCAGTAGTTACAAGTATTTCAAATGTTTCCTTTCGCATGCATTGGTTTTTGTTAAATGCAAGGACAAATACACATGTGCACACACACACGAACATGCACACTCATTCATATGTGCATGTCAGTAATCTTGAAAGCATTAAAGTAAAATTTTTTAAATTATGATTTTTTTTTGGAAATATGTGTAAGTTTCTAATTAAAAGAGGTATTTAAGTATTTTGTGTTAAAATTTTGTAGGGGGTAGAATAATGTACTGATATTGAGGAAATTTTAGGTAGAAAAATTTGTGCTTGATAATTTATATTTTCAAATAGTTGTTTGATATTCCAAAGCTAGTTGGAAAAAAGCTTCAGTCACTAAGTTATCTAACGAAAAGACAAAAAAGTTGTTGTGCCCTAATAAAAATTGAATTTATATAACCACTGCAAAAAACACAATAGTAATAAGATATGGAACAAATTTATTTTGTTATAGAAAAGTTGCAATGTACCAGTAAAAAGCATCTTTATTCCAGCCTTAATAACTTTCAATAATAGTTTAAACCGTTTAAATAGTATTTATAAACTAACTTCGGAGAATAAAAACTTTTCAAAAAGAAATAATAAAATAAATTCAATTGAAATCGTTTATATGCCATCATAACGGTTGCAACACAATTGCATTGAATGTTTGGAATGTTACAAATACTTGTAGAACAACATCAATAAAACTTCGAAGTAAATGTCCTTAAGAAAAATTTGTTCGGTATTTTTATAATGATAAGTATATCTGTGGCCACAAGGAATAACAACTAAACTCTATTTTGAGAAGTTTTCAGCAGAGCATTTTTAAGTTTGAAATTGGTGCCTGAAATCAGGGAATTAAGATTAAGCTAATATTTGAAGGCTCGATATTAGCAATTTTATTATATTTTAATTTGCAATTCAATTCATAATGAAAAAGCAGCTAACTTAAGAGAAAAAAGCAAAATTAATTGTTAAGCTTCTTTTCCTTTTTCGTTTCTAAAAATTTCTAAGTCTTATCTCGACTTTAGCTGTTATACCAAACTTAATGAATTGACTTTAGCTATTATGCACTTTCATTTTGTTACTTTTGCTGAATAAAAAGTTATTAGTGAGATATAGCAAGTTTTTTTTAATTTTTTTTATTTATAAGGATTATAAAATTGTTATATGTATATTTGTACTTCAGTTTCTGTGATTAGAATTAATAAAGGAACATAAAAATATACATACGTCAGACCCATATATTTGTCATATTTAAATATAAATATAAAAAAGAAATTCAGTTAATAAGATTAAAAATTAGTGAAAGGTTTTAAAATATAAAATAATCTGTTATACAAATGACCACTTGCAAGATTATCCTAAAATAAAATTTATAATACGGAATGTTTATAAAAATGCAGAAATAGCTAAGCATTGACAGCTTGCTCTTCATCTACCAAATCTGGATGAATATTATTAGGTTCATTTGAATTCTCATTAAGATTTCTATAAAAAGCGTGAAATGCTGGATCGATAAGACTTAGCATATCTAGAACATCTTTTTTTTTCATGTGATATAGCTGGAATAATACTTATTGCTTTTAAATCATTATTGCTGATAGAATAAACTCCTCTTTTGCCTATTTTGAGTACCTTAACCCTTTCGGTATTTTGATGCCATATGGCATCATGGGTTTTTAAAGACCTGTAATTTTGGTTAATTCCGACAAAAATTATTTTTTTTGATGAAGTATTGTGCTCTGAACTTTATAAAACATTATCTTAACAAAATTTTTATGTATTTTCGTTACTATGAAATAAAACACCGCTATTTTGAAACTCCTCTAAGTAATTGAGTCTAAAGGTTGAAAAACGTGAATTGTTAAACATTATATTTTGAAAAATTTAAAAAAAAAAACCATGAAATTTATTTGCAGAAGTATGCAAAAAGACTTCATTTATAAATAATATTAACTGTAAAATTTGTAAAACCCTCAATATAGCCGTAGGATTTTTTTAAATTCCTATGACGCCATATGACATCAAAAGTTACTCAAAGGAGCTAAAGTGTATAACAAAAAGTAACGACTTTTTACGTTCGATAAATAAGATCAACTCCTTTGAGTGCTTTTTGTCACACAGTAAAGAAGTAAATATGCCAAACAAAATTAAGGACTGTGAAATTGAAAAGATTTTAAATAATTTTGATGAGTCGGATATTTCTGATAACGAGGACTCTGATAATTCCGACGTATTAGACGACCTAATGGAAGCCTTGAAGAAATATAATTCTTTTGTTATGGAAGAGCTATCTCAACAGAATCCGGTTGATATTAATTTAGAAGATATTAGCGATAATTATATACAAGAAGAGTTCGTAGATGAGGAAGTAGCGTTTAAACCATCAAAGAAGCTTGACAGTTATAAGTGGAAAAAGGTAAATTGGTCCACCCCAGATGCGGACTTCGAGCAACATTTACCCAAAAGTAGTATAAAGACTCCTATGCAATATTTTTTGGAGTATTTTACGCAGGAGCTTCTTACTGAAATCGTCACATCAAAAAAATCAAGCATAGCTCATGAACACGGCGACACCTATAAATATTTCCAGTGAAGAGTTAATTCAATTTATTGCTCTCAAAATAATGATCGGATCAATTGGTTATCCTCGTCTAAAAATGCACTGGTCGAAAGCAACCGAGATTCCTTCTTTTCGTCACTGTATGTCAAGGAGCCGATTTTATTCTCTGCGTAATAGTTTGAAATTCACTTCAAGTTCAAATAAAAATGATAAGCTTTACAGGGTTTGGCCTCTATTGGATGTTTTCTACAAAAAGCTGTACTCCTTACCAAAAGATGAAAATCTCTGTGTGGACAAAATGATGGAACCTTTTAAAGGAAAGTCCGCCCTTAGACAACATATGCCCAAGAAACCCATTAAATGGGGTGTGAAAATATTTTGCCTTTGCAGCTCAAAAGGAATAATCTATGATTTTAAAATTTATCAAGGAAAGAACACCATTATTGGGGGAAAAAAATTTGGGTTCTGTTCCGATATTGTCATTCATTTGACAAAAACAGTTCCCGTATACAAAAACTTTAAAATTTTTTTTGATAATTTTTTCAGAACATTTGCTTTAGTGCGCTATTTGAAAGAACGTGGGGTATGGGCAACATGAAACATCAGAACAAATAGAATAGGAAAAATTCCACTTCAACCTGAAAAGGAACTAAAAAAAACTGGGCGAGGTAGCTTTGACTATCGCGTTGAACGACCCGACAATTTTATCGTAGTAAGATGGCTTTACGGCGGTATTGTACAGCTTGTATCAACAATTTACGGTCCAGAGCGCGTCAACTTTGTGAAACGTTTTTGTACGGCAGAAAAAAAGGTAACTGAAATTGAACAACTAAATCTGGTTTCCATGTATAACCAAAACATGGGCGGTGTTGATAAAATGGATTTTCTGCTTTCCCTTTATCGTGTTTCAATTAGGTCCAGAAAATGGACTCTGAAATTTTTTGACCACTTCATTGATATGGCCATATGCTGGAGAACAAAAATGATTGCGAAACCAATAAGCTCAAAAAAAAAGATTACATAGACCTATTAGAATTTCGGAATGATCTATCAGATGCACTTCTTTCTTTTCCAGCCCAAAAAAGCAATTGGCGTAAACGTGGCCGTCCAACGAAGTCACCACATGAAAACAGTCCTTCAACTTCGGAGAGAAGTAGTTCAACTACATTCAAAATGAAGTGCGAAGTGTCTCCACCTGTCTCTATTAGGTATGATAGTATAAATCATTGGCCGGAGTACACACCAGGGAAAGTGAGATGCAAGGCAAAAAATTGCTCATCATATTCAAGATACAAATGTACTAAGTGCAATATCTCTTTGTGCATTCCAAATGCCTCCCGAAACTGCTTTAAACTTTACCATGCAAATTGAAATTATGTTTTGAACTTTTTATATACATACTTATGAATGAACTAAATTTTTTTATTTATATTATTTTTTGTACATATCTTTGTGTTTATAATTTTTTTAAGTTTGTGATATTTAAAATAAATTTAATAAGTAAAACATAATGTAAATATATCCTACTATGCCACCAAAAATAGTGTTTTTTTGACCGTTGAGTACAAATGATGCCATGTGGCATCATTCCTAAAAACCACTTTGGGGTAAATTTTTTGAAAAAAGAAAAAAACCGAAAATTATTAAAAATAATATAGGCCAGATTATAAAAAAATTGAATTTTTTAATTCAAAATCAAAAAAGATGTACCGAAAGGGTTAAATGGCTTTTCGACATCTAAAGAGGTTTTATAAAAAATAGAAGAAATATCTTTCGTATAACGAAGCCATCGCAATTCGTTCCAAATGAATCTATCACCGTTTTCATTGTAACGTCTCCAAATAAACTTCTTTTTCAATAATTCCGAGAAATTAAGAAAATGTTTTTCTTTCATTTCGACTACACTCATTTTTCGATGAACGGATCTTACAAACTGATACCAGTCTCTCGGGATTTGAATCTTAACATTGGATATTTTCTTCTTGCGTTCAATTAGAGCATGATCCGAGTCACACTCCATATGTGTATGCCCTGGTTCCAAAAACTTGTGATCTATTAACTCAAAATGTGGATTATTATGCACAAAAGTATTGAACATTGAAAACACATGAGAGTTTTTGTTTTGTCCAGTGCAGGAGTCGCTATAAAAGCACATTTTAGTCAATCATATTTAATTGTCTATAAACACAAGACGCGATTTTGTTACCATCTCTACGAGCAATAGATTCATGCCACATGAAACACTAAACTGAGTCGTCTTCTAAGTCATAAACTGTAAGATTGTACGTCCACAGTTGACGCTTGTAAAAGCTAATTGAGCTTCGTAAGAAAGGGAGTAGGTAAACACTGCTGCAAGTCAAATGCAAATGCCTTGGTATTTTTGTTATCTTTGGAAGCCTTTTTATCAGCTCTTTTGCAATTGTAAGCAGTATCTGCTTTTTCAACGTGTTGCATTTTCAGTTCCTTAAACTTACTTTTTTCTTCCGTTTCAGTGGCATACTTAATTTTCATTTCAAATTTGTCACAAGTAGAACAAGTGTCTAACTGCGGTGATTTCAATTTTAAATTCATGCTCCTAAATACTTGCGAGTATCTTGAAAGACTTACAGGAGCTAGGGTTTCATCAATGTACAGCTGGTACATTTTTGAAATCGTTTAGACAGAGTTCAGGTATTTTTGGCTGGTATCTCGTCTAGTGTAATGACTCTCATAGGCTGGGAATTTATTGATATGGTTTGAAATTTCCTCCAGTTTTTCTGAATTTATTTTACTCGGTGGTGATGATTTCCCACGAGAATTTTTTATTGACATGGTTGGACATGCAAGTTTCTTGCGTATTACACTTTTCAGGAAACTTTCAGTCTCACCAATGCACTGGGTAAAGTGTCTACGACATACTGTTATTGTTGTTCCGTCCACGCTTTAAGAATATTTTACACTGTTCTCCCGTTGCCTTTTTCTGACAGTAGAGTTCAGTAAAGTATCACATGTCTTGCTATTAATATTTATTAATGATCCTATATAAAGAACTCGAAGATCATATGTGCCCAGACACCAGTAGTGATTAAATAACATCTTGCAGGCCTCAAAATTAACCTTCGTTTGGCAATTGAATCGGCAAATATCAAAAGGCTTGCAAACTCTTTCTTTAATGACTTTTCCAGATAATTTTTTGTACGTCTGACCACTATTACGACGTTTTTGGCGAATGATCTTTTTATTTTTACCTGATTCAGCTTGTAACTCATTTTCCATTCGTTGCCCCAGTAACCTCATTTCAAAGTCTGATTCAAACGCACTTCCTTCAGTGTCACTTGAAGAAAGCTGAAACTCTTTAACTACCGCGTTATCATTACTCCATGTACCACAATAGTCTGAATCTTTGACGGAGTCATCACAATTTTCAGATAATGATGAATCATTGTTAATTGACTCAAAAATTTCAGTTATAAACAACTCTTCTTTGTTTAAAGAATTTGAACCTGCAAAATATGCTTTCATAATTTGTTGCACATAGCTTAGATAGGAGACAAGACAGATGTTAATATATAAACTTATATAAAACTATACCTTTTAATATATTATATAAGTCAAAATCAAATCCGTTGATTGAGGATTTGGTCTCATTTTGAACTACGGGTTCATAAAACGTCTGCAAAAAAACATTGTTGTGGGATCAGGTTGATGTCTTAAAGAAATATTAGGCCATTGCTTCAAACTGAATTCCTTATTCCTCATGTCGTCTATAAAAAATTTAAAACTCTTTTTGTTAAGATGATCCAGACTCTACTCTACGTACCATACTTTAAAAATTTAAACTTACTTTGAATATCTTCATCAATTTGATACTGCCTTTCAACATTTTGAAGAAGAAAAGAATTACTCGAGGTGGTTTCCACTTGAAAGTTTAAGTTTAAAAATGAATTTTAACGTTTCATCATAAGGAAATATTTAATTTAAAACTTACCTTGAACGCTCGATGACACTTCTGAATTTTTTTTACTGCTAACTCTAACATTTTTTTTTGCACGGTTAGACATACTGATATACTTTTCTGTATTGACTCTTACACTTAACAACCAAATTCGAATTAAGACTTTATTGAACTGCACACAAAATTTGGAAAATTAACTTAACTTCACTTTAGAAATGCTTCAACTGAAAACCTGTTACGGAAAAACGACTAAATTTAACTTAGCATGTAGGATTTTTCAATTCAAATTTTAAAAAATAACTTAAGTGAAGTTAGGCCTTGAACAAATTAATCTTCACATTTGGAATAACGACCAAATTCGACATTGTCTTTCACTGGAAACTCGAAAAAAACTCAATAATGACTAAACTCGAGTTTGGTTGTTATTCCAAATTTGAAGAATTATCAATTTAGCATACGGAATAATGACTAAATTCGAGTTAGGCAGACATATTACGTCTGAATACACGCACGGCACTGTTTGGAATAAAATCCTAATTCTACTTAAGAAACTTTTTTTGAAAAAATAATAAAGCAAATTGAAATAGGCTGTTATTCTAAAATCATACGAGCAAAATTTCGACTTAAGCTGTTTAGTTTTTTAAGTATAAAATACTCATTTTTTGAGCTACGATGATGAAATTTTGTGTGGAAGTGCATTTGAATACAGTGAATACAACAGTAGTAACAACTCTATTTTGTCCTAACTCGACCACAGATATAATGGTGGGTGTGACAACAAGTGCAATAAAAAAATGGGTAAAAATTACAGTTACAATTGAGCATCGGCTATTCAAAATTTTAAATTAAATCAGCAGCTATTTTTAAAATCTAATATAAAGGACCTGTTATTTTTATTAATCACTAAAGGGATAAGAATTAAATTTACAAAAGCCAAAATATTGGTTAATGTTGTCCTATAAAGTAACTGAAAATAATAAAGAACCTAATGGAAGTCTCTGGGATATAAAGACGTATCGTTTATAACTGTGGATACTCTTATTGGTTTCTAAAGTTACGAGATTTAAAAAAAAGCCATAGTCTGTAACGACACTTAACAAAAGCTCTAACGAAAATGAAAATACTACAAATTGAGCCCTAACATTTTTTACCGTTGGTGTATCCTTATTGATCGCGAATATGTGTAATGAAAGGATGAAAAAACACGCATCTAAAAAGGCCTTAAGAAACATGTAATAAGATGATTAAGTGCTTACCTGGCGTGAGTTTAACCCCGAGTCAACAGTCATCTGACGATCCATTCAGTAGGTGCACTGAGGTTTCCGCAATGAGTAGAAGAACACCAAATTGACTGCATTAATATTAAACGTCGTTACAAGTACCAGGGAACTCTTCTTGATTCCTCACGTATCAAAGAAGAACTAAACACTACTAGTACACTTCGTATAGCCGGCTTTGTACACGCCTATTTTACTTATCCTGTGTGAAATTCATAGCTTACGCTTTAATTTCTAGAACTTAACGCATTAAAAGTATTAAAAATTTTTTAAAACAGTTGTTATAATTAAGTAAACAGCTATTATTGTGCGTTGCACAAATTAAGGCCCTTAAAATGAAAATTTGAGAGCAATTAAAAATTGGTCTGTTAGTACGTCTTCCGGTGCATACATATACTGAAAAGCGTTTTCTAAATAATAAGTAGGACATGAAATGAATAGATAAGAAGCCAAAAAGAAAAAAATCAATACCCAACAACTCCTAAAAAATATTTGATCAAAATTTAATTTAAGAACCTTCCTTTGCATTCTACTTCAAGCATAAATAGACACGTTTCTGTTTCTTATTTGGGATTTTAGAATTTAATTGAAAAAAAATAAAAAAACTTTTAAGAATTCTTAAACTTTCTAACCAATGAAGCCAAAAACATAACTCAAAGGTACGCTCCACAGGGATTGTAAGCACTACTTTTCAAAATTTAAGTTTTCTTTTCATTTTATGGGGTTGTTTTAACAATTATATGGAAATATGAGGATCAATTAGGAAGAATATATAATTTAAATTTTGTTTAAGAAAAAACAAATTAAGTTCGGTCACTTTTGAGTGCTTGGACTCAAGGGATAAAAAGGAAAATATTACTTTTTGCACCAGGATTGGTACCAGGATTGACGTGATTAACTGATTTGAAAGAAAAAAATATTTGTTTACATCTTTGATTCGTTAATGCATATCATGACTTTTAAAAAATGTGAAATAAAGCGCTACTGACCCAGATTTTCAGATTTTTCATATTTCGTGTACTCATTCACGTTATGAATCTAGAAGTATGAAGTTAATTGCTATTACCTTACAGTTAGATGGAAAGTCAACTAAGTACATATGTACATATATATAAAGTATAAACATATTTAAATATTCCATGTATTTTGAAACTAAAGAAATATGTGCCCACATTTGGTTAGGTGCCCCTGTAGATCAAAGGTAAGTTCACAAGTCTACCAGTCTGGGGGTTGTGAGTTCGATTCCTACCAGAGACCTTGTTAAGTAAGTCTGCTTCATTCCTCTGTTCTTTCTTTCTTATACTACTTTATTTTTTTCTTTCTTTCCATCTCAACCTATTCTGTTTGCCTCTCCAGGTAACACAAGGCGACCGAATTAAGTGGACCTAACTAAGTGTAGCTGTATTCTTTCCTTCAAAGGCTACCTGTTCTACGTAACCTAACCTAGTTGGGAAAAATAAAAAAAAATGCAAATTTTTATTTGCATTTTGTGCGTTCATAAATAAAATTGCCACAGAAAGTGGAACAAAAAATATTTAAAATATTTTCATTTAGAAGTTAAAAAATTGCGATCCTTGATTTATATTGTACACAAAAATTCTGTCAGTTTTGACTTTGAATGCTCGAAATACTTATTCAAATTCAATTTTTCTCGGATTCAAAATATAATTTAAACTTGGCTTACGAATCAGTATTAAATGTTAATATGTAAAAACCTAATGACTTTTTAACTAAACTTGTTTTTTTCATAAACCTGGCGCATTTTGAATGATTAAGTTTTAATAACTTAAAAAATAAAAAAATTTCAATATCACTGCCCGTAATTTCAGCAAAGAGATAACTGCTTGTATAAGTATCTTATAGTTTTATTTACCTACCAAGTAAATTTAAATTGGAAGCCTTAGTAGTCAGACTATATTTAAATGTCAATTTTACGAAAATTTATTGACACCATCGGTATCTACACCAGGATATCTATTTGTTGAAATTATAGGCAAAACCCAATTATTTTTATAATTTTTATCACAACTGTTAGAAGAAAAAATTCCTAACAAATTTTATCCTTTGCTATTCCTGTACAAGTGTTGTAACCTAATCAATGGGGTCACGTGATTTTAATATATTTTGAGGTTTTAAGAAAAAATAAATGAAAACAGAAATAGGTGAAGCTTTTTCTATGAGCAAAATTATATATTTTTATGTGGCTTCTGCTCAGCATCATAAGGGATATAAAGGGATAAAAGCCGAACAATACAAAACAAAATATTATTATGTTCAACCAAAGAAATATTTTGTACATTGTTATTTAATAATTTTTTTTGCTTGCAATGTACTCGAGTATTTAGAAATCTGTAAGTTTTAAAAGCCAAAAAAAAACAAGACAAACAAGAAGTTACTTTTAGAATTTTGGTGATAAAGTTAATGTAGTTATGTATGAATGGCTGACAAAAAAGTTAACTAAAATATAACAATTTACATTGTAAATTTCCAACTTAAAAGGTCTTCGTCTATTTACAATATTTTTTTCTTTTTCAAAAGTTATGGGCAATTTATATCATACAACAAAGAGAAGTTAAATAAAATAACTAAAAATTTTTTTAGTTTCATTGTGAAAATTTAAACAAAACTGTTTACGTTTTTACATAATTAAGCTTCTAGAACATTAAAATAATATAAAGACTACTATTGCTCCAGTATGCCGGTGAAAAGTGCAACTTTAATTTTAAGGTTTTAAAGAAACGTAAAGGCCAAACTTTTGACAAATAAGTTTTTACAAATTATTTAATTGGCATAATTGAGCACAAATAATTGTACCAATTCTTTTTTGTCCTTACGCTCCTCCCCGTTTTTGCCTTTTCAGTAAGCAGTGAGAGAGTTTTAAAATAGATGCCTCTTGATTTTACTATTAAAAGAAATTCTACAACACTTTAAAATTTTAAACAGTTAAGTGTTCCAGGAGAACCAAAAATGTCAAACGAATTGATTATCATATTCTACTTGATTAGCAATCAAACAACTTTGTTTGCATTTTCCGGCATTGTAAATAATACGTGATGAAATTGTGTGCAGATATATTTCCCTTCGAGAAAAAATGATTAAATCGAATAAATAGGCGATTTTCATTGTTAGCACTACAGTATTCCGGTAATTTGGGCAGCAGCTATTTTCTTAATATCATCGTGTATACTTACTTCGCGCACTGTAACCCCACTCTTGTATGCAATTTGGGAAATTCGTTCTAAGTCCTACACTTAAAAAATTACTACAGTAACTGACTCTAATTTATTAAGGAAGTATTCCGTAAAGTTGTTTTTAAATGAAAAAACAGTTCAATTTTAATACAATATTTTTTTTAACTGATTTGCAGGGTTATTCTTACACATCTTAAATTTTAAAATTTCTAAAAAGTTTATTTTCCTGCTGACATTTCATTATTCCCCCAAGACCGCGATATTAAGTGAACAAAAAAAGTTAAGTAAAATAAAAATAGCTACATATGCATACAAAAATTAAATCTGGATCAAAAATCATATTATAAATGATAACGTTATGCAAAACTGACATACATAGGTACACAGAAAGAAAACTCGCTTTCTAAAATCAAGAATTTTATTCTTGAATTTATCCAAAATCTTTTTAAGTACGATCCTCACTTACATTTTCTTAAATCAAGCCTATTCGGATTGCTTCAACAAATCAAGCAAAAAAAAAGCTTGTTGTTTTAATATATTATTTTACATTTGAAAACAAAGTGTATCGGTGGCCTAGAGGTAACGCGCTTGTGCTGCAACACAGAAATCCATGGTTCGAATCTCAGCTTCGGTAAATACAAAAAATTAAATTTTTAAATTAAATTATAAATTTTAAGTATCTATAAAATAAAAATAAACTATAAAATTTTTTTTCCATAAGTCAAAAAATTGACATATCATTTTCGAATTAATCCCGTTTATGGCTTAAATCAATCTTTTTTTGGCTTACATCAAGTACGGTTCCGAACTTAAATCAATCCTTTTTTGACTTAATTGTGGCTACTTACATTTTCTTAAATCAAGCCTATTCGGATTGCTTCAACAAATCAAGCAGAAAAAAGGCTTGTTGTTTTAATATATTATTTTACATATGAAAACAAAATGTCTCGGTGGCCTAGAGGTAACGCGCTTGTACTGCAGTGCAGAAATCCCTGGTTCGAATCTTAGCTTCGGTAAGTACAAAAATGAAATTTTTAAATTATAAATTATTTATAAAATAAAAATAAAATATAAAATTCTTCTTCCATAAATAAGTCAAAAAAATGACATCTCATTTTCGAGTTAATCCCGTTTATGGCTTAAATCAATTTTTTTCACGCTTACTTCAAGTACGGTTTCGAACTTAAATCAATCCTTTTTTGGCTTAATAGTGGCTAAAAGTAAGAAATTCATACTTGAAAAATTTTACTTGGAGTAAGAAATTTCGTACTTGATTTAAGAAAAACCGTACTCACCGTACTTTTGACACCGCTATGGCTTGATTTAAGTAAAGTTTTCTTAGATAATTTTTTGTGTGTATGTAAAACATACAACAACAGCAGCAATAAGAAAAACTTGAACAACAGCAAAAACAAAATTTTATTTCAATCATTTAAGATAAGCAGGAAGACATATTTTTAACACATGTTTATATGAATGTACGTCCTTACATTAAATAAAAAGGCGCTGTTGGTATTGACAGTCATGATGATGATAAACAGGAGACACTAATTGACAACAAATGACGCCATGTCGGGAAGATTGTCAATATTTAACAGGTTAACATTTGTGTACATACTTACTACGTTCAAACGTGGCTGCATTATAAAATCATGATATCACAAATTATCTATTTGATTTTCTTTTACAAATAGTTGTTTAGATTATGCATAAAAACTAATATAAAAAACTATGACATAAAGATACAAAAATCCCCACTAATAGGGATTGCAATTCAGGTACCTTGAAATAACACCCAATAGAATTAAGTTTCATCGAAAAAGTAAAATATCTCGTAACATTTTTATTACAAATTGGGAGTTATTTCATTTTTTTTATTGATTGGAAGCAGTGTGGCCATTTAAGTGCCTTTCGGGTATTTTTTGGTGCTTTTTTGTTTATGCAATACCCGAAATTTTGTTAAGTACCCTTTTTGGGAAAGCTAGTATTTACATTGCTTTTAACGATCAATAACATAATAATAAAAAAAGTCCAGAAAAGTTTTTTTTTCAAAAAATATGAAAGTATGTTTTAAACTAAGTCTTAAGAATAATATTTCCATACAGTTTGAAGTCATAATCTAATCTGAACCAGCTGTTGAACAAAAAATGATGGCACATTTTTTTTTCAATTGGTCCATTAACTTTTCGCAAAATTTTAAGCCCCTTGAAAAGGAAATAGTCATCAAACTCCCAAAACATTTTGACAGAAAAAGCGAACCTAAAATTTCAAAAACATAAATTTTACCAAAAGTTATAACTTGCCATGCATTAAAGTTAAAAAAAAAAAATTTACAAGGACGTCATGGCTTTTTGAAGTGCCTAGATACTTTCAGATTGTATGTGCAAATACAAGCTGTTGAGCTAAATGATGGCAAATTTTTTTTATAAATAATACCTGTAAAAAATTTGGATTTCCCGCAAATTATTGGAAAGAAAGTTAAAAACAAATAAATTTTAAGCTGTATTTTAAAATAATAAAAAAGTCCAGCTTTAAAATAAAAAAACATATTTTGGGGGCTCCACTGATTTTTCAAAACTTTTAATGTCCGTAAAAAGAAAACTGTCGCTAGCCCTGCTGGACTTAGTTAAGGGGGAAACTACCCCTTGTTAGTAGAATCAAGGCTTTACTATCCCGCCTGTGCGTTTGTTTTACGGTTTCGCAGTGTTATAGTGTGCTTTTGTTTCTTGTTTTTTTAAGTCAACACCAATTATAGCCCTACCGATAACGTGACAAGTCGATACACGCGTGTATGGATCAATCCATAAAGGAGCAGAACTACTTCAAAAGTAATCCAATTGTATATAACAGCAATGGTCTTTTTATCATTATTGTGTCTTAGGGCCAGATGATATAACGCATTTATGCATTACATTAGAGTAGTTTTTAAATTACTTTTTGATACATTATAAAAGAATAGTTTTACAACTATGACAACATAATATGCGATCATTAAAAGACAAATATTTGTTACTTAACTACAAGTTCTTCTTTCACAATGACACGTTCCATGACTGCATTACATAAGACCATTTTGTTACTAGTTCATTTCAGTTAAATAGGACCATGTTATCCAATGTGTTTTGCATGAAAGGAATTTTTACGTTGGTGCTTTTTTACCTGCTTTTTTTATTATACCCTTCACATAGTGATAAGGGTATATATCAGTTTGTCATTCCGTTTGTAATTTCTTTATTATTCATTTGCGACCCCATAAAGTATATATATTCTGGATCCTTATAGATAGGGAAGCCGATTTAGCGATGTCTGTCTGTCCGTCTGTTGAAATCAAGTTTCCGGAGTCAAATAAAAAGATACAGACCAGTTAATGGTGTCAAACTATTGGAAATATCCTGGAGACAATCGCTATTTAAAATCAGCAAAATCGGTAACCCATTTTTTTAGGACAAAATCCGTGCATATATCCCTATATATCTCAGTAAGTATAGTCACTCTTGCCACAAAACTTGGCACGGATACTCCTTAAAAAGGAACCTAAATAATGGAAAAAGTTTTTTCAGATAGGACCAGGAGAAGGGGTATTTTTCCTACAATTGCACAAATTTAGTGAAATATTTTATGCGCTATATCTCGTAAACTGTAACAGCTATCGACTTAAAATGTTTTACAAAAAGTAATTGTACGCTAAGACCTACACTTTAAAGAAAAAAATCTTTTGGGTGGGGGCAAAAAAAGAGGTAGCTCCCATACAAATCAACAATTTTTATGAAATTTTCGATACGCTACTTCTGGAAAGCTATTACAGCTACCGACTTCGAATATTCTACAAAAAGTAATAATCAAATAATTCATACATTTTGGAGAAAAAATTGGAGAAGAGCAGGGGGACTAGATCATCCCTTTTATTTATTTATTTATTTTTATTTATTTATTTATTTATTTATTTATTTATTTATTTGACTATCCCACGCAACAAGATCTTCGATCTTATATTAAAGCATGGGAATTAAAAAAGTACAGTACAAATTCGTGTTACAGAGTATTTTAAAATAAAATTAAAAAAAGGATAAAAAAACATTAAACAAATGAGGTTTATAAAACAAATTATGAATTATAATAAATAAGTACATATAACAAAAAATTTCAAAATGCACATTCAAAATTAACTGTAAAAGTGTTGAGTTAAAAGCTTTTTAAATTCTCTAGCGTTGCTGTTTGTTTGTAAAATGTTCGGAAGTAGGTTCCAAAGATGTACAGCATATGTGAAAAATTGGTGCTCAGATACGAGACTTAGATGTCTTAATTGAATTAGTTTATTGCCTCTATTTGAACGTGCAAAGGTTAAACGGTTATGCAGATACGATGGCTCCATTTCGTATATTATTTTGTGTAATAATACTAAAATCCGTACATCTAAAAGGCTTTTTAGTGGCATTCCATATAATTTGTTTGAATACGAAGATAGCCGGTCATATTTGCGTAATCCATATACATATCTTATTATTCTGTTGTAGGTTTTATTGATTTTGTTTTTACTTTTAGAGTCACAGTTAGCAAAGATTTCACACCCGTACAACAAACGTGGCATAAGGTACGTTTTAGCTATAAGAATCCGAACGTCCAAAGGTGTGTAGTACTGCGTAACCCATAGTTCACGGAGCAAGCAGTATATGTTTCCTACTAAGCAGTTTGTAGTAAAGTATTGAATGATCAACGGTGTCGAAAGCTTTAGAGTGATCCAGCAAAACTAAAAAAATTACTTTTCCAACGTCGATGTCCAGTCTGATATCCTCAATTACATTAATTAAAGCTGTAACGCAGCTATGTTTAGTTCGAAAACCAGATTGAAAAACTGTCAGCAAATTAAAAAGTTTTAAGAATTCATCAATTTGTGAGTACATTAACTTTTCCATTACTTTGGAAAGAAATGGTAGTATGGCTATTGGCCTAAATTCGTGATTTGATTTTGGTATAGGAACTATTTTAGCATGTTTCCAGTTATTAGAGAAAATAGATGTAGTAAAAATTGTGTTGAATATATAGGTTATGAATGGTAGTAATTTTGGTAGTAGTATATGAATAAATCGTGGATCAATATTGTCGTAACCAACTGATTTTGATTTTATGGAGGAGAGGGCAAAAAGAACTTCAGATTCATTTACGCAGCGGAATTTAAATTCATTCTCAGTTTCAAAACTTATAATGTTGTTTAGATAACTATCTGTCAAAGAATCATTAGTCACATGAGATACATCAGCAAACATTTTGTTAAGTTCATCCGGCGTTGAGGAACAACTAATATTTATATTTTCCTTTCCAACGCCAATATCCCGTATGGTTTGCCAGGTTTTTTTACTGCTAATGGCATCTCTAAATCTTTCGGCATAGTAAAGACATTTAGCCTTCCTTATTTCACGATTAACTTCTCGTCGCAGCCTACAGTATGCATCTTTTAGGAAGGGAGTTTTAAAGCGTTTCCATCGGGAGTATGCCACATCTCTTTGTTTCATTAACGATTTTATTGGCAAAGAGAACCATGGCCTAGAACTTGGCTTTATAACTTTAGTTCTGCAAGGCACAGCAGAATTATATAAAAATGAAATATTGCCTTCGAGAAAAGACAATTGTTTGTCCATAGATGGCATATAATAAAACGAATTCCAGTTTATGGCCGCAAAACTATCGCTCAATGCGTGGTAGTCAATATATTTAAAATCACGATAAGTAAAAGATTGAGCTTCGTGCCTTAACTGAAAATCATATGAGGTAAAAATCAAGTCATGCTTTGAAAAGCACGGCACGGATAGTTGATCGTATAACAAAACTTTAGAAATGTTATTAACAAAGAACAAGTCCAGTAAGGTATTAGACAAGGTACTATAATGAGTAGCAATAGAACGATTAATAGGTGTGATACCAATAGCCAACATATTATTCAAAAGTGACGAATCAGTCAATAAATTCGAGTTAAAATCGCCGGCAATAATAAAATCCGTGTAAAAGAGAGCAAGTTCCTCAAGATCGCTCAAAAAGACATCAATAGGAGTATTACGGTTCGGTCTATAAACGCACCCTACCAGTAGCTTTTTACCATTCGCTAATATTTCAACAAACAAATATTCAACTTTGTTTAAGTGTGTTACCATGTTATTTGCATCAGTTTGACATTTGTTTCTGCAGATAAAGTTGCACTTAATACTTTTCTTAACAAAAACTGCTATACCACCAGCATGAGTCTCCCGATCAGCTCTAAAAGTTATGTAACCATTCAAATCAATCATGTGATTAGAAGTTGATTCCTTTAACCATGTCTCGGATACGCAGATTACATCAACATTTGAATTTTCAAAAATTAGTCTAAATTCATCAATTTTGTTATTGAGACTTTGCGCGTTGATGTGACATATGTTAATGCCATTTTTCTGCTTGGATAAAACTCGTAGCATACTCATTGTAACATCATTGGAACCAGCTACTGAACTGCTATCTTGCATACTTAGTTAGGTAGCAAGTAGAACTTATTGTAATTTTAAATAAAGCAACGCCAGAAAATGCACTAAATCTTGAGAAAAACAAGTTAAATCGAACATTTAAAGTAACAATTACAAGAAAATTAACAATAGTAACAAAAAAATTAGTTTTTGTACGTAAAATTTTATAAGCAAAAAAATGTTTAAGACAATTATTACATATCAGAATTACCACGCAATACAGGGTCAACAGGTGAGATATTTGAAGCAAGAAAAAACTGATTCAGTTGTTCGATATCTTCAACACGAATAGCTTCTTCAGTCTCAGGGGGTCTAACATAGACTATGCCTCGCCTTGTAAACACAGATTGAAGATGTCTGTTCTTCTTGAGTCGTAGAGCAGAAACAAAAAAAAAAAAACAAAAATATGATAGTTGCTGGACGTGAGATTTTCATTTATATAGAATGGGCTATTAGACTTATATCTGCTATCATTTTCTGATCTAAATCCGATATATGAATAATGTCGAAAAATTTTAAAACTCTCGACCTCAAACCTTCTTCGTCTATTTCTATTATTCATACGAACGTTAAAATTTTGTGTAGTTTTCTATGGACTTTAAAACTCGCACAAGGTTTTTTAATATATTATTTGCAGTACAAAATTACTCGGCTGGGTATATTTAAAGACCAATGTGAAGGGTATATAAGATTCGGCACAGCCGAATATAGCGCTCTTACTTGTTTTTACCTGCTTTTATCCTACTTGTATGTCCTCACGGTGCTTTTGATGATACAAGAGTGTAGGCATTGCCAATTGGGAGTTATTTCGTTATAAAATAACTTTGTTGAAATCTACTAAAGTTTTTATCTCTTACAACCGGACGATAGCTGGTTATAAACACAATGTTTTTCAAAACCCAGAATCACTTAATTAACCCAAAAAAAGCTTAGTGTCTACAAGCTTGCCTAAAAGCATTCAAGGTTTTTCCCTGCATCCGGCCAGGGCCAGCTGTCCGAAATACTGTTTATTTGGAAAACAACTTCACACATTCTATATATTTTAATTTAGAGTTATTTCATTTTCGTTTGAAGTTATTTTAATATTATTGGGGAATTGCTTTATTTTTGTTCAGACTTATTCTATTTATTTTCTTTAGGAGTTATTTATTTTTTTAAGTTTACAAGTTGTTTCAGTTTTGTTGATAGTTATCTCATTGATAGATATTTCATCTGAGAGTTGTTTTATGGACCATATACTTGCGTGATCTACTGTCTAAGCAAACTCAGAATAATAATTTTCTTGATTTAGATAAAATCAAGAAGCGGTGTCCCTAATGAAATGGAAATATTTTATGAATTTTTTTTAAATATTCCGGTAACTCTTAAGAGCTATAGGCCTCAAACCTGCTACAAGATAGTTCTACGTAATTATTCTAAGAAATTATTTTGGGTTTGTATCTGACCTCGTCAGCAGCACTTCCAAAAATTTGCTACCGTATGGTGGGGATAGTGGTTTGCAAAGAAATAAACTGTATTTGGTGCTTTGCAGAGTAATGACAACGTATTCATCGTTAACCAGTTTCTTCACAAATTTAGATTTTAAATTTTCATCAAAAATTATTCACACTAAGTCAATCTTCTTAGCTTGTATTTAACTGTATTTTTCTAGAACGTTTCGAAAAGTTATTTCGTTGTTGTTATCTGCCATTGCACCCAAATTTGTACATCATTATTTAAATCTCTATAAAACCATACTGCAATTTATCACATTAAAGAGTTTCATGGGTGAAGCGGATGGGTTATTCAAAATATTTTCTTAAAAATACAAACAAATACCTTAAGCTCTGCTCACACGAACCTAGCTATCGGTTTTAATAATGTATTTTTTACAATCGTATTTAATTAAAAAACATAAATTATTATTAGGCAATGAGACCAAACAGATTTAGGGGAATATCCAAAAAATTTTCTTAAATTTAAAGAAGACTTTATACAGCAGTTTTTTTTATAAATATTTCGTTTGAAACCCTTAGTTGAATATGAAATTTTTTTTTGTGAATATGTCCCTTAATTTTTTTTTATTAATAAAATAACTTAACTATTCCTAATATTTGCTTCCAATTTAAAGTCTGTTGGCGATATTGTCAGTGTAATATTTGTGTTGGTTTGCTATTATTGGCCGAGTATTCTGAAATTTTGTGAAGGGTAATAAAACTATTTATAATTTATGAATAAAAACAATAAATGTTTTTTTTTTAAATTATTTTATCATAAACCATGTTCTACATTCAACTTTCATTTATAAGAGGGCAAATTATTGATTTTTCTACCATTTTTAACGCTTTTACATTTTTTGCTCTTCGTTGAAGGACACTTTTGTTATATTTTTTCTACATATTTTTTAATACATTTTTTCTATAATGTTTTACAATTTGTTTAATGGTTGTTTAAGAGTTTAGTAGTGAGTTTTCTCTATTATTTTTCCAATTCATTTAAAATAGAAAAAAACTTTTTAAATGAGTTTTTATTAAATTTCATGTATAAAAAGGCTGCGGATAAAAGTTGCATTTGTGCAACTGAAATGCCAGGAAAATTATAAAAAAAAGCAAAATATTAACCCAATAAATTTATTTTAGATTACCATGAGTTTACAGATAAAAAAAACATCATAAAAAACATAAACTTTGATTAAATTGTAGTGAAATTAAATTCAAATGTATTAGTTTGCAGATTAAGCTCATTTTTTAAACGAATATTGATTTAATTAAAATTTTTTTGCTTTAATTTTTACAGTGGGTACGAAAATATTGTTGATGCCAAATATTTTTTGTTTTAATTACACTTTCTTTTAAGATAATAATTTTTTTAAGGAAAAGTTTTATTAAGGATTTTAAGGTTTCAATAACGTCTAGAGAAAAGAATCAATATATATTTTTTTGTGATTTTATTTATCCTATTTCGACTTAATAATATTAAATATCTACAACTAAGTAAAAGAGGTCCAGTTATATAATTACTGGAGTGAGAGAATTTTTAAATTTCTTTTAAATGTTCGTCGGTCCATCGACTAATCAATTTTAAACTAATTTCATTCAAATTAAAAATTTCATTAAAAATAATTACAAAAACTTATGTTGTTGGAAATAAGAATATTCGCAGTATTTTAAATTATTATTAATACGAAACTAAAATAACCAAGATAATGACTGCTCATGACTAAAATAATGATTACTACATACATAAAGTGGTCATTTACATCATAACTATGATTGCATTTTTGGCCAAAAAATGTACTACAACAATAGTATGGTTGATGATCTTCGCAACCATATAATGATGAAGTTGCCCGTGATCAGATTTCCGTGACCATGCTCAACCATTTTTTTGCTCTGCGTGTACTGTTGACTGTGGCCTATTTGATTACCCATCACTGAAATGCACTTCACTTAAAAGAGGGTTCTTAAAATTAATTTAACTTGTTTCTGGTATTGAAAGGAAAGAAATCTTTTTATGCCAAAAATGTGGGAGAAGGTCGTCACTTCTAATGGCTAATACCTTAAACAAAGCTTAATTGTACAAGTGACTTTATTCTCTTTATTTACTCAATTAAAAAAATTTACAAAATAAAACGACAATGTAGGTTGCATACTTTAGTATAAGTATTGACTTCAAATAAAAAAGTAATAATTAGATTGTCATGTAAACATAAAATTATAATTTTGTAACGAACGGCCAAACCCTATATTCATCGAAGGGCTGCTACCTTTAATCCCAGCTTAGCTCGTCAGATAATGGGGAGATTCTTTTCCTTCGGATGAATATAAGAACCCGCTACAATATAATTAAAACTTAGGTAGCTTTACACTATCCTCGTAGATACACCGTAAAACAAAAGTAACCAAAACAAAAATAATTAAAACTCTGAGAGGAAGTCTGTTTTCTAGTAGAGACCAGATGGTAAGTGTCTCTTTTCTCTGTACCCACCCATGACCTATGCTGCTCAGGTACGTTCATTGAACAGCCCACGTTGTTTCTAACTTTTGGGTTTTAGATGTTTCGCGAAAGGATAAAGAAAGTATTTAGAAGGTCATATTTAAGATTAGATGTTTATTTAAAGTATCTTAAGAAACGAAACATAATTATTTTTAGTAAAGATACAAATAAAAAAAAACAGGGGGGAAAACAAACAAAAAGAATTTACATACTACAATTAAGATATATGGTGTTAACGGAAGAGTAATGTGGGTATATTTAATATTTAAAATTTCTATACCATTTACTTTAATATTATTTCCTTTTAAACACGAAACAGATAACTATATAAATATTTGACTCACCCGATTCTCGTTCCGTAGACCGCAGGCCTGTTGTCCAAGGAGCTTGATAGGTGACTTCCTTTTTAATTATTTCGTAGATTTAATAATTAGTTTATAAATTAGAAATATTCAATTATTTTCATGTGAATGCTAGTGTTTCGCCATGTAAAATATGTTAAGTGTAAAAGTGTTTGTGTATTCGTGTGAGTGTATCTAAGGTTTTACGTGCGTATGAATAATGTTTACATTAAAGTTAAGATTTTAAGGATATAATTAGTAATTATGTTAACTTATTTTAAGAAAATGTTAAAATCCGGGATTATTAAATGTAAATTTAAAGATAATTGTTCGGTTTAGTCCGGTTAGGTTTTACTTAATCCTGTTTAAGCTGTACATCAGAGAGTTTTGGTTGAGATAAAAGTATATGGAAGATGCTGGTATATCGCCAAACGTATATAAACTGTTATTGGTGGGGATTTCCCCCATACGCTCCCCTATATCACCAACTTCTGTGGAGAAGACTCTTTAATTAATGACTTTAGGGATTTGATTCAGCTTTTCGCGTAATTTCTTCAAATGTCGATATTAAAATTTTCGTTAACAGATTGACAGATGCTGCTGGAAATATAATCTAATGTAATTCTTTCGCTAACGAAACTCCTATAGAAGATGGGTAGTCTTGCCAACGAAACAAGAATTGTGCGAAAATCTCCCAAGAAATTCTGCAAACGAATCACTAATACAATTATCAACACCAAATCCTTATAATTTTATATTTACCTTTCAAAAAAACACAGAACTCTTATTTTTATAATATTAAAATTATTATGTAGAAAATTAATATTTCTGGTTGTTTTGTTTAATTTCAGCTACGTGTGTCGATTTCAAAAGTAAAATTTTCAATATTTGAATATTAAATCAAAACCAACTTTTCAAAATTTAAGCTCTCGAATCATAGGTTACTTTTTTAATTTAAATATTTAAATTGAAATGTTAGGAATAGAAAGTAGCTTACAGTTGTGATATGAGAAATACGAAGAGGTCCTCACAATTTCTTTTTCATCATTTCAGTGTAGATACTAATTAAAAAGCAAAATATAAAGTTAAAGCTGGTCAACCCGACTCTCTTAAGGCCTACACTACAATTTATTTTATCTTAATTATCAACGTTATAGTTGGTTTTTGTGAGTAGAATTAACTTGATTTGCGGGTATATGCCGACTGCGAGAGGTACGTCCATAATGGTGGACCAACAAACTTGGTTGGCTCTTTTGGGTTTAAAAAATATTAAGGAATATTTTCAAATATTTTAATAGTATTAATTTTTCTAAATTTATGAGGTTAAATGTGATTTGGAATTTGCACGATATACATACACCAAAAAAGCTTATTTCGGTAGAACATTTGTATGAAGATTATTTAAAAAAAAAGACAGATCATATTGTTTGATACAGTAAAGTCGTTGATGGCATAGAGATAAAAATTTTTTCTATGTATTTTGAAAAAATAAATAATACTCGGAACAGTTAAGAACAAAAATGCTTATACCGGTAGGATACATGTATTGGAGCTGCATCAAAAAATTGACCCTTAAAATAATTGAGCTGGTTTTTCAGGACAGACATTTGAATCGATCATTACCAAAAATAAAATACTTCCTTCCAGTTCAAAAAAAAAAATAGTTTTTTTAAACTGCATCAAAATATCTTCAGAATTGCAATTTGTAGCTTGTTACTCAGTAAGTGATCCTTAGTTGATCGGTATACTTGAAGATGGGTTTCATATCTTCGGCCGTTACAAACTTTTGCACAAACGCATAATATCCCTACCAAGTATATACACTGAAAAAATTATTAAGGTAAAATCAACTGGAAATCTATTTAAAATAACTGGATATTCATTTAAAAACCGTCCAACAAGATATTCATTAAAATTAACAAAATATTTCATTTAAATTCAGACATCAAAAACTTAACTGACATTTTCGTCTAAAATAAATAGATTTTCTGTCATTTGCAGCAAAACACAAAGTATCAGAAAAAAAATAACAAAATTAAACATTACCAAAAAATAACTGGCAAAATTAACTGCAACGGAAAATCAGTATTTTTGTTTTTTTAAAGCTTTGAATAACCCTTCAAATCAGTTAAAAAAAATATTGTATTCAAATATAACTGTTTTTTCATTTAAAAACAACTTTACGGAATACTTCCTAAATAACTTACAGTCAGTTACTGTAATAATTTTTTGAGTGTATGTGATGCAAAAATATTATTCCCTATTATAGTAGTAAAGTAATTAGTCATCGAAAAGAAATAGACAACGCAAAAGTCTCACTTTTATACTTCAAATTGCATATTTTTTTTTTTGCTAACCCTTAACAAAAAATATTTTGTCTAACATTATTTAACAATAACAGTCAGTAGCAAAGCTGCGTTTTAAAAAATTTGATATAAAAAATTTTCACTTTCTGAGGTGAGTTTTTTTGAATATTTATTATGTTGGATTTTTTTATTCGTTTATTAACAAAACAATATATAAGCTTTTTATGTCTTAATTTAATTTTACTAAAATCACCTGAACTATTTGACCTACATTTAATTCCAAATTACTATTGAAGAGATTTAAGTTATTGAATTAATAATTGTGCATGACAATAATATTTTATGGTATTGAGCAGCACAATTACTAAACAATAAATTTTTATTAACAATCATTAAAATTGTATTATATACATAAGTTTGAGATATTAAGACTCTAAAAATATTACTTAGAAAACTTAGACCTTTATTTAGGTAATCTTGTTTTTTTATTATATATAAGTTTGTTTAATTTTACTTTATTCGCCTTGACCTTGACTTTTTTGTATACCCAGCCATCTGATCTAGTCAAGTTGTTTTTAAACCGCAATATTAGAATAAAAACATTTTGTGAGTTTATAAACCATAGCTATCTTACTTTTAGCTAGAAAACTTTACAAAATTTTAACGTCAGTATGGGTGATGCTACTTTCCGTGGCCCTTTCTAACAAAATTTTTCTTAATATAAAAAAAACCTTAAAATAAATTATTTGTAGAAGTTTAAAGCCGATAGCAATTTCCGAGGTATTTAGCTTTAAAAAATATAAATTGGTAATTTGTATGGGTGTTCCACTTCCCTGCTCCTATGTAACAATTTTTTTCCATCATGTTGACATTATTACGAAATTCCCTTTTTTGGTAAATTTGAACTCGATAGCTCTTATAGTTTTCGACATATAGCACATTAAAAATTTTATTAAAATTATTTAATTGTACGCATGCTGACGCTCCCCCAGGGCTATTCAACTTAATTTTCTTCAGCATGTAGACATTGATGTGCAGTGGCTTTTTTTTAAATTTTTGGAGGGCAGTTATAGTTTTAGAGATATATTTCCAATTAACCTTTATAAGGTCTTTGGGTCAATTTTGACCCATTTTAGGAAAAAATTTTATTTTTTTCTGAAGATTACTGCATTTATTTTTTGATATTTTATGACTTTTATTTATTTACAAATCTAAACAGCTATTAAAGGTTTTTAAAGGAATATTTTTGCAAAAAAAATATTTATTTAATTTTTTACACTTAAGGTCTTCGGGTCAAATTTGAACCAGAGTAAAAAGCTTGAGTTTCTGCATTGCTAAACAGGACATTGTGTGACATAATTAAGCTTTAGTACCAATTAATTTTGATTTTCTTATATATTGAGCTTTGGCACCACTAAATTATAATGTATATGTCTCTTGTGCTTTCATTACACTAGTAGTAATGAAAACGGGGGATCACCGGGATATTTTTTTTACTTTTGCTATACGAAACTAACGTGTTGTTGTTGTTTGATTACGCTGCCATAGTTATCGTTCAACAAATAAACACGGGACAAATAAAATAAAACGTTTCAAAGTTTGAAATTGTTAATTCTTGTATACAAATGAATGGATAAAAATGCTTCGTCAGACAAGGAAGAAATTTGTGTAGAAAGTGAAGATCAACTGAAATATCCCAAACTTTCTGAGAGTTCTAGTGAGAATGAAAGTGAGATTGTGCCTTCTCAGGCGATGATATTAAAATATAGTAAAATAAAATATTTCAAGGAACTTTTTATAAAAAGATATGAAAGAGTCCGAACAAAAAACATTGTCAGCATGTTACTGGGCTTCACCCGATATTCTTGTTCAAGAATAACAAAGGAAAAGATTTCCAGTTTTCAGTTATTTTTCCCACCTCCCGTAATAAACATAATTTTGAAATATACCAATAATGAAGGTAAACGTGTTTATGGTAATGATGGGGCTGATGTTGATGGCACAGAATTTTTTGCATTTATTGAAACACTTTTGTACAGGTAAAATAATAAAATTTCGGAAAGTTTGTGGGATTCTAAAAAAGGAAAGATTTAAAAATTTTTCAAGAGTAATAAGATTTGACTTCAGGGATACTTGCAGTGAATGAAGAATTTTAAATAAGTTGGCACTAATTCGTGAATTGCGGAATCAACGGATTGACATATCAACAAACCTTTACAATCCATCTCAAAGTGTTACTATTGATGAGCAGCTAGTCGTATTTAGAGGAGGATGTCCACTACGTTAATACATACCATCAAAACCAGCTAAATATGGTACAAAATTTTGGGTACTTTGCGATCGTGCTACAAGTTATGCCTGAAATTTTCAACCGTATACAGGCAAAAAAAGGAGCTATACCTGAAAAAAACAAGGTATGCGTGTAGTTTTATATTTGACAGTTCGTCTGAAAGGCCATAATTTGACTGCGGACATTTTTTTATATCATGTCAATTGGGACAAAAATTACTGGAAAAACAGATAACTTTAGTAAGAACTAAACGTAAAAATTTATTACCACAAGAAATATTCAAAAATTTGAAGTTCATACTTTTATATATCTAATGGTGTTTTCCATTCTGGCAAAAATGTTACATTAATGCTACCATTCGAGCGGGTTTATGTTCCATTCTAAAAATACATGCAAGAGTGAAAACAGTTATCGTGTTCCTTTCTGAACATGTTGCACAAATAACTGGCAAGAGTTTAACATATCTTACCCCCAATTATGTTTCAGTGTAACAAAGTACCACTTTTGACAGCTGTGTTATGTATGTAAATACTTTTTTATGCAGGCGAGTTTTTAACGCAGAGTGCAGTTTTTATTAAAATCAAGCAATTTTCTGTTCCATTAAAACAAAAAAAATGGACAACTTTTTAAGTGTGTGTGTAAACTGATAAAAATGTTACACATACTTATTGTAAATTTTTTTTTTAGAATGGAAAACACCATAAGGTACTCAAATGTTTTCCAAAAATTTTTATAAAAAATAGGTCTAATATATACTAAAAATAGCTATAAACAATATGTAGACTTTAATAACACATATAAAACATGAACATTTTTACCTGTATATGAAATTTTCTCTTTGGGTCAAATTTGACCCAAAGAACGTTAACGTAAGTAATTTTGAGGATCTTATGAAGGTTAATAATTTTCAAAGTCTGGGCATTGTTGTACAATTACTTTTTTCGGACATTTAAAGTTTAAAGAGCTACCACACTCAAAAAATTATTACAGTAACTGACTGTAAGTTATTTAGGAAGTAATCCGTAAAGTTGTTTTTAAATTAAAAAACAATTAAATTTCAATATAATATTTGTTTTTAACTGGTTTGGAGGGTTATTCAAAGCCTCAAATAAACAAAAATACTGATTTTCCGTTGAAGTTAATTTTGTCAGTTATTTTTTGGTAATATTTAATTTTGTTAATTTTTTTTACCCATACTTTGTGCTTAGCTGTAAATAACAGTAAATCTAGTTAATTTTACACGAATATGTAAGTTATTTTTTTGATGGCTAAATTTGAAAGAAATATTTTGTTGATTTTAATGAATGTCCAGTTGTAGGGTTTTTAAATGAATATCCAGTTATTTTAAATACCATTTCCAGTAGATTTAACATTAATACTTTTTTGAGTGCGCTTCTCTTGCTCCTATCTGATTCATGTTTTTCCGAAACCTACACATTTGATTTGAACCACTCTGTAGCAGGGTTGCCAGTTCCCTTGCGCCCGTCTCAGAAAGAATTTTGTCCTAAATTTAGCTGCTCAAATGCAGAGTATCCGTTTCAATTTTTGTGGCAAGAGTGGGTATACTTTCAAAAGTATATAGGGATATACACTCAGAAAATTATTACAGTAACTGACTGTAAGTTATTTAAGAAGTTTTCCGTAAAGTTATTTTCAAATGAAAAAACAGTTAAATTGTAATACAATTAATTTTTTAACTGGGTTGAACAGTTATTTACAAAAACGACTACACAAAAATACTGACATTCAGTTAGAGTTAATTTTTTTAGTTATTTACAAACGAAAAGTCTAACGACTATTATGGGTCGATAACAACAAAATAACATTTAAATTTGTTAGTATTTTTTCTTAAACTTTTTTGACAACAAAGATGTAAAAATAACTACAAAATTAGTTATATTAAAAATTTATGAAAGTTATTTTTAAGTAAAAGAGAAGAGAACAATTATGAAATTTGAAAACTAACTAACTCTCGCTCATTGCTGATGTAGCTAATGATGTGAGTTTAAAACGCTATGGAAAAAAGGAGGGTTTGTAAGCACTTATTTGGAGTATGTTAATGAAATTATAGTCAAATAAACCCTTAATAAGCCTACGTTAGTTATTATAAACATGAGCGTAAAAATTTTTATGAAATACATTTTTGTATTATAAAAGAACTACTCTAACAATATTTAGCACTTGATCAATGTATTACTTTAATGAAAAGCACTTTTCAGCAAATTAATATAAAATATTTGTTTGACTGAAGGTAACAATTTATAATTGTTATTAAATTCACTTATTTTTAATTAACGACCAGTATAAAAAACGTTTTATTGGTACATCATATTAATTTCTTATATTTAAAAAGCATTGTTCTGATATAGCCGAAAAAAACTCTATTAATGTAACACTGTTCTTCATTACACATACTTACATACAAATAAATAAATAAGCCTACTTGTTCATTTTTTCTTTTACTAAGCATCCTCACGTCTAAGTTTTGCCTTTCAAGTAAAATGCAAAACATAAAAATTTAAATTTTAAATCTAAGCAAACTGCTACTACTACATACATACCTATGTACGTCACAATTTAAACGCAAATTCATGAAAAGCAGTTCACAAATTTTATTAACGTTTTTAAATTTTGTAATTTTTATAAAAAAATATACATACATATGTATAAAAACTTTAAAAAAATTGTTAAATAAGTTACCTTAAAAAAGTGACCTGAAAGTTTTTTTTCTACATATTTAATATCAAAAAGACGTAAACAAAATGTGTTAATTAAAGACGCTGCCTGATATATAATTACATATGTATACACAAATATGTACATATGTAGGTATATAAACATAAAAAAATATATAACATATGAAATAAAAATAGAAGCTTTTCTTGTTTTTTGACGGTGTTACAAAATAACAATTCATTTACAAGGTAAGTATTGTGATTAAAAAAGTGTGTCTTTAGAAATGCAGATTTTAAAATATGTGTCCAAAAAAACATTGGTACAAAAAAATTAGAATTTGACAAATCATCGTGTGGTTTCTAATTTGCTGCATGACAAACCGATAAACGATAAAGAATCCTTGGGTTTTTTTATTATTTTATGCTGTATAGCCTAGTTTTGTGGAATTTTTCTTCTGTTTTCTCACGTTGTTTATTTTTTTTTGTAAAAATCTAATATTTTGCAAAACAGTCTTTTTTGGTTTACAAAATGTGCAGAACAGCAAATGTGAGTCCACACGAAGAAATAGTAAAATATACCTATGTATGTATTGTTAATCTTATGTTTTTATTTTTTCAATTTACAGTTTTTCGCAAAAATGTCAGAATGTTTTGTTTGCAAAAAGTTTTCCATATGCTACAAAGAGTTTTGGTGCATTTCTGGTAAATAAATATTAATCTTTTCCCTACCATCTTTTTTAACAGATACAACTTTTTACAGATTACAATAGACTTTGATGGACTGTATCCTGGAAAAAGCTCCAATTTTTTTGCAATTAGCTGTAATTAAATTTTTAAAATAGATATAGAAGTTAACTTATATTCAGGCCATTCTCCATTTTTGTTAATAAAAAAAAATTATGTTAATTAAGATATATTTGTTATAACAGATAGTATTATCTATAAAGTAGACACGGTTGCAGCAGCTCTTGCACTTTGCTTTCAGATTCACCAAGTTTTTAATTTAAATTATAACATCAAATGTTTAAACTTTTGAGTTTTTGTGCAGTGTTGTTTGAAATTCACCTTCCTGGAAGCTCAGTGCGAGGCTTGTCATCGTTTTTTGAATCGCAAAAAATATAATACCTATAATTACTATTTTAATTTAAAAATAACTTTAATAAGCAATGAATTTTGATATATTATTAAACATAAATTTATGTATTTCTAATGGTTTCTAATTATTTATTTATTTTTTGCCTTTATCTTTTAATATATGTAAGTACTCGACAAATGTGAAAATAACAACATAAGTATGCATGTACACATTACATATGCATATATACATATGTACATACCTATGTACATGTCTATATGTACATTGATTAATATGTATAAATGAAATAAAATGCAATAAAAAGTAAAATAAAAACTGTTATTTCTACTCATTTTTCGGGTTGTTTTTAGGTAGTTAAATTAACAGGAAGTTTATTCATTTTAACTGACTTAAATAGTTACTTTTTAACAGTTAAAATAGAAAAAATGAGTCGTTGTTTTGTGCTGATTATGTGGGTTAGTTTTTAGCATTTAAAAAAACCGGAAAATAGGTTATTTGTACTGATTTTGTCGCTTGTTTTTCTGAAAGTTAAAACAACCAAAAATACAGTTATTTGACTTTTTTCGTGTATTGTTTTTTTGACTGTCAAAATGTCAAAAAATGTAGTTATTTTTACTAGTTTAGTGGATTGTTTTTTTAACATTAAAAACAAATGAAAAGTTAGTTAAATTTAGGATTTTCTGCAGGTTAATTTTTCAGTGTTTAAATTTAAATTAACTTTTTTGTAGATTTTAATGAATATCTAGTTGGAGGGTTTTTAAATGAGAATCCAGTTGTTTTAAGTTACATTTCCAGTTAATTATACCCTAATAATTTTTTGAGTGTATGAATGGATTTTGTCCTTAAAAATGGACATTCACAGTTTTTTGTATATATCTCGGTCGGTGGTGACCCGATCTTGCCGATTTTTAAAAGCGATTGTCTCAGAAATATTTTTGATAGTGTGATATCATTACCGGATCCCTATCGATTTACTCGACTCCGATTCAACAGACAAACGGACAGTTAAACGAGCATGACTTTATCGACTTCCCTATTTATAAGGACATAAAAAAAGTATACTTTATGACTAACTGATAAATACCCTTATACGTTACGTGAGGGACATAAAATCAGAAAAAGTGTTGGCATGAGTAAATCAAATGGCAGGCCTTAAATTTCGTTTGTTTCATTTGAAAAATTAAAAATTAATTAATTAGTTTAACGGAAGTTTCAAAATGATCATTTAGAAACGCTTAAACAAAAAGAAGGTTTAACCAATCTGTTTCCTTCTTAGTGCTTAATGTACAAAGCTTCGTCACTTGTAGTCCGTTGGTTGTGTTTTCTTACCATTTAAGTACCTGTTCGCCCTGATGTAGAGTAAATAAAAGGTCTAAAAATCACAAAACATTTTATGTTAGTTTTTTAAATAAATATAAATTGATGTATACCTATTAAATCAAATTTTAAGGAAAAATCGGTTAGCGTCTTTGATAACTTTTTTATTCTTTACTTCAAAATAGACTTTTTAATACAGAATCTTTTATAAAGCAAATTTAAGCTTTATGTGCTGCTTACAATTGAAAAATCTAAGCCTTTTTAAACAAATCAATTATATATCTGTCTGGGCTTAATTTTTTTTTTGGTTTTAAAATTAAATTAGTTTTGAAATTTTACATTTTTTGTTTCTAATTCATTAAAATTATTAAATATTAAGATTTTTTCCAAGAAAATAATATACTTGCTTAAATTTGCATGTGTATGAAAGTAGGGGTGTTGCTGTATATGTATCAATTTATAGTCAAATGCAAGTGTGAAACGTTTGGTATTTTATTACTGATAACTTAGAAATGCAGCTAAATGCGATGGCAATGCAATAGAAAATAAAACTTTATTGAGCAATTAAGTTTTTAGAAAAAATTTGTTTGCAAAAGCAGCATAAAATGCGGTTAGAGTAAAAAAACGTATTTAACATAGCTCATGTTGTTTAGAAATAGAAATAAATAAAGTGAATAATTATAGCATATTCAAATCGTTATACCGGAAAAGGATACAAAACTGATGTTGTCGTCAGTGGTGGTAAATTTTTTTAAAGTATTAGTGATGCATACTGATTACATAAACATATGTATGTGTGTGAAGCCAACAGGATGTGTGATAAAAGTGTGGAGTTTGCTTTAACCATAAGGCCAAACTAAAGCAGAAAAACTATTTAGCCTTCCGATTTTGACACTAAAGAACGCAGTGCTCTTACACCATCCAAACTGGTTCCATAGTTTTTAAATTATTTTCCACTTAGTTTAATGCACAAACAAACCCATTAATGTATGCCAATCTGTATGTGTATGGAGCAATGTGTATATATAAAGTAGTATATAAGAACAATTTTTCCATCAATGACAACAAATAAAATGAAACAGTTTTTTACGAGCACTCTGAGCGGCTTTTTGTTCAATTATTTCAAACAAGAATATAAAAGAGACAATAAAAACAAAGACCCAGCATCTAATCACCACTCAGGCAAACCATATTAACCCTGGAGTACTAATGTTAGTCATTTCGACTAACACTAATCTTCTTTTCGTGCATAGCTTCTTTGTTGTCATACCGATCGCTCTCATTTTTTTTTGTAATTTCCGTCGATGGTGTTCTCTTGCTGTGAACAGTTTAATTTCAACAGTAGGTATTGTTATTTTTTAGTTATAAGGGTCATGTTAGTCAATTGGACTAACAATTAGTAACAACGTAACTTTTTGATATATATAAAAACATTTCAGTTTTGGAATCAAAATTGTTATTTTGTTAAATGTTTTATTACAGACAACAAAAAAAGTTCAAAAAAAAGGTTGAGTAATGATTTCATTACAAAGTTTTTTGAAAACTGTGATGAGACTGACAAAGATGAAAGTTTGAGTGTGCTTAGTGATATAATTTATACAACATACAAGCAAATATTTTGAAAATGAATTTTTTTGTTATATTTTGTTTACAATTGAATTATTTATTTTAGTTATCGTATTCTTCAATTGAATTATTAATTTTAAGATAATTTTGACATTAATTTTTTTGATTTCTTTGTTGATTTGCTTTAAAAACGTCCTTTTATTTACCATGGATTCTAAGCGTCTGACAAATTGTGATAAAATTAAAAAAATAAACTAGTATTTATATAATAGTATCTGTAGACATCATAATTTAAATTTTTATTGGATTTTGAAATCCTGCACTTATTTTTTTATTTATTTTTTTTGAATAAAGTGAAGCATGTATCCACAACTATGCTTAAAATTTGGGTTTTATAAAACAATATTGAAAGTAGCACTTTTTATGAAATATTTAATTTTGTTTTAATTTTTATACATGTAGAAGACTTTAAGACATTGCTTTTAAGAAAAAATTTTCCAATTGTCGCACATAGATCTGAAAAATTTGGATATATACTTATGTTAGTCGATTTGACTAACAATTAGTATTAGTGTACACAAAAAATATATTAGTATTCCAGGGTTAAGTCATTGACTTTTTTCAATTATTTTTTATATCTAAACTAGAAATAAAAAATGTGGTTTATACATGTGATGGACACGTATAAAACAATGGCACAGTGGTAGGGATAATACTTTCTCTAATATAAATAGAGCAGCAACAAAATATTCTTTGAAAATTTACTTCAATGTATTATTAAAAGTAAAACATGATTTTAACGAAAACTGCTAATGGGTAAAAGACTGACAAATAAGCCAATATTTCCATATTGTTATATCTAAAAAACATTCCGGTAGTGAAAAACCTATGGGACACATGATTAATTATTAATTCATCACACTGTGATTAATGTAAATTGGTGCTATAAGGTCCTTAAAATGCTTTAAAAATATGGGCATGGCACAATGTCCGTCGAAGATATTGCCTACATGCTAATATTAAGAAACCATTTGTAGGAAGGCTATAAAAGCAAATAATTTAATCTCCTCAGAAAACGCTTCTAAGTCAATACATGTAACCGATTGTGGGTTTCGGGCTATTATTTTAAAGTCGTTGAAACTTTAGCATAAATCCATTATGTCCCTGGCACTGATGTAGTGTGAAAAAATAATGGTTTTTTAACATAAATACATTTAAACGGCCTCGCCAACAAGCAAAACTACTGTTAATGGTCTCCAAGAACCCGCAACCCTCGATTAAAAATCAAAAACCATTTCATTGCCTCAGGGTAACTGTTTGGTGGGCTTTATCCACTTATGAGAAAATGGCGCATGATTACAAAATGCTTTTAGCTAAACCTACCATTTTATCGTTCAGTGCTCGTGATAAAACTTTTTGTCAATTATTACGTTTGTTATTTAAGTTAAAAATATAAATCTGCAACCAAACACCCTGTACTTAGAAGGTCTAAGTTCAACTTATCCCATAAAGTGCTCACTATTGCAATCATTAAAAGGTCTAAAAGACATCCGTCATTGCAGAATTTTAAAGAAAAATCTCAAACAATAAATAACGAAGGAAAATGTAACCTCTACGTAAATCATTGAAAGAACTCATTTATTTGAAAAAGACGTAGCGAAAACGGTGAATTGCCGCTTGTTGTTGTTGCTGGACAACGTTTAAAAAACCTTTCTGGTTTCTAGTTCTTATAGCGGCTGTTAAAAATATAATTTTTTAAAAAGCTGAATTTGCCAGTGAATCTCTATAACTTTTTTAAAAATACATATCTTTACCAGCCAAAAGCTGCTGGTGTACCTTTATTATTATTCCATGATCAACTCTGTACTTTCCTTAAATAGTAGACACTCTAACCAATAGACACATTAATATCTTCTGATATCTTCATTTTTTTATTATAGGTTTCTGCTTCACAACTCGATTTTTAAACCTGATAAAAAAAAGGATTTGCCGTAAATAAAATTTTAAATAAAGTATAAGCTCGAAACCACTGTGCTTCTTATTTGTCACATAAAATTCATATTAAATGAAAAAAAAAAATTACTACAAGCTCACAATTAAAGCATATTAAATACAAAATAAAAACAAACTGCTTTAGAATACAAATTTGCTTAGAAAGCATACTACCACTCAACGAAAAATATGACGTCTAGCTGTCATCGATAAAACAGGGTCGAATAACACACTCAATTAAACAAATGAAAACATATTAATTTGGAAATTTTATTGGTCTCTTAGTTTAAATAACACTAGTCTACAAAAAAACTGTCAAAATATATTAAAGGAAATTCTGAAAGTTTAACCAAAATATTTTTAATTTAACCCAAAAGGCCTTATAAGTTTTGAAAACATTGAGTTCAATGTAATCAAATCTTGCTGCTTTGTGTAGCATGTACGTGCATGCACAAACGTATACAATCATGCATACTAAACAAGAGACTTTACTAAAATCAAAATAATAAACTTAACATTTAAAAAAAAAAATACAAAAAATAAATAGGACATAACACAAAATAACGAATATACTCGCCACTATGCCAATAAAGAAAATTGCTTAACAAAGTAATTGTCCATCACTTTTTCACAATAATGTACATCCATTTCTATTCAAATATGTTACATACGGTCCGCTGTTAATAGAATTTATCTTTTGATATGTCACTTAAACAAACAATCCACGTAAAACTAACAAATTTACGATCTTCATAGAAATACAGTACCACACTGAAATATAAGGTCTTAAAGTAGCAGTTTTCAACCCAAATTTTATTTTGCTAAAGCACAACGTATTCGAATACTTTAATTTCTTTTAGACCATATTCCTAATTATTTGTCATTTTATTATATAATTTTCAATCAGTTAAAATTGATTCGATTGATTTTTAAATTTTAATTTGCTCCTTATTATATTATGTTCACGTTTTGTCTTTACTCCCCAGCTAGTTTACAAGAAATAAGAACTTAAACGTGCTTAGAAACAAACTATCCTCAGTTATTCGCAAAGTAAGGATCCAATTTTTCAGTATTTTTTTATTTGTATTAAAAAAACTTCCGTTAAAGGGTTTTGTTGTTGGTGGTAACTACATATCGATTTTTTTACACGAAATCTAGTAGCTGCAACAAAAACCTTAGGGGCATATAGGCTTTGACCTGACTGAGTGAACTAATCTATTATTGTTTCACTTTATTCTTTTGTATACACTTAGCTTATTCGTTTGGCTGAAATATTATTATTTTATTACATAATCATCGAAAGTGCATTTCCAGCTCTAAGGTCTAAGCGCGTATTTTACTGCAACAACTTTCTTCATCCACAAAGTCAGCTATAACTTACACATTTACAACAACCATTCTTATTCACACATTTGCTAACAACTGACCTTTCAAAACCTTTTGATTTGTTATTTAATGTCCTTTTGCAACTTGAAAATGCCATTACCACTCTATAATATACTTATACTTTGAACATTTATGTCAAAGTTAGGGGTAAATGTTTACACACACACACGCCCATTTATATTTCTATGAATGGTTTTGGAAAACGTATGTATCTATGCGTGTTAAAAATTATTGCAGTTTGTTTGTAACTGTGTGTGTGAACTATATTTAATACTTTGGTCTTTGACCAGCTTTTATCACTTTAAACAGAGGTCATTTAATTTAGCCAATTTACTTAAAGTCTTAATAAACATAATTAACCAATTTGGTATTTTTAGAATAACATATTATCAAATGAGCTTAAGAGTAAGTGATTATACCATAATATAAGTGATCGAAAACATTTAAAGTTTTCATTAAGTGTTTTTTGTAATCTGCTCTTAATGTCAAGTATTTTTTAAGGGTAAAATTCCAGCAACCAATTTTCAAAAATTTAAGCCAATTTTTTGCAAACATTTTCACTTGAGAGAAAGTTGGAAGTAAATGCCATGTCTTTTCTTTCTCTCCATAACCCTATATTTTACTGGCTGGTTATTGTAGTCAAAAACATTTTAATCATTAGTAACTTACAAATGAAAATTTTTTTATTTTTTAAAAATATTTTTTCAGTCAAACATCCATGTTCTTTTAAACCAATAAATATACAATAATAAAATCCAATTTAACTTACAATGAATTTATACATATTAAAAACAAAAGAATAGTTTTTTCTAAAGTATAGTTGAATTAATACTTTTTATCACAAACGATCATAAGATTTACAAAGAGAGTAGGTCAGACAAAGCTAAAAGCTGCAGTAAAAAAAAAGTGCAGCTTACTTAGGTCGCTATGTGGAACTCAAGAGACAGAGAAAGGAGAATGGACTACGAAATCCCAATAGTCAGGGGTTGGGATAAATTTTAATAATTTAAAATGGTTGATAATTTCTCGTCCATTTTCGTGAACAACTGCTTTCCCTGATAAAAGATGATATACAAAAAATGCTAATGTTGGCGTCATCTGAAAATCAGCATTCTGGCAACTCCGAAGTGCCTGACTCAAATATCGTTCACAAAAAATAAGAAATTTTGAAAAACAATAATTATTTAACAGTTTTTGTGTGTCGACCTTTGTGTTGTAATTATGAAAAAACCTCAAGCTTGAATAAAGTTTTTTCATAATTTTGAAAAACTTTTGTTCTTCTCTGAGTATTAATTATTAATAGATGCCTCTCATCTTTCGGTTTTTAAGATTAAGACGACGCCTTAATAGAACGCTACATATCTGCTTTTAGCAAAGATTACATTAGTACCTCTTAATTTAGGCTCATTAGATTTTACGGTTTTAGTAAATATGTTAGTGTATGCGACCATGCGGAGTCCTCCACTTTCGTAGTGTCTTTTGTCAGTGCATCAGCAACGTAGCTGCCTGCATTGGTATCATTCCTCTAAATCTTCACGAGAGCGATAGCAAAATGCACCGTCATTCTCTTTAAGGGGGTACTTTGTTCGCTGACAAGTTGTGATATAACTGTCAGTGAAGATTTCGACATATCTGCCCAATATTTTTTAGTATCGCAGCCAGTTAGCCGCTTTTGTAATCGATTAAGCGTTAACACTGTAGCTAACTGCATGTATCAGATGATCTGAATGAAGTCCGAAAATACATATATTTTTGGAATATATTTATAAGTAAGACTGGTTCTGTTTTTTAATCATTATTTTATACCTCCATATCCACACGTCCAGGAAAGGTTATATTTTCCGCATCTGAAAAAAATTTAATGCGAAGAAAAAGCTTCATTGTTCAATAGCCGCCCAAATGGGGAATAAGATCGAAAGATCACATTTCGAAGTGATTTAAATTTGCCTTGTTTTCGGTATCTTTTCATGTAGAACAAAGTGAGACCATTTATTTTTTCTCGTTCACCGCCATTACAGATTCATGTGCTACATACACGACTTAGATAAGTTTTGACGTGGTAAAGTTTACAAAAAATATTTATGTATACCATAAAAGATTATAATATTCAAGTAAAATTTAATATAATAAATAACGCAATATACATTTTTTCTACATTGTCAGTTGTATTCCAGTCAAAATTACATGAAATAACTACCTAAATAAGAAAGGTTAAGTTATTTTGCCTCATGCAGGGAACACTTATACAGAAAGTGTTAAACACCTAGATGATTGTGAACTCGTCTTGAAATTTTGTGAAAGTAACTGTCAGATTTATGAACTTTCTTTGAAATTTAAGTTTTTTCTGACATTCACGGCATTCAGACTATGTTACTTGTAACATGACTCTCTCCTTATTTTGTTTTAAAGAAACTTCCAAAAATTTTATGCATATACATTATGTTACTACAAACTTGTCTCTTTTTATTTTTTGTTTTGGTTTCATTGTTTATTCTTCTTCTTGAACGTTTTGACTATGGTACAATTACCTTACAAGGTAGTATATAATACCTTGTAAGGTAATTGTACCATAGTTTTGACTGTCATTATAATGGCATATACGAAAGAGAATAAAGAAAAATAGAAATCATGTTACTTTTGTAACGTCTCTGCCTTCTTTACACCCTTTGCCGTCAAAAAAATGTATCATGTTACAGAAACGTGTTACAAGTAACATAGTCTAAATGCCGTGTTACTAAACATAAAATATATTTTATGAATAAGGCCGTAAATACATAGTAACAAAGAATAATATTCTCATTGCGTCTGGGTATGCTAAAGAACAATTTTGATTCAATAGTTTGTTGCTTGTTGACTGTTTTAAATGTGAAAAGCTACTTTTATGTTAAAAACTTTATAAAAATATGCTGTGCTACTTATGAAGATTGGCTGATTATGGCTTTTATTTTTTATTTATCATTCACCATCTTAAAAATAAAATTTATGAAAAAAACCTTTTTTTATTGAAGACACAAACAAAATCTTACCCTTATTTTAAACAAACACATAAGTTTATAAATATTAAAAGAAAAGTACAAACAGGTCTTTCAGAAAAACTAAGGTATCTACAAGCTTTTAAGACATGTAAAATATAATGCGGTTTTGGGTATTATTTTCGAAACAATAAAATAACGGGTAATCACTATAAGTCTCAATTTTGAACAAGGAACAGGGAAAACATTATAACAAAGAAAAAAATTATGATCTGATGAAATAAATTTGTAACTTTAGTGTTGACATACGTGCCAAAGATTATCTGTTTTTATACCCTTCACATAGTGATAGGGTATATATCACTTTGTCATTCCGTTTGTAATTTCTTAATTATTTATTTGCGACCCCATAAAGTATATATATTCTGGATCCTTATAGATAGGGAAGCCGATTTAGCGTTGTTCGTCTGTCCGTCTGTCTGTGTGTCTGTCTGTCCGTCTGTTGAAATCAAGTTTCCGGAGTCAAATAAAAAGATACAGACCAGTTAATGGTGTCAAACGATCAGAAATATCCCGCTAACAATCGCTATTTAAAATCAGCAAAATCGGTTCACTATTGACCGAGATATAAGCAAAAACCCAGAGTAACCCATTTTTTTTAGGACAAAATCGGTGCATATATCCCTATATATCTCAGTAAGTATAGTCACTCTTGCCACAAAACTTGGCACGGATACTCCTAAAGAAGGGACCTAAATATTGGAAAAATTTTTTTCAGATAGGACCAGGGGAAGGGGTATTTTTCCTACAATTGCACAAATGTGGTAAAATATTTTATGCGCTATATCTCGTAAACTATAACAGCTATCGACTTAAAATGTTCTACAAAAAGTTATTCTAGGCAAAGGTCTACACTTTACAGAAAAAATTTTTTGAGTGGGGGCAAAAAAAGGGGTAGCTCCCATACAAATCGACAAATGTTATAAAATATTTGATACGCTATATCTCGGAAACTATAAAAGATATCGAAATGAAATCTTCTACAAAAAGTAATTGGGCAAGAATGCCTACGCTTTAAAGAAAAAATTTTTTGAGTGGGGGCAATAAAAGGGGTAGCTCCCATACAAATCGACAATTGTTATAAAATATTTGATACGCTATATCTCGGAAACTATAAAAGATATCGAAATGAAATCTTCTACAAAAAGTAATTGGGCAAGAATGCCTACGCTTTAAAGAAAAAATTTTTTGAGTGGGGGCAAAAAAAGGGGTAGCTCCCATACAAATCGACAAATGTTATAAAATATTCGATACGCTATATCTCGGAAACTATAACAGATATCGACTTAAAATGTTTTACAAAAAGTGATTGTACGCAAAGATCTACACTTTAGAGAAACAATTTTTTGAGTGGGGGAAAAAAAAGGGGTAGCTCCCATACAAATCGACAATTGTTATAAAATATTCGATACGCTATATCTCGGAAACTATAACAGATTATGACTTAAAATGTTCTACAAAAAGTGATTGTACGCAAAGATCTACTTTTTAAAGAAAAAATTTTTTGAGTGGGGGCAAAAAAAGGGGTAGCTCCCATACAAATCGACAATTGTTATAAAATATTCGATACGCTATATCTCGGAAACTATAACAGATTATGACTTAAAATGTTCTACAAAAAGTGATTGTACGCAAAGATCTACTTTTTAAAGAAAAAATTTTTTGAGTGGGGGCAAAAAAAGGGGTAGCTCCCATACAAATCGACAATTGTTATAAAATATTCGATACGCTATATCTCGGAAACTATTACAGATATCGAAACGAAATGTCCTACAAAAAGTAACTGGGCAAGAAGGCCTACGCTATAAAGAAACAATTTTTTGAGTGGGGGCAAAAAAAGGGGTAGCTCCCATACAAATCGACAATTGTTATAAAATATTCGATACGCTATATCTCGGAAACTATAAATGATATCGAAATGAAGTCTTTTACAAAAAGTAATTGGGTAAGAATGCCTACGCTTTAAAGAAAAAATTTTTTGAGTGGGGGCAAAAAAAGGGGTAGCTCCCATACAAATCGACAATTGTTATAAAATATTCGATACGCTATATCTCGGAAACTATAACAGATATCGACTTAAAATGTTCTACAAAAAGTGATTGTACGCAAAGATCTACACTTTAAAGAAAAAATTTTTTGAGTGGGGGCAAAAAAGGGGTAGCTCCCATTGAAATCGACAATTGTTATAAAATATTCGATACGCTATATCTCGGAAACTATAACAGATATCGACTTAAAATGTTCTACAAAAAGTGATTGTACGCAAAGATTTACACTTTGAAGAAAAAATTTTTTGAGTGGGGGCAAAAAAAGGGGTAGCTCCCATACAAATCGACAATTGTTATAAAATATTCGATACGCTATATCTCGGAAACTATAACAGATATCGACTTAAAATGTTCTACAAAAAGTGATTGTACGCAAAGATCTACACTTTAAAGAAAAAATTTTTTGAGTGGGGGCAAAAAAGGGGTAGCTCCCATACAAATCGACAATTGTTATAAAATATTCGATACGCTATATCTCGGAAACTATAAAAGATATCGAAATGAAATGTTCTACAAAAAGTGATTGGGCAAGAATGCCTACGCTTTAAAGAAAAAATTTTTTGAGTGGGGGCAATAAAAGGGGTAGCTCCCATACAAATCGACAATTGTTATAAAATATTTGATACGCTATATCTCGGAAACTATAAAAGATATCGAAATGAAATCTTCTACAAAAAGTAATTGGGTAAGAATGCCTACGCTTTAAAGAAAAAATTTTTTGAGTGGGGGCAATAAAAGGGGTAGCTCCCATACAAATCGACAATTGTTATAAAATATTTGATACGCTATATCTCGGAAACTATAAAAGATATCGAAATGAAATCTTCTACAAAAAGTAATTGGGTAAGAATGCCTACGCTTTAAAGAAAAAATTTTTTGAGTGGGGGCAAAAAAAGGGGTAGCTCCCATACAAATCGACAATTGTTATAAAATATTCGATACGCTATATCTCGGAAACTATAACAGATATCGACTTAAAATGTTCTACAAAAAGTGATTGTACGCAAAGATCTACACTTTAAAGAAAAAATTTTTTGAGTGGGGGCAAAAAAGGGGTAGCTCCCATTGAAATCGACAATTGTTATAAAATATTCGATACGCTATATCTCGGAAACTATAACAGATATCGACTTAAAATGTTCTACAAAAAGTGATTGTACGCAAAGATTTACACTTTGAAGAAAAAATTTTTTGAGTGGGGGCAAAAAAAGGGGTAGCTCCCATACAAATCGACAATTGTTTTAAAAAATTCGATACGCTATATCTCGGAAACTATAAAAGATATCGAAATGAAATGTTATACAAAAAGTAATTGGGTAAGAATGCCTACGCTATAAAGAAACAATTTTTTGAGTGGGGGCAAAAAAAGGGGTAGCTCCCATACAAATCGACAATTGTTATAAAATATTCGATACGCTATATCTCGGACACTATAAAAGATATCGAAATGAAGTCTTCTACAAAAAGTAATTGGGTAAGAATGCCTACGCTTTAAAGAAAAAATTTTTTGAGTGGGGGCAAAAAAAGGGGTGGCTCCCATACATATTAACAATTTTTGTTAAATTTTCGATATGCTATATCTTGGAAACTATAACAGATATCGAAATTAAATGTTCTACAAAAAGTGATTGGACATCAAGGGCTACGCTCTGAAGAAAAACATTTTCGGGTGGTGGGTGAAGAAGGGGTAGCTCCCATACAAATTAACAATTTTTAAAAAATTTTCGATACGCTACTTCTGGAAAACTATTACAGCTATCGACTTCGAATATTCTACAAAAAGTAATAATCAAATAATTTATACATTTTGGAGAAAAAGTTGGAGAAGAGCAGGGGGACTAGAACATTTAACAAGTTTTATTAACCTTTAAATATGAATAATGTCGAAAACTTTTAAAACTCTCGACCTCAAATCTTCTTCATCTATTTCTATTATTCATACGAACGTTAAAATTTTGTTATTTTTTCTATGAACTTTAAAACTCGCACAAGGTTTTTTATTATATTGTTTGCAGTACAAAATTACTCGGCTGGGTATATTTAAAGACCAATGTGAAGGGTATATAAGATTCGGCACAGCCGAATATAGCGCTCTTACTTGTTTTTATTAAATAGAATATTTTGGAGAGAAGTAAAAAAGTGGAATTAGTTTAAAGTTGTAAGACTTCCCACAATATTCAGTGGATAAATGATAGTTGAATTTTTTTTTCAACAAAGTTGCTTAATCATGGTTTTAATATTTGTCTAATTAAATTTTATAACATTTTTGAAATGGGGGTTTTACTGTTACATTATTTTGTCTGAAAAGGCATTTTGAAAAGGGTGTCCGCCGGCAAGGTATACTACTTTGTTTTGCCGCCATTTTGGTTAACATAAGTCTTGACAGTTCACATCTGGTAGTCGTGAAGTAGAGACGTGGCGAATTTATTATGGAAAGACATTTGGTAAACGAACGTGTTTTAATCGTTAAAACACGACAAACGTAATTTTCATGAAAAAAAAAATAATAAGGGACGAGGCACATTTTCATTTGAATGGATATGTGAATAAAAAAATAGCGGTTCTGTGCAATGTAAGCCCTAAAATCATTCATCAGTCACTTTCCATCCAATAAAAGTGACAGTATGGTGTAAAATTTGGTCAGGAGGAATCATTGGACCTTACTTAAACGGCGTAACGGTAACTGTCAATGGGGAGCGATATCGTGATACGATTGAAAATTTGCTGCATGTTTTGGGCTTGGTTAACATGTGGTATCAACAAGATGTTGCCACATTTCATACAGCCAGATATAATGGAATTACTGCAAGAACTCTTTCAAAAACAAGTTATTTTAAGAAATTGTGATGTTGGTTGGCCTCCATGGTCACCTGATTTGACTGCTCCATACTGCACCGCCTTGATAGAGCGGACACAAATGGTCAATTGGGCCAGCACCATTGCTTTGTTTTTTTACCTGCTAAAAAAAAGGAGAGAAATAATCGAAATTGAGTAGATAAAAGTATTAAAAATAAATAATTAACCTTACCGAACGAGCCACCGGTGGAATTCGAACCCATACTTCCAAGATTGTCAGGGTAGCACTCTTACTGCACTTCTTGACAGTTAATAGGTATTTGCTTTTATTCTGTTGTTGGATTACATTGCAGACAGCTTTTAAAAAAGTTAAAAACAATTTAACTTTTAGTGAGTTTTTCTTGAAGTCGACTACTGACAGGGCATGTGAAAACATCGCGGTATATTTGATGTATTTTAAAGGAAATTTTCCTTTCGAATTGTCATTTAACTTTACATAAGTGTCTCTAATTTAGCAGTTTAAACTACTGGAAAGCAAACAAATTTATCTACTTAAAGCACATACACACGTGCACATGCGCATCTCACATATGTGTGCTTTTCGTGTTTTTGTCAGTGCTCTTATTATGAAAGTATGGAAGCGGTAGTTATAAGTATTATATATACTCCATGTAAAATGCCATGTTTTTATGCCAAAAATTTATGTTGAACGACAGTATAAGCAGTTTCAAGTATGACTTAAGTGTTTTATGTATAAAGTAGTGGTTTTTGCTTTTTATAGGAGGTAAAACTGTTTGTTTTATATGCGTAATTGTCAAAAAGCAAAACAAGAGTCTGGTAAACTTTTTATGTCAGTAGGAAACCTAAGTAGGAATTTCTCAACTAAGAATAGTTTTAAATAAAAAAATTAGAGAATATGAAAAATTAAGAATGATGTTTGTATGTAAAATAAACTTACATTTATATTGCATTATAAAAATATACCTTAAAATATTCCTTTAAAAACTAGTAAAAATAATTTAAGAGCATGTTTAAGAAAAATTCACCCCTTTAAATGCTTTTGTGGTAAAGCTTATCAGTAACTCATATCTTAGTAGTCGTATATCTCTGTATTAAATCCTATTAAGTTTTAATGGTTCTTCAAATAAATCAACAAAACTTAAGTAAATACAAATAAAACAAGATCTCTTAAAAGTTTTTATGATATAAAACCTGTGGTTAGTTTTCAACAAAAACAACATTTTATTGTTTGTGTCTGGACGTTCTTGTATATTTCTGTTTTCTTAAAAATTTTCTGGCTAACACCCACAAATTATTTTCCTTTTCTTGCCTTTCCTTTCTCTTCCTTTCTTTGTTTTGTTTTATTTTTTATGTTTTGTTGTTTGAGTATCAGTGTATAGTGTTCTTGACTGGCTTTTTTTCATATTGGCCTGATTATAATTTCACTTAGGTAGAAAAGATATATTCAACAGGCTCATTTTGAAGTCATCATATTGTTTTCTATCACTACCACTGCCAACCATCAAAGGTCGGCTCTGTTACAAACTTTTCATTTTATTTTATTTTATTATTTTCAATTTATTTTTTTTTACAAAAAATAAAATGTAAAAACCAATGTTGATGATGATAATGTTTTTTTGTTGCCGGATATATACCGTTTGCTTGTTTTCCGTTTAGTTTAACTTGTGTATGCTTCAGTTCAGAAAATAACTCTGCAAAAACTAACACACATACCAACATTTGTAACCATATATAGATTTATATCCTTGTACATGCATGCAAACTTATATAAATATTAATTTTAGCTATTTTTCAAACAATTACTCTAAAAATTTCCTGTAAGTACTTTCAACCATGTTTAGAGATGGATTATTTTTTAAAATTTATTAAATGACGGGATCACTAGTGTAATGCAGAACGTGAGTTGTTTGTCAAATTTATTATTTTAAAAACCTAGAATTAATGTATTGGTAATTTGTCGTTAAATAGGCCATAAAAATCAATGTGAGCATTTTCTTTTTGGTTTAAAAATGCCTCTTTATCTGGGGATTAAGGGTAAATGATTAAAGGTAAATTGATATGTTTAACATTTGATATTTTTGAATAAACCTAAAAAGCTTGGTTTTTTTTGGTTCATTAAATAATATTTTATGATACGCTATTTTCATATAAATATACTGGGTATTAAAGAAATGCCTGGTTTAAGGATTTAATAGATATATTAAAACCTTATCAATATTTTTTTTTACAAACAAGTTAATAAAATTAATAATACTTATTAAAAAAAATAAAATAAAATAAAATAAATTAAAATAAAATAAAATAAAATAAAATAAAATAAAATAAAATAAAATAAAATAAAATAAAATAAAATAAAATAAAATAAAATAAAATAAAATAAAATAAAATAAAATAAAATAAAATAAAATAAAATAAAATAAAATAAAATAAAATAAAATAAAATAAAATAAAATAAAATAAAATAAAATAAAATAAAATAAAATAAAATAAAATAAAATAAAATAAAATAAAATAAAATAAAATAAAATAAAATAAAATAAAATAAAATAAAATAAAATAAAATAAAATAAAAAAAAATTAAATAAAATAATATAAAATGAAATAAATCATTTACATTCTGTTCGACCTTATTTGTGGTAACTTTATATTGGGGTTTTCATGCTTGAGGACCATGAGGAAATAAAACTAGCTTGTGCTAGTTTTGATGTCGCGACTATCATAGTTCCTAAGATTTTGGACAATGTAAAATTAGTTAGTTTGGAAAGTTTATTACCAGCTGAAGAAATAAAATTATTTTCAAATGTAAAAAACTAATAAAAATTGTTTTGTGCTTTAACTAAAACTAATAGCTGTAATAGTTTAATTTCATAAAATAGATCAAAACTTTTTTTCTAGATTTCTTTTTGATTTTTTACCATTTTTTTGTGAACTTACAGTTAATATTTAAATCTAAAATATTAAATTTTAATAAAAGTCCAGCCAATGACAGTGTGTCTTCTTTTCGAACGAGAGCGTCCACCATGATACATAATGTTTCAATCGAGTGAAAAAAGTAGTGAGTGGTATTCCAACTTTTAGCTCAAAACTTCTATGAGTTCCACTCAATCGGTCAATGTGGAAAAGTAATTTCAATATTTGTTGAAGCACAAGGGGCTTAAGTGTTCATATCCCCCTTGTAGTATCTTAAAACCAAGTGCTAGAAGTAGTCCCAATATCTCGCTACCGGATTAAAATCCCATATTTTTATATTTGACTTCCATAAACTTTACTTACTAATTCTATATGTCAACTCAATTAAAGAAAGAAGGCACTTAAAACCATTGCGTTTTAAGCTCCTCATATATAAACCAGTGCAAAAATTAATTAGCATGTTGGTTGTCAGACTTTTATTAATGTTGGATATTTAGTAAATTAACTTTTACTTCAAATTAAAAATCATATTTACAAAATTCTACAAATTTCTTAGAACCATTTAATTAGAGTATTATAACAGACGGAAAAAACTAAAGTCTGTAATATTTTCCAAAAAAAAATAAATAAAACAAATTAATTAATTTTAATATTTTTCTTATCCCCATTTACAGAACAGTTTCACATCTTTGTGGGAGATTTAAGCGCAGAAATTGAAACTCAACAATTAAAAGATGCCTTTGCGCCCTTTGGAGAAATATCGTAAGTTCTAATATAAGAAAATAATAAACTAAAAAGCCCAAAATGCCATTAAATAAAATAAACAAAAATTTAATGTAAATATAGACATATTTATTTAGTTTTGATTAATATGTCTGCCTTAAGATTTAGCTTAACAAACAACAAGAACAACGTTAATAATTTGAAATCATTAATCAAAATAATAATTGTCAGCTGGATAGAAAGGAATAATCAATAGAGTCCTTAACTTGGTATTTATACAAATAAGAGTTTATGCATGTGTGTGAATGCCAGCTTATGGAAATCAAACAATGACCTTATAATGCTTACGCAAACATTCATTTAACATTATGGTAGATTCTTTTATTTGGAAATGAAATAACTTGATTTGGAAATAGATTTCATAATTTAATTATGAAGTGCTTTATCGTTATATCAGTGAAAGAGATATATAAATGCGTATCTGTGAGCATATATGTATTTAATTTATGACAAAATTAAATATTTATTTGTTACTGCAAAATGCTATTTAACCAAAAATTACGACTTTGTTTAGAAATCGTTACGACTAATCGCAAAAGTCTTCCGAATTCGGAATCAAAATGTTACCGAAATCGAAGCGTTTTTTATATACTTTTAAGGGTTGACGCGACTTTGTAACGATACGTCAGTACGAAATCATAACGATATGCAAACTTTTCTGTTTTTAACATACCATATGCAAATAATTTGCTTTATTTTTAATGTTTTCATGTGCAGTCAGCCTGACGCGACGTAGTTTTCGTTAGTGTAAAAGAGTGAGCCGTCACTGTTATTTACGATTTTTTTTGCTTTTTGTTTCAAAAAGTCAAACGCATTTTTTGCACTTTTTACACATAAATCAAAGTTTTTTCTTAAATATAAATAATAAGTTTGTTTAGGCAAACTACCGAAATGTATAAACGAGCTCGTTACGATCACTGTATTTTAGGTGAATCTCTATAGTAAATTCCGGACTTTCAATCGAAAGATAATATTTTAAGTAAATTTATAAAACAAAAAAAATATATCTTTTAAAGTTTTTAGATATTTTCTTACCTAATTATGCAAGTATTTATTTTTTTGATCATATGCAAACTTCATCTGCCTATTTGTGCTTCTAAGTTTTTCACTAGGGTTTTTAATTGCCAACCTCAATGCAAATTCGTGACATTTTTCAGCAGTAGCTCGAAGTTAAAGAGATAATAAATATCATTTGCGTTTAACACTTTGTAGAAAATCATCATTAAATAGCAGATTAGCAATTATTGGCCCAAATATCCACTCAAACAAAATTAAAAGTAACTCTAACAATGTATGTCGATTAATCGACTACTTAAACAAAAAAGTTTTCACTTCAGCTGATGCTCTTACTTAGTGGTGGCTTTATATGGTAATATAAAATATTTAGACTGAGTATAATCAAATAAGTATGAAATTCTCTCCGTGTTTCAGAATAAAGTTAAAGTTTTACAATATAAAAAAAATTGAAAAGCTTTTGCTTTGATAATGATTGTTTGGGTTTTGTTTTATAAAATGTAGCCACCTTCATTAGGTAATGTTAGTGCTGCCAATCTTTTACACCTCTGATGTGACGAAAATATCTAAGTTTTTAAAATGGCTTAGAAAATTAACGTTTGACGAACACTTGTCAAATTCTGTATCCGTATTCTCTCCTACTCAAAACGTTAACTATGCTTTTACATGATGAGATTTTGTATTATTCTACAACTATCTTTGGCATTTCGCAACACATGTAATTCCATGTGAAGGCATTTTAAGGTTGCAGAAAAAAGCATATGATTTAAAAAAGTATAAAATGTCAATAGATAAATAACTTTAGCTCCACATGTTTTCTTGTTTCTTTCCGTTACCCAAAATATCATGATATAAATGTTATAAATTCAATTCAGAACGATTGCTTGTCCTTCCTTAATGTATTTTATTAAACTGCAAAAACTTTAGCTGGGATGCCTGTGCCAACCATTATATAACCGAAAAGGTGATAGTTTTTGAATTCGTTTCGGCATAAGGAAGGGTAAAGGTAGAGGACTACTTGATTCACATTGGACAAAAAGTGTTATGTTTATAGATACACATATAACTCATTTTCAGAATTAAAAAAATTGACAAATCACGAAGCATGTTATTACTAATGTCCGTACTAAATCCAGTTAAGCTGACAATTTTTTCTCGTCATTTTTTAGAATTTCTATTTAAAGGATATATAAATATATTTAATTCTTGTAGATAAAATGATGAAACTTAAGGTTTAATTAATTTTTGTTTATTTAAAGATGTCTGCTAAATCCTATCACTTTGTATTGACTTCTTTATGCAACTTACGTATTATATACATTTCGTCATATAAGTCAAAATGCCAACAAATCTATCAAAAACTCACTTACATAAGCAAGCTTAATTTATTCATTGACATAAAATGGGCTGATAGCCGTTCGTCAACAATTAAAAAGATTAACTTATAATTCGTATGTACAAGAATATTTGTGAGCTTCACAAGAGTCGCTAGTTAAGCCTTGAGGGTAAAAGCATAGGAGTGCAAATTTGTTCCGAGGAAATGTGTATTATATCAATAGAAATTTGGGAAAAAATTGTGTTATTCTTTATAGCTGTTAGTTAATCGTTGGTGCCCAACGAGAGCAAAAGCTTTATGAGAGTGCACGGATGCTTTTTCAAATAAACCTATTTTGAAAGCTTTTATCATGTAAGCTAAACAATATTTTTATTTGAACTGGTCTCACTGTTAAGATTTTCATCTTGTGTGTGCTTAAAACTTAATTAGTGTTTCCCCAGGAGACTCTCTGGGCATCATTGATCTTAATCGTTTTAATGCTTTCAATGTCACGCCTAAGCGAAATATTCGCATGCACATGTTGGTTTAATTTTTTTACTTTTCATAGTAAAATCAATAACTTTAACTTTTTCCAAAAGAGATTACATATATAAGCAGCACTATATCAATGGTATCTTGTAATTGTATTTAAGGTATTTTTTTATTTGCAGAATTTTTAAAAACCAAATATTTAAATTCCTTTACTAAAGCTATTTCCTTTAGCTAAAATTTTTAATATTTACTAAACTAATTTAAACCAACATTAAATTTTACTACATCATAATTGTTAATGCTTCTTTAGAATAATTTATCAAAAATCTCATTTGCCACTGTAAACAACAATTCATTTTGCTAAAACAATTTATTTAAAGTATTAAAGTTTATTCTGCTGGTTTCAAGCACTTAAATTTAATGCTTCTTTTCACAACAGTTTCTCTTAAATTGTTTGAAAATTTCATTATAATGTCATTTTATTTCCAAAATTTAAATACTGTAGCACCAGGTGTTTTGTTATGAAAAACAAATAAACAGTCGCATTCTTTTAAACACATTAGAGCAATTCCGCTTGAGTGGCACCAAACAGTGTTGATAAGGCTGCCTACTTAAATTAAAGTAGTGGACAATTTATAATTAAATTTAGGACAAAATAAATGAACAGTAAGTGATAAGAAAGACCTCTCATTAGAGCTTTGACCATGAGTTGATTTTCTTAACATACATATCGTTACCTTAATATAGAAATTTCCCAACCTCAAGATGTCCTTCTTAAGAAAGTTTATTCTACATACAAGCTGTGCGAATAAAAAACTATTTTTTTTCTATAATGCGTAAACTGGCTAGTCTACTACAAGTGGGTGAGCTGTGCTTGAAAGACGGGTATCACCCAAACAACCCAAACATTCCAACTTTTAGAAGCAAGTTCCCTGATTCAGAACACATTTCATTATAGTGTTGATACACAAAAAACGAAAAACTGGTTTCAGTTACCAAAATGATTGAATTAACCAATATAGTATTTAAATTTGCCCCTTTCACCAAAGTGGGTATATCAATTACCTCTAAAATTGAATTTGCCACTATCTAAATGCAAGGTTAAGGCTGTACCGCTAGACCAATGAGCCATTTGATTTTCGAAGCTTAAATTCTTTCTTACTTTCATGTTGTTTTTTTTTTATTTTTGTATACGTAACTTAATATGTGTTGCGTACGACTGCACGAAAGCATGAAATTACAAAACTTTTATGCAAAAAAAAAATTGTTTAAGAATTTTAAAATTATTCTAATGGTTGACATTTCATTTTCAAATACAATTAATGCTTTTAATCGAAATCATTAAACTTTTTAAATTAATGAGCATATGAAAAGATTTGTGAACATTTTTTTCTGTGTAAAATTGAGAAACACATCCCACATTACGACAATTTTTAAGCGGGTCCAGATGATTTGATACATCCAAAGTCACCAACTAGTATCTTGGTCTTTTCCCAAACGTAGCCAGGAAGCTCCAAAAAAGCCTTTGAGGCACTATCAGGTACATAAAAGGTGTATTTAATTTTCGGTCGGATATATGTAGGTAGAAAAGAGATCAACTGGTAAAAAGTTGTGCGCCAAGGAACTTGGATGCTTCCTTCGACATAAAGAAGCGTGTTCCGTCGAGCTGACACCTCAGTGGATTTTCATGTCCAGAATATTGAGAGTCCATTTAAACAGACAATGCAGCGGAGTGTAACGTGCATTTGCGATTCAAAGGAACATATTGAAACTCACGAAAATTAAAATTGATCCTTTTCGCACGCCAATAGTCGGAGATATGCATCAGATTGTACTTTGCCTCTTAGTTTCAATTTCCAAATAGCTAGAAATGTACTTAACCTTTAAATCACCCTTGTGTTGAAAACCACACAAACTGAACCATGTTTGTACGATAAACAAAAAAATTTTTGGGGTATACTAAAGAAATTTTCTGACTTTGTTAACAATATCAATTAAACACAAAAAACACATTTTTTTATTGAAAAATATTTTTTAGTAACGAAATATTTCAAAACTTACGTAAGTTTCCCTCTTGTGTGGTTTTCCACACATATGTAGTTTCAATGTAATTTGCACTAGAAAAAACATTTTCTGTCGTCAAGTGCGAATATTTTTATATTGTTGCGAACTGCATAAGGTGAATGCTTACATGTATGTATATATAAAAAATAGACACACTTTATGCTTTGTTGTTGATCGGCAACAACAACACAGCAACGGTATTTTTTTGTTTGCTTTGAGTATGATTAGCAACGCAACAAGTGTTTTTTGTAATGCATTAAACACATTCAAGCTACAAGAACACAGGAACACACGAACACAAAAGTTTCTTGCTAAATTTGTGTCCGACTGGCTGCTTCTGAAATATTTACTAGACTACCACTACAAAATAAACATATCAGCAATATGACTTTCTGTGGTGCCACCTAAAGTCTTTTTGTACTGTTTAAGCTATATTTCTTGCCTCTTACCGTATTGGCAGCACTAATCTGTTAACTGTCGCGTATAAAAATAGAAATTAGTTTAATTTCGACCACGCCACGAAATTAGCATTGACAGCAACCTGTAGTTGTGTTGCATTGTAGCAATTAAAAAATTATTCTCATAAGCACACATGTATTCTATTTTTGACTGGTTGTGTTCGGTAGCCTGTAGCGAGGAATGTATTTAATGCTTAAAAGTAACGAAGAAGTCAGTGTTTTGTTTGTTTTCAGTGCGTAAAGTTCTTGAATAGAGTGCATAAATTCATTAGAATAGTGTAAGATTTTTATTTTGTGATTCATAATTATAAAATGACTAGACCAAAATATCTCACCAACGAAGAACTAGGAGCAATTTTGAATGCTTCCAGCGATAGCAATTTTTCTGATAGCGAAGGTAATTACTCGCCGGAAGAAAACTGTGAATCAGAAATATCTGAAGATGATTCCGATTTTTATAATCAAAATCAGGATACCGATACATTAGAATTGCTGCCCACTGATATAGGGGTTGATCCATTATTTCTCTCGAAAGACGGTACAGCTTGGAATCCCCGGCCAGTTCACGATTGCTCCGGAAGATTACAGAATGAAAATGTTATAAATTTGCGCCCAGGTACCACAAGATATGCAAGAGCACGTGTCGACGACATCAAAGATGCTTTTATGTTATTTTTTACATCGCCTATTGAAAAGATTATCCTAAAGTGGTCAAACGTTTATGCAAAGGCAGAATGCGGAAATAATTATATAGAAATTGATTCAGACTTGATATATGCATATATTGGTGTTATAATTTTGGCCGGAGTTTACAGGTATTTTGTTTTTGAATGAATATGTTACGTTTTAGCTATAATTAAAATGCATTAGATCAAAGAATGAAACAATGTTGGATTTGTTCGATGGTGAATATGGACGTCCCATATTTACAGCGATAATGTCAAAAAAAACATTTCAATACATGAATCGTGTTATTCGTTTTGATGACGTTATGAGCAGACGTCAAACCAGTTCCACTGACAAATTTTCTCCAATTCGTGAGATGTTCGACAAATGGGCCGAGCTGTTGACTCATTACTTCAATCCATCTGAGTGTGTTACAGTTGATGAACAATTGCTTGGATTTCGTGGACGATGCAAGTTTAAGCAATATATACCCTCTAAGCCTGAAAGATATGGAATTAAATTTTGGCTCTTGGTTTGCTCTGAAACTTGCTACGTTTGGAAAATCCAGCCGTATTTGGGTAAGCCTGTTGGTAGTTTACCTGAAAAAAATCAAGGGGAACGCGTAGTTTTAGACTTAGTTCACGGACTTAAGGGGCACAATATAACAATGGATAACTTTTTCTCATCCTACCAACTTGGACAGAAGTTGTTGTCCCAAGGACTGACAATGGTTGGTACTATGCGTAAAAATAAAAGAAGCATACCACCCAAATTATTAGAATGCAAAAAGGTTCCCCTGTACCAATCAACTTTTGCATTCACTAAAACTACAACTCTTGTGTCATATGTAGGGAGAAAGGACAATTGCGTAGTACTGCAAAGCACAATGCATCATTCGAATGACGTAGAATCTGACGCGAAAAAATTGCCAAAAATGATTCAATTCTACAACAACACCAAAGGTTCGTTTTTTATTATTTAGCTTTATTGGTCCTCAGGTTTACAACTTTATTCTATAGGTGGCGTGGACACAGTGGACAAAATGTTATCGTGCTATAGTTCAAAAAGAAAAACGAATCGATGGCCAGTTGCTGTTTTCTCAAATATGATCGATATTTCAGCTTTAAATGCATACATTATATTCAAAGATATAAATCCAAATTGGAAAGCAAACAAGCCAATTTTACGTCGAGTTTTTTTGCGCGAGCTTGGAATATCTCTCGCAAGGCCTTACATGGCAGTACGAAAAGGCGTGCCAAGAACTCAATCAGCAGTGTCTATGCTTTTTACTATCAATCAAAGAAATTTAGTGGATGAACCATGCGAGTCAATAACACAGTCCCAAGATTTACTGATCCATGAACCATCTGGAGCTCAGCACAGCTTATCGCAATCGTTCGAAATTCCTTCAAAAAAAAAAAATATTCCTCCTGTAATCGAAGGAAAATCTCGATGTCATATTTGTTATAGCGAAAAATCAAAATATAAAAACTATATTCATCAAACAATGTGCTGTTTTTGCAAAAAGGGCGTTTGTAAACGTGCCCATAATCGCAATGTTTGTGAAAAATGTATTGAACAAAAATTAATGTAAAATAAACCAATATTTAAAATAAATATGCCATTAGTACTCATAAATCATGACTTTGATTGAAAAATAACTACATATGTTCCTTCAGCAAAATACACAGACATTGCTTACATATGTGTTAAAAACCACACACGAGGGAAACTAACGTAAGTTTTTTTGAGGGTGATTTGAGGGTTAAATGGCTGTAAATATCATATGCTGCTATCGTCTGCAAAGAAATATATAGGATTCAAAATATGATAAACCGCGTCATCAAAAAAGGTAAGAGAAAGTTTAGGAGAGACGGCGGCATTTTGCGGTTCCCCGGAATTGAGTTTGAGGTCACAAATAGTGCCATCTCTGAAAAAAATCGATATAAATTAGAAAAGTTTATCACCTATGTCAAAATTATTAAGTTAAGACAAAAGCGCATAATGCTAGACTCTATCGAATGCCTTAGAAATATCTAGAGCCACCAGTTTACTTTCGACAATAATATGAATAGAGGTTAACAATTTTTTTGTTAGAAAGGCCAGTAGATCGCCCGCAGAATGGTCTCTGCGAAATACGTAGGAGCTGCAACTTAATTAATCATTGGACTCTGGGATAGTTTACAAGGTTGTAATTAACCATACTCTTACATTAATTTAATCTATTAGTTGACATTGCATTTTCGGTTGTCGGCAGAGTATGTCACGTGCAGGTAAGGTTGATGCTTCTTGGGTGTCAGAGTTTTATCCTTCGATTCTTCCCTAATATTATAAAAAAATAAAACAATACGAAGACAAACTTTGTCCAAAAATAAGCAGTGTTGAGTAGACTAGAATAAGTTGAAGGGGAAGTCGTTAAAGGAAAAAATACAGCTCACATTGACCCGTTTAATTCGGCCCCTTTGTATTACCTGAAGAGGCAGATAGAGAAGGTGGAAACAAATCGAAAGAACTGTGAGAAGAATAAAAAAAAGTGAGATGAAGCAGACTGACCAGGGTCTCTGGTGGAAATCGAACCCACAACCGACAAGTTTTTACCACTGATATACTGGGGCATACAGTAGTGTAGAGAAGGAAAAATTTAGAATTGATCGGCTATTACTACTCTTTGGTTTAAGGATTTTACTTACGGATTTTGTTGTTAGTGTAAAAAAAACTTAAGAATGTTTATCATATATATTTAGAATTCCTTTATCGGCTTATATACCAAAAGGTATATAAAGTTAAATTGGGAATTAAATTGTATTAATATTAAAAACGTTAATCGTTTTCCATTTATTAAAAAAATAAAGAAAACAAAATATTTTAAATGAATGAAAAATCAAAGAAAACGAACTAAAATTAAACCAAAAATAAAATATAATGTCGTTAAACTTATGTCTTAAAAAAATTTGTATAAACTATAAATATACCCATAATTTTACCCCTCACTGTTTGTAAAACCGTTCTAAGAAAGTTTTATTTCAATAATTTTCAACTTCTTTGGCACAAAGAAAATCTTAATGGATTTTTAACTAACCGCCACAAGAAAGGCTATCTAGCGGACAGAATGAAAGATATAAAAAATATTAAAAAAAAACTTGAGTTACAATATTTTTAAAAAGTTCTAAAAACCACAAAGTGAGAAAATGTAATGGTCTTGTTTTTTGGAAAATTTCTTTGATTGTTAGTATGACACATATTTTTTCAACTGTAACAGCTGGAAAACGTTTATGTTGGCAATTTATGTATTTATTAGAAGAGTTGAAGGCAGTTGACCTTCGAGGAAATTGCTTGTTATGGTACATTTAGTATCTTTTAAATTTTAGGAATAGTTTTAAATTGTAGTTAACATATTGACAAAAAGCTTTTTCATGGCTAAATGTTTTTGAAAAGGATAGCAAAAAAAGTGAAACCAGAAAAATTATAAAATGAGACAGAAAAACTAAAGTGAAGGCAATAAGCGACAAACTCTGTTTAAAACAAAAATACAGGGTGTCCACCGGCAAGGTATACCAATTGCTTTGCCGCCATTTTTGTTAACACAAGTCTTGACAGCTCATATTTGGCAGTCGTGAAATAGAGACATGGCAAACTTATTATTGACAAATATTCGGTAAACCAACGTATTTTAATCGTTTAAGCATTTTATTAAAATCAATCATCGACTTTCATGAAATACTCATAATGAGTGACGAGGCATATTTTCATTTGAATGGACATGTAAATAAACCGAATAGTCGGTTCTGGGCATTGAAAAATCCTCAGTTTTTGGGTAACTCAAGTGCCAGCCAAGCTGTCGATAAAACAATTTTACACTAAAAGAAATTATTTTTTTGTGGTCTTGGCAATTAAATTAGAGTTTAAGCAACGATGTAATATTGTTAACGATTTTTTTAACGAATTGCGAAGTTTTTAATGTTTAAGCTTTACTACAACTCATAAATTTGTATAAAAATTTTTGAATTTAAAATTAAACAAGTTCTGTAAATACATATTTAGGTTTTTGTTGCTTTAATTCTATCTATAGGTGTGTCATTGCTTCTTTTACAAATTATCAGAAGACTAAAACCAAAGAATATTATTGATATTAGTATTAGTGAAACCTTTAAAAATTAACAAAAAAAATATTCAAAAACATTTTTAAAACCTTAAAAAAATTTGTAAATTCCGGTTTTAATTTTTCATTCTTCTAAAACAGTAAAACCTTTAGTTTACACTGATTATTAGTCTAAGGACTACCTGGTAGACCAAAATACTATATATAAAACTTTTAACCTTTTTTATTAGAAAACTACTCCCAATTTGACTTATTTATTGGGTTTGTTGCTGTTTTTTTGTTGCTGTCTAAAAAAGCACCCCAATACGAAATACACGAACAGAATAAAATTCTGTTGCATATTTTACAGCGAGAACACAAATGAAAACAACAACAGAGCACAAGAGAAAAAAAGAAAAGCTATTTTTGCAAGTAATCAATTATAAATCCTACAGACTCGTTATAGATCAAATTTACTAGGCATAACTAACAGATAGGTGCGCACTACTAGTTTAATGATTCATTAATTCCGATGGTTTCGTCTGAGAGCAACATTTAAAAAATTATAACAGTAACTGACTGTAAGTTAATTAGGAAGGGTTCCGAAAAGTTGTTTTTAAATGAATAAGCATTTAAAGTTTTTTTTAATTTTTTTAATTTTTAATATTTTTTTAACTGGTTTGAAGCTTCAGCTTGTTAGTTATTTTTTAAAAATATTTAACTTTATTAATTTTCTTCTAATACTTTGTATTTTTCTGTAAACGACAGAAAATATAGTTAATCTTTTAAATTTATTTAAGTTAGATGGTTTTTAAATGAATATACAGTAATTTTAAGTAGTATTTCTATTTGATTTAGCAAAAATAATTTTTTTAATAAACAGCCATCCCTTCACCCTGATGCAAGATGTTTTGAGCGTAAAAGTCATTTTCAGCTTATTTGGAAACTTGTCCAACTAGTGGAATGAGAAGATCCTTTTAAACGCTAAGGAGTGGCAGTTATCATTCATTCTTTTTTTTTCACTTAATAAATAAATATTTAAAAGAATAATTTAAAAAAAAAAACGAAAAAAATTTTTAGAATAAGAGAAAACGATTGCTAAAATAAAGTTGAACAGCTAAAACTTTTGACACTTTAATTGAACATAAGTTATAAATAAAATTTTTAGGTAAAGGACTTAGTGCGCCATACAAAGGAACGTTAATTAGTATTTAAATACGAACCACTAGTGTTTGAAATGATGTTATGTTGAAGCAAAGAAAATTAATTTAAGATTAACAGGACTTTGAAATTGAGGTCACTTTTAAAGTAAATTGTTTTCGTATGCCTTAATAATTTAATTTAAAAACGCCCTGCCATAATTAGCCTAATGGAAAAAATTAAAAGAAAAAGTAAATGAAGCTATGCACACGTTCACAGTCGCAAACATGATTGCCATGTTAATACACATTTTAACGGTTTTCCCCCTGTATGTTATAATTCAGTTTAATTTAAGGAAAAATTACTCCGTAGAGCATATTTAAAACATACTTTAATTCAATTTAAAGTGGAGAATAAAATTTGTACATCAACCGGCTTCTTTGCCACCACAATTTATACTTTTTAATTTCCAACAAATTTCCTTTTTGCTAAAAGAAAAAAAAAACAACAACAAAAAAGAAAAGAAAAACAAATAACGTCCTACTTTTTTTGGGATAAACCCAAGTACCAATTTAGTTTAAATTGTCTACAAACGCTTTAGCCTGTTGGACTGGACAAATGCCTTTATGCCAGCCTTTTTGTGTTTACCCTGCAGTCAAATATTTAGCTTTAAAACAGAAAAGGAGAAAAAGAGCGGAAGAAAAATAATGTGAAAAACGTAAATTTTAGTGCGTTGCACAGTGCATGGTTTCAGTGCCATTGTTAGGACAGAAATTTTAAAACACCCTTAAAAATTTTTTAACTGTGCTTTTACTTTAATTATTTTGCCGAGCTTACAGCTAATCCTTCTGGATACTATTTTTCCTAATGGTCGTTAAAATAATAAATATATTAAGAGTTAAGGGCAAAAAATATAACTTTAAAGTTGTACTAATTATTAATTTCACAACTCACCGTCATAATGTAAAGTATCTTTGTGGGCTAGAAAAAAAGATTTTCATCTACTTTCATCACACCAAGCAGTAATTTTTCCATATATGATAAACTTTTAAAATAAGGAAACCGTAAAAAAAACTAATAAATTTTTTAATTTATTAAAAAATAATAATAAAACAACTCTACAACAGAATCTTTGCATCTAAATTCAGTTTAATTAAGGTCTTATTTTTAATTTTATTTAGTTCTTATTATTTGCTCCATTAATATATTTTTAAGTTTTTTTTTAAAACAATTTTTGTGTCGAATATTTGTCTAAAGGTTTTTTATAAAACTATGCACTGTGCTGTGTGTACTTTATAACGGTAAGAGCAGCAACAAAATTGAGAAATTAAAAATAAAAATAGAGCAAACGTTAAAAAAAAGTTTTGCTACTTTTTTTTAATGCTTTAGTTAAGGTCCTTTGTATGAAAATGCTGTCGCTGTAAATGTCCTTTATTTCTGTTGATTTAATTTTAAAAGGCGGTAATGTTTTACAAACGACCCTCTTCTATTGTTGTTGTTTTTATTTTTATGTCTTTTAACGTTAGTTCATTACAGTTTTGTTCATAAAATGAGTTTCTCCCCTCTATTCTATTAGAGCTTTCTTTTATTTTCTGTGCAGAGATATCTTAAAGTTAAAGTCTTGCAAATGAAAACGTGAATTAAAATAGATTAAATCGCTTTAATTATTTCGTAAAATAACGATATATTAAAATAACTATTTTTACTATAAATAATATATTTTCGTATATTTTATGCGTAAAACTTAAATATCTTCAAAATTTAAGCCTTAAAATAAAAACAAAAATGATTTTAATTAATTAAAAATTTATAATTCTGCAGGTGACAGTAAAATAAGATTAAAAATATATTTGAAAGAAAAAACTTATTTAGCCCTAGATTTAAAAGGTTTTTTAGAGAAATAACTAAACTGAATGATGCAAATAAAAATAACCTCTCTGAGGCAATATTTTGAAGCAAAAAATAAATACAAGATTTTAACAGAAGTTTAACTTTATTCGTTTTAAAATTCAAATAACAAAAATAAACATGAATCAGAAAATTACAACTAGAAAACTAATAAGTGACTGCAACCGAATTCATTGCCAATCAATTTTCCTGGAGTTTGAAAATTATTTATTTTTTGGTTCTGACATTAAGTTGTAAAAATTATAATTATTATTATACCCTTCACATAGTGATAGGGTATATATCACTTTGTCATTCCGTTTGTAATTTCTTTATTATTCATTTGCGACCCCATAAAGTATATATATTCTGGATCCTTATAGATAGGGAAGTCGATCTAGCGATGTCCGTCTGTCCGTCTGTCCGTCTGTCCGTCTGTCCGTCTGTCCGTCTGTTGAAATCAAGTTTCCGGAAACAAATAAAAAGATACAGACCAGTTAATGGTGTCAAACTATCACAAATATCCTGGAGACAATCGCTATTTAAAATCAATAAAATCGGTTCACTATTGACCGAGATATAAGCGAAACCCCAGAGTAACCCATTTTTTTTAGGACAAAATCCGTGCATATATCCCTATATATCTCAGTAAGTATAGTCACTCTTTCCACAAAACTTGGCACGGATACTCCTAAAGAAGGGACCTTAATAATGGAAAAATTTTTTTCAGATAGGACCAGGGGAAGGGGTATTTTTTCTACAATTGCACAAATTTGGTGAAATATTTTATGCGCTATATCTCGTAAACTATAACAGCTATCGACTTAAAATGTTCTACAAAAAGTAATCGCATGCTAAGGGCTACGCTTTAAAGAAAAAATTTTTTGGGTGGGGGCAAAAAAAGGGGTAGCTCCCATACAAATCGACAATTATTATCAAATATTCGATACGCTATATCTCGGAAACTCTAACAGATATCGAAATAAAATGTTCTACAAAAAGTAATTGCACGCTAAGGGCTACGCCTTAGAGAAAAAATCTTTTGGGTGGGGGCAAAAAAAGGGGTAGCTCCCATACAAATCGACAATTATTTTCAAATATTCGATACGCTATATCTCGGAAACTATAACAGATATCGAAATGAAATGTTCTAAAAAAAGTAATTGCACGCTAAGGGCTACGCCTTAGAGAAAAAATTTTTTGGGTGGGGGCAAAAAAAGGGGTAGCTCCCATACAAATCGACAATTATTATCAAATATTCGATACGCTATATCTCGGAAACTCTAACAGATATCGAAATGAAATGTTCTACAAAAAGTAATTGCACGCTAAGGGCTACGCTTTAGAGAAAAAATGTTTTGGGTGGGGGCAAAAAAAGGGGTAGCTACCATACAAATCGACAATTATTTTCAAATATTCGATACGCTATATCTCGGAAACTATAACAGATATCGAAATGAAATGTTCTAAAAAAAGTAATTGCACGCTAAGGGCTACGCCTTAGAGAAAAAATTTTTTGGGTGGGGGCAAAAAAAGGGGTAGCTCCCATACAAATCGACAATTATTTTCAAATATTCGATACGCTATATCTAGGAAACTTTAACAGATATCGAAATAAAATGTTCTAAAAAAAGTAATTGCACGCTAAGGGCTACGCCTTAGAGAAAAAATTTTTTGGGTGGGGGCAAAAAAAGGGGTAGCTCCCATACATATTAACAATTTTTGTTAAATTTTCGATATGCTATATCTCAGAAACTATAACATATATCGAAATCAAATGTTCTACAAAAAGTAATTGGACATTAAGGGCTACGCTCTGAAGAAAAAGATTTTCGGATGGGGGGTGAAGAAGGGGTAGCTACCATACAAAACAATTTTTAAACAATTTTCGATACGCTACTTCTGGAAAACTATTACAGCTATCGACTTCGAATATTCTACAAAAAGTAATAATCAAATAATTCATACATTTTGGTGAAAAACTTGGTGAAGAGCAGGGGGACTAGAACATCTAATAAGTTTTATTAACCTTTAAATATGAATAATGTCGAAAACTTTAAAAACTCTCGACCTCAAATCTTCTTCATCTATTTCTATTATTCATACGAACGTTAAAATTTTGTTATTTTTTCTATGGGCTTTAAAACTCGCACAAGGTTTTTTATTATATTATTTGCAGTACAAAATTACTCGGCTGGGTATATTTAAAGACCAATGTGAAGGGTATATAAGATTCGGCACAGCCGAATATAGCGCTCTTACTTGTTTTTATATTAATATTTATTTTTAAGCTGAAGTTTTAAATTCAAATAGTGGCGTATTACATATTAAATGTCAATTGGTTGATAAAACTATTTAAGTTTACAAAAATCGTAATCAATAATTCCAGTAAAAATTATTTTGACAGCATAAAAAGTTTCAAGAGTCTTTAACAACACAATTTATTTTACAGGATTTCTATGACTTGTTAGTATTCATACTCTCGCTTTTAAAAGAACTAAGTCGACTTTATCGGATTCAAGTGCGCTTTCAGCTTTTTTTTCTGTTGGACTCAAACATTTTTGAAGGCCCGACTTATATTTTGCCTAAAATAGGGCCAAATAAGGAACTATATTTAATATTTTCATTTAAAAGTGATTTTCGCTGCAGACCAGTGTTATAGTTCATTTATAATGATCAAATTTTTTTCGAATTAAATTAAGATTGTTTTTGTAAAATTGTACCTCAAAACCATTATGAACTTTCTCTCTTTGCGGTTGAATTTAATTTCTAAGGTATTTAAGGGCTTTTGTATTTAATGCAAAGAAAATCGAAAAAAGGCAATTGATAGCACAAGGTTTTCAATATTTTTTAAATATGAAAATAATATTTGTTGAATTTGAACTGTATATCTATATTAAAAACAATTAAATGGTGAGTATTCCTAAGCGCATCACTTGTTTATTTTTATTTTTTAAAATTCAAGCAGTGTTTCCCCGCAGGTTGTTACGTCAAGGAAGTTGGTAAAACCAAAAATTTTGAACGCCAAAGATCATGTTCTGCTATAGAAACGTTTATTTATATGTATTTTTTTGTCACACAATCATGCCTAAGCGTGAACCGATTTTTATGAAGTTTTAAAAATTAGAACTTTTAATTACAGGCCACAGGCTTTTGTACGGAAAGCATATTAAATTTAAATGTTGTTAAGAAAATAGCTGGGCGGCATCCTGCCAACAAAAATTAAGTTCTTAGTACTTGTACTTCTACTCTACGCTCACAAAAATTTTAATTTCTTTGCGCATATTTGTGGCTTCCTTTATTCGAATTTCGAGATAAGCAAAGTAGGTAATGCCTTGACCACAAAATATCCATGTGCAAGTATTTTTAGTGCACTGATTTAAATAAACTTTTTACGCATATACTATACATCTATCGTCGAAGTCTTCAAGATAAAAATGTAAGTGGTGCTACGCCCATTATTTTGGTGTTTCTGCCGTACCGATTTGTAAAATATTTCGTACATATGTATACCTAAAGCCTCTAAAGCAAAATTAAAAAAACCGGTTGGCGCTACGCCCAGAAAAAGCTAAAGTGTTTGCCTGAAGGGCAAAATAGTTTAAAAACCCATCGAAAAATTTGCTGCAGGCTTACAGAACGGCATCTCCTAAGGAACACCTCGAAAGTCTAGACTCGACTCTTTAAACGAATTACTCTCTATGGCAAACAGCTAAACTCTCTTAAAGAACCCGTTTTCGCAAAAGCAGCACTACACAGTCTGAGACGATCCTGGGCAAAAAATGATAAAAGAAAAATATGATCTGCATGCAAGTCATTAAACAAACGTGCTCACTTCCAATACATGTACTGCATTGAGGGAATTACCGCCTGTTGTTGCTGGACGTCCTATTGAAATACGTTTCTGATTTTCAGATGTTGTAGAGGCTTTCGCTAACCTAAATGCTCCTGGCGATGACAAAATAAGCAACAAAATGCTTTTATAACTGCCCTGCACAGCAAAAAGAATATTTTTTATTTCTAATGCCATAGTTCGGCTTGAACATTCCCCGCCAATATGGAAACTTGTTTTAGCAAAGATGATTCCTAAGTTTATTTTAGATTCTTTGAAGGTGGAGTCTTAAAGGCATATAAGTCTGTTACCAACTATTTCAAAATATTAGACAATCTGCTTAAAGACGTGCTGGCTCTGGCCTTTCAAATCGCTAACTTGGCTTGAGAAGTCAACATAGTACCATTGAACAAACCCACAGGTTAGTACAGGTTATAAGAAAAGCTATGTGGACAAGTATTTAAAATCCGCTCGCTATAAACATCTTTTAATAAAAGCGACACAGTCCCTTAAAGAGGAATGGTACTGTTGCAGTTAGATGAAACCTTTAGAAATTTTTTATAGCTTAATTTGAAAATATACATTTTCGTCTGGCACTAGCTGGTCTAAGTTTAGTTATTTATATTTAAGATTTTAATACTTATTGTAAATTCGCCAAAAGATTAAACAATAAAATATGGATTAAAAACTTTATGCAATACATCGTCTGTATTGAATTTTAGAGGAAAATTAAAAGTCAAAATTTTATAGACAATAAAAACTCATCCCCATATTCATAAGGATTAAAGTAGGATTATAAAGTGCTTATTTGACAGATGTCTCTTTCATAATTGTCAAAAAAGCCCTCAATCAGCCAACTTCAATTCTTATGAATACGAGAGAAAGTAATTTATACATATAATTTGCTCGATTGATTTTCATAAGATTTTGTATCAACTTTAGAAGCCTCTTACTTAATATTTTTTAATGCAAGGAAGTCTGCTGCTTTTTTAATGCAGTGATTTCTACATCTTAAGGGATTTTTTTTTTCAAAAAAGGGAAAGTGTGGAACCACGCAGTTGTTAGCTAAATAATTAAAAGACGAAATTGTAAAAATGAATTTAAAAAATCTTAAAATATAAAATTAATTTTGTTCTGCTTGTTTGAATTTTTTAAGAAACAAAAAACAAACAATAATTATTTTTGAATTTTACAACAAATAAAAAATAACTGCCTTCGCTGCCTAAAAAATAAAATACAGAGAGTCACTACGTCTCTTAATTACAAACTATAAATAAATTGAATTCAGACAGAACTGTTTTGGCATAACTGTGATGATTCCTGAAATAGAAAGCCTGCTAAGAAAGCAATACTGAACGGTCTATATTTCGGAACGTATTTAGCGATGCATTGTTGATCATTAAAATTTAAGATTTGTATTCATTTTCTTTGAATACCATCTCCTTGCGAGTTAAAATTATGTCTTTTAAAGTTTTCTTAACTGTAAAAGATTAAGGGAGCAGTTAAGTTTAATCTCTAATTGGAAACAGAGAAAGTAAGGCCATGCGCAATCTGCAAAGAAATAAATTGTAAAATTTATTAAAGATAAAGGTTGAGATAATCAAACTAATTGGCAGTCTAACCTTTAAGGTGCAGTATTCTTCAGTCTTTTTCAAGCAATATTTTTCAACACAGTCCTAGCATTCCACTTCCATCGAGCTTCCAATATCTCTATGAAACGCGGTTTTAACAGCAAATAAAAATGAAGCCATTGAACAAGGTTGTAATATGTTTCACTATACTAAAAGAATTAAACGTTGCGTTTAATAAACACAAACAGAATCAATTAACTAAAATAGTCTTTCTTAATCCTACAGCTTCATTAAAATTAAACTTAATTTCTTTAAAGATTTTTGTTTATCATTTGGAAATATATATGTTTGTATTTTATTTCCTTTAAATTTCAAAAACTTTTACTTATCGGCTTACGTTTTTTGTATGAATGCCTTTAATAGTCAAACACCCACTTGTCTTACCCTAATAAACCAGGTCAGTTTTTCTTTTTCCATGTGGTGTTGCAGTTTTGTGGTTTTCTTCTTCTGTATAGAAGGGGTTTTTTCGACAGAGTTCTCTTATAAATCCGAGTATCTGAAGAAGCAAACTGATTTTACATTTTAACTTGAACAGTAAGATTTTCCTGTCAATTCTTCTTCTTTTTATTTTATCAAAAACATTGAAAGAAATAAAACAAAATAAAAAGTGAGAACAAAATATCCTGGTATGTTATTGCAAGATTTATCCGGATTCAAAATGCCAAACTTCTCAACAAAAGGTCCTAAACTGAAGGAATAAGTGAGTGAACGAATAAACGGTAAATGAAAGGATACAACTGGATAAGTGAAAAGAGATGTTATTATATGAAAGCCAAGTACAACATTAGAAAGTTTGATTACACTAAGCCCATCTATAAAATCTTACTTAAGTTTTTGTGTTTATAAAAGAATAAAAAACTTTCGTATGTACACATTTAACAAACCTATCGTTAGCGAAAACGTAAACGGCCTTATCTAGCATTTTGAAAATTTTACAGAAGAAGCATAAAACTGTTCTAAGCTAATGGTGTAGTTTCTATCAGCATGATTTTCACCAGTATTATAAAGAAGAGTGTGAAAAATTGAATTCTTGCAAAATGAAATTAAATTTTTAAGATATTTAAAAAGCCTTGTTAGTTAGGTCCTTTGGTACTCTAATTTCATGAAACCAAAGGCCCTTTTTACACATTAATACAAAGTAGTTTAATTGTATTTTTTTTTATTTATTAAGCTCTTACAAATTTTTTTCTCTGTATTAAATATATTGTTCAATGGTTAAATCTAAAAATTTTTTGGTCAACTTACAATGTTGTCTATACAAGCAATCAGTTAAGTCTTTTTGCGTTTGTGAAATAAAAACTTTTGTAGATAGAGCCGTTTGTTTTTCGTCAATAAAATTGGTAATTTTGATCAGATAAGTCCAAAATTTTTTGTGGATGCGTTTTTCGATACAATGCATCAAAATTAGTAAAAATCTGATTTTGGATTTTTGTTAGTGAGGCCCGTTTTCGTTTTAGCTAACGACATATAGATATGAGTGAACATAAGTTCTTACATAAACATGTACATACGTATGTATGTACACATATGCTTGTGTATATATGTACATAAATGTGAAAAAATTTTACAGAAATATAAATCTTCGTTAAAGATTTAAAAGGAATCAGAAAAAAAATTGTTAAGGAATTCAAAAAAATTAAACAAATATGATATTTCTGAGGGAATCCACAATACAACCTTAAAGTAATAAAGATTTAACTTTAAATAACCAATAAGAACAAACACACGATGTGGGCATTTTCTAAGATATTTGGTTACTAAAAAAAACGAAAAACCTTTTGTCATACTCAAATATCATATAAAAAGGAACGATGTTAGTACAAAAAAGACTGAATTTATATAAAATAATATAAAATATACAAAATTCGCAAAATTTTTGTTCAAAAAACTGTATTTTTATTACTAAATTTCCATTTTCATAAACTACCAGATATATATTTAAATCTTAAAACTAAGTAGTAAATATATGTTCACTCAGTGCTTGACTTAAATTTGAGTACACATCAGCCACTTAGAATACATGACAACACAAACTAAACAAGAGCTTGTAAAATCATTGGAAGCAACTAAATTTTCAATTTTGGTAACGTTTTGTGGGAATCAGATTTCATCTTTTTTTCTTTTTGCATATTTTTTTATTTTAAATCTTTACCACTGTGAGCTAATAATGAGTATTTAAATCTTTAAACTATATTGTTTATATTGGTTCAAACTCAAATTTAAATTCTTTTCGAATGCTTCATCTAAGGCAGTGATAAAAAAAAACGAAGTAAAAATTTGGGCATCAAAAAAACTTTTTAAAAATACTTCTCCAACCACAATAGTACCAAAATATATTTTTCTTTTGTTTGACTTATTTCCACATAGAATAAAAATAGCAAAGAATCGCAATGATATTTAAGCGTTTTTAGTAGAACATGAGCTGCGTGTATTTTTTGTAAGTAATAGTTTATTTAATGCCATTCAATGTTTTTAATAAATTTTTGAAATCAGTACCAAATCACCGCTTACGATTTTAACCGAAATTAAAAAAAATTTTAATTAGAATTTCAATATTAAAACCAATGACAACTCGATCTAGTAAATTTTGATCCAAACCGAATGTGACGATTTGGTCCCAGCCCTTTCGTTTGGAAAGCATTTAAAAAATAGAAGTAAAATGCTGTTAGTTTTAGTGGAAACCTATTATTAAAGAAAAGTAACATTTTGCTTTTGTCAATTCTTTTTGATCATTTTTTCGAAGTAATCTTGGCGAATAACAATAAATAATACAAAAAGTGGTGAAAGAAAAAATGTCCTTTATTATTGCCATGTATATCCAAAACATTTGTTCAACTAGTCATCTAGCAAATACCACTAGATATTTTTTAAACTAGATATACTAAGTATTTTACTTACTAGATGTCCCAGAAGTCACTACTGGTCTCTTACAAAAATTAACTAAATAAGTTTTTAATTTTAAAAACAAGTTAAAAAATTTTGAAAGTAATAGCTTTTTTACCTCCAAAAATTGTTCGTAGTATAGTAGTGGAAACCGAATTTTTTTTTAACCTTTCGCATGATCATGAAGATTTGACGTTAGTTAACTGTCAATGCCCCCATAAGCCCAAATTTTTTATCCTACCCTATATAAGTCAATTCATCATTGCACGGCTGTCTCTCCCCTTAATGAACTTTTCAAAGCTCAATTAAATCACGTGGCCCGTTGTTAAAATTCCTGGTACTACTACTACCTAAGGAAGTTAATAAAAAAACTGCGATTGTCATAATTTTTTACCAAAAACTTAAATTATACTTTTCGAAATTGTGAAATAGGACAAGATATACACCGGTACAACGATATCTGAGACTTCTGATTGCATTTTTTTGTGTTTGTATTTACAATTTCTAAATCATATAAAAGGAATAGAAATTTTTTGTTGAGCCTAAAATCTCGATGTTTAAACCTGCATTTTTTTGTCACTTAATACTTTTCGAATCCTTTTATTTAAAATATTATTGCTAGGGCTGGCACTACTTGAAAACTTAATTTTGCAACCTTTGTTGAAATCCATGTTTAAGTAGCATATTTATAGAAACAAGGTAACTGGCGAGATGGCAAAATAAAACCATTTTATATGGTAATTATAAAATATGTATTTTAATAAGCCAGAGAAGTAACACGGTATTTTCCATTATCCAATAGTAATAAAAATTACGACCGTATCAAAACTTTTTCATCAGTGGGCAACAGTATTCATCTGTTTCAAACGAGCATGTCCACCACGTTACAAGATGTTTTTAGGGATCTGATTTACATGGGGTCTCAGCTAATTTAAATTCATGGGCACATCGTTTGAGATTGTGCATTTAACAGGTGAAACCTAAAGATCTTTGCGGTTGTTGTTGCTTTCAAAATAACTCAAAGCAGTAGCTATCATTCGTAGAATATTTTTTTTACAAAATTGTATTTTTGAGGCAGACAGTGCCTTGTAAGTGCGTACGATAGAAAAAGTAATCAATCAAAATATCAGAATAGGATGTTTTTTTAAAAAAAATTATAGCTTGCCACAGATTTTTTGTACAAAAAAACCTTATCAATAAAATATTTTGTAAAAATTTATCCCTTAAAAAGTGTATCAACAAGGGGGATATATTCAAAGAAGGTGGACTTTTGTATTTTAAATAATGCCGGCTTAGTATTATCGGAATCTCAGTTGTTAATCTTGCAAATTAAATATTTTTATATAAAGAACGAACAACCGTGCCTTAGCTGACTTTACCTCATTAGTTTTTAACTTTGCAAATGCCTGTCCTACTTACCTGAAACTTTTCAAACTGTATTTACTTATGCTGTGTTCATAAAAACTAAAATATTTGAGTCAAGTTTTTGTTTTGAACCCAAAAAAAACAGAAGCAGCCTTATTCATTACTATTAACTCATGTACATTTACACAAATAATAATGTTAAACACACACACACAAAACAAGTTTTTTGTAGGGCTCCAAAATTTTTCTTTATTTTAAGACTCTCACAAAAAAACAAAAAAATAAAAATTAAAAAAAAAATCTAAGAGTTCATATTTTAATAAAGAATCTACAGTTATGCCATATAATGGAAGATAAACATAAATACTAGCAACAACAAAAACATGAAAATATCTAAAATATTTATTTAAATAAAACAAGATGTATGTGTGTGTTGTGATGCCACTAATACGGAGGAGTAAACAAAAGTAAAACGACCTCTGTAATACCGTGTAAAAGCACAAAAGTATCTTGTTTCTGCATACATAAGCAACTACAGGAGGATTTCTGTAAATGAAAGTACACCGCTGTCAGTTTATGTGCACGTGTTGCTGTTTATACGCAAAAGTTCGGATTAGTTTTACCTGTGTGTTTAAATGATTGTGTGTTGGTACGTACTACTTTTAACTTATTATGTCCACACTTTATTCATCTTCATATATATGTATATTTTAGGTTTAAAGAAAAGTAGAACTGTTTGAACACAACTTTGGATGTGCATTTTCTGATTTTTAAGCTCAAAAGTTTTTAGACATCGGTTTTATATCAACTTACCACAAACTTACATTGATATGTAAATGTTTCTTTACTTCAGATCAGGTGATCAAAAATACAAAAGAAAATTTGTACTTTATTATTAAAATAGGATGGAGAATTCAGACAATTTGGCAATTACTTATTTTAATTAATATAATCTTAAAGAATGTTAAACAATTAATTGAAAACTTTTTGCTTAAAAGTTGTTAATAAAAAAATGATTGCGTAGTTTAGAATTGGATGATATAAATCAGAAGGGACAAAAAAATAAGTTTTTAAAAAAACTATATTGTTACCATTTAAATTAAAGATACAAGTGTCCAGTACAACAAAATTTTAAAACCTTATATTTGGGTTTTCGAGATATGTTTATGCCAAATACAGTAGTTCTTTTTATCTAATTATAATTATTTCATTTCATTATTTAATTATCTTTAGGAAGTTTTATTTAATATTAATATTCGTTATTATATTTTTAAAATATTTTGAAGTCCATATTCTTCGGAGATTGTTAACAAAAAAATGCCGAAGACAAATGTCCGAACCCATGTCCCTTACATTGTATATCCTTATAATAAAAAGTAACGATTTCAAAGAGAAAAAAATCTCAGCTTAACAAAATTTAAAGCACACATTAGTTTCATGATATTTTTGAATTTTTTTTAATTCCAAGCAAGGTCACGCCTACCTCAAAAGTGGCATTCTTAAACAAAACACAAATGAATTTTCTTTATTAAGATTGCAAACGATTCACTTGTAGTGAGTAAAATGTGTAATCAGACAAGTTGTTGTCAAATGTAAAGAAATACTCTCTAAAATATTTTAAGTTAAATAATGATTATCAGTACTAGGGAATGGTGAGCAAAGCCGAAAATCGATTTTACGATCAACTATTTTAATCTCGATTTTCAAAGTCGATTAATCGAATCTCATAATCGATTATAATCCAAGTCGACTTTTATTTTGAAGCTATATCAAAATGAATAGATACCCTCACAAATGATTTATAAGTCAGTTAATTGAAAGTTTCCCATAGAAAGTTATTATAAGAAAAGGTGAACGTACCTATTTAATGGTTACAAAGAACGCAGGTCATAAACAAATTCAGATAGTTTAACTTCAGACATAATTATATTCTTAAGTGCAAGTATCCATTATAATTTCAATTTAAAATATTAAATAAGTGAAAATTTAAATACGCACACACAACAGATATAAATATTAAATTTTCAAAGACTATAAGTTATTTTTAGTGTACTGTGTACTGAACATTTTTTTCTTTTTTAATTGTTTAAACATATTTCCAAATCTGACTGCATTTTTAATTAACTTTCAATGTCAAATATTACAAATTTTAAAATAATACACTAACGCTTAATATTAACACCTGAGTTTTCGGTGCAGACAGTTTGAAATAAATTGTGTTAATAAAATAATTCTTAAAATCTATAGCATTTTAAAATTTTTTAGGTAAACTCGATTTCAGTATAAAATCGTCAACAAAAAACCGATTACAAAAAGTCGATTTTATTGGGGTCAAAGTCGATTTTCGACTGTAATCGAAGTCGATTTACCAGTCCCTAATCAGTACCGTATAGGCTTTTTAATTTTTGTTTGTAAACATAATGACCACTCTAACCTTCAAAACAACCAATTGCATTCTGGGATTATATTGACTTTAGACTTAACTGCGGGGTTGCTTATAATGATTTTACCTGTTTTGTCTAAGATTGTTGGCAAATGAATCTCTGTTAAAGTTTCTGTTATTGATTAACTAGTAGGAGGGCAAGCAATCATCGTAAATTAAACTCAAAATTTTTCTTATAAAGATCCAACAGAAAGATCCAGGCGAATTCCGAAAAAAAGTCTTTTTTATAAAATGTAAAAATATTAATGAAATATACCCACAGTTTATATTCTATGACCAATCCTGCACTTGCACATCAATCAGTCAATTTCAGGTCGCCGTTTCGCCTTTGTTTAAGTAATGTGTTCCAAAAATATAGGTTATGTGTTTAATTTAACACAATAACTAAACAACGCCGATTTGCTTTCGATACTGCTGAGCGCTGTAGAGCTTATTTATTCTGAAACGGATTTGGAGGAATAAAAAATAATGCAAACAAAATACTTTGTCATTGAGCTGCATCGTCATCTCACAAGGAAGTCACAACTGAAGGCAGCTCAAATTGGCTTTTTGGTAGAGACTCAAAGTTCTGCTTTAAAATTTTTGGTCTACAACTTAAAAAAAAATATTTTTCCTACTCTAAAAATTCAATAGCCCAATGCAAATTTAGTACCAATTTTAGTTCACCATGTTCCGTTCTACTTACTTTTGGCTAACTTGTTATTTCGGTATAAATTTCACTTGACTTTGTTACAAATTTTGCTTGATTACATGCTTTTATATGCTTCTTTATTTACTTAAGTATGTATGTGTTTTTGCATTTGCTTTCATAAATAGTTGGAAGTGAAAGAAACTTTAGTAAAAAGTTTGTTTATTACAATATCTAAAAAGAAACTAAAACCAAAACCCACATAATTTTCCTGCACGAGTTTTCTTTTTGAACATTTAATTTTTTTTTTCAAGATTTTTTTTCTTAATAATTTTAAGTTTGCAAATATAAAAACTATATAAGGTAGATTACATAGATTTAAAGAAGCACTACATTTGGAAGTTTTGCAATATTTTGAAAACTGCTTTTAAAGATTTCAAGGGAGGTTTTTTATTTAATTTAGTTTCCCATTATTTTTTGTTTTTTTTTTTTTTTTTTTTTTTGCATAATAAATGTTAACATCTTACGGTGCTTTTAAAATGAAAAAAAATGTATAATTTTGCAAAGAAAAAAGTATTAAACAAATTGTTTGTTATTAAACAATTTATAGGGTGCATATAAAATAAATAAAGTAAAAAATATGTTAAGACATTTTTATAGTCACTTTATTTGTGCTTTTTATTTATATTTTCATATTCATCATCCTTTTCGCAGCTTACGTGAAGATTGCAGTTTTTACTACTTACGGTTTTTACAGGGATATTAAATATTACTTAAAATATTATATGGTGTTGTTGTAGCTTGTGTTTTTTACATCTATTACCATAGGCTTCACTGCCAGATAAAGTAGCTGGCAAAGTAACCTCAAACAATTTCTATAAACTGGCAGTTAGTCAAAAGTTAGCAAAACTGTTCGTTTTTTATCCAATGGTTGTTTGTTCTTCATGCTGGCTTAAGTTTGGGATATTTATTTCTTAAAAATGTCTTCCTTACTTTTCGCTTGTTGTTGTTATTTTTCTTGTAGGAGTATTTGTCGGCTAGCTGCTGTTTTTAATATTCTTATGGTCTATTAAAAAGTTGTAAACTGCCTAAGTCCTTTTTTATTCCTTTTTCTTACCATCTCTGTTGCATACTTTTTGCCGAAATTTATGAACGTGTATAATAGACGTTGGTCTATTAACTTTTTTTTCAAATTTGGGACTTGTTTGTTTGGCAACATAAAAGGATAAAATTAAATTTAAGCAATAAGTGATGAAAATTGTTAAGAAACACAAGAAGAAATTGTGAAATTGAAGTTAGTAAACGAGTTCGTCAATGGCCAAAAAGTTTTTGCTTTCATCAACAATTTATTTAGCATTTTTTATTTGTTTGCATCCGTAAAAATGGAACAGGACTAAAAACAAATAAACTTGCAAATAACAAAAAAAAAGTGGAGAAAGAAAAAGAGGTACACAGTTCGGTAAATGCTGCTTTTTTTTATTGATATTAAAAAAATTTAATAAAATTTAATTGACATTTTGTTTCTTATTCTTATTATAAAAGATTGAAAAATGGTAATGAAAAAAAAGTATTTTTATTAATAAGGGAATATGTTTGATTTAAGTTTTCTATTAAATAATTTTTTTCATTCCCTTACCTTATTTTCCATAATTAAATATGTAAGTAAATAAAATAATAAACTTTCTCAATTAAATTTATCAATTAACAAATCTCTACTTTGAGTTCATATGACAAGTCACAGAATTTTATACTCAAAAAAACTTTAAAAATTTTAATTTAAAAAAAAGAAATTTTTTTTCAAATTCTAGTTTTTTTTTAGTCAATATTTTATTCGATTTTTATAATACTCTTATCTAATTTTTATGTAAAAAAAATGAACGAAAAATTGAAACAAATATTTGTCCAATAGCAACAAATTTTTATTTTAATTTACAGGCATTACTTTTAAAATAAATTTTTTATTTTACAAATTTGTTAATAAAATCGATGTTAGACAAAAAGACAATTATTTAAATATTAATTTTAAATGTTTTACTAATTTCGGTCTTATAAACCAATTTTTAAAATCAAATAAGCAGCTTTATTAGAACTTGGAAAAATGTCTACAATTTTCAATGAGAGATTTGATGTGTAGATGCTTTAATGCATCGTGATTCAAATTTACACCTAAATTTGTGCAAAATATTATTAATACTTGTATCATTACCTATCATTAATGCCACAAGTGAGATATCATTTTCTACCTTCCGAAGATTAAAAACGTAGATAAGATCAATAAAAGATGAAGAAAGGATTAATAGAATAGCAATCGTACATATCTATCCTGAAAAAAATTAAGGCAAATATAGTATTTAGATAAATTTGCGTCAAAACAATCACAGATACATGTATAATAGGCGTAATGCATTAATCTCACAACGATTTTTTGATTGAAACTCTTAAGCGATAATTTCCTAAACCGTAATTTTTAGTTTTTCAAATATTAAAATATTTGGAGTTTCATGTTTCTTAAATGTAATTCTCATTTAGGGGATTCACAAGGTGTCCTATTATGTCCTATTGTCATATTGTTATAAAATTTCACAATGGTTTTGTTGTCTTTTATACAAAAATAGTTCTTAAAAAATACTACGTCGTTTAATATGCTTATTAAATTGTCACAACAACTCCTCATACACCTTCGACGAGTGTATGATAGCTGGTAAAGGCTTTTAAAGTATTATCAAATTTTATAACAATATGACAATAGGACAAATAGAACGCCTTGTGAATCCCCTAATTATATTTTCATTATATATATTATTTTTATTAAAATAAGCAGTACATTCCATTTAATGGAAATTTTAACAATTATTTTGGTTTTTTTTTTGTTATACACTAGGTGGTCATAAAGTCATATGTCTTAAAAAATAAAACGAAAAAATACTACTGTTGTGAGCATCCGCTCATAATAAAGTGTGCTATTTTAAATTTGAATCAGCTGCTGGAGAAAACAAAAAAATAAGTAATTTCAAAAATATTTTAAAATTAATGACTGTGACTTGTCAACTATATCAACGGCTTTACTAAAGAGTTTCGGCCGCCCGGCTTCACTAAAGAGTTTCGGCCGCCCGGCTAAGGTTTCTACTGTTTATGACAAAACAATAAACACAGTTCAAAAAGTCTTATTATTTTAGAACTTTTTTCTTTTAAGCACAACAACAATTTTTTTAAACTATTGTAAAATATTAAAACTTTAAGACAATATAACTTGATAGCATACCGTTTGAACGCAAAATACCCTTACCAAGTGTGTGGGTAAAAATAATTACTGGCTTAATGATGTAGTATGTAACTAAAGTCATCAATCTGAGAGTTATAATTTCAGCTATAAAATTTTGAATTAGGTATGTATGAATGAATGTATTATGTGTGCGGTCGCACATTTGACGTATTAAAGTCATTCGTGTGCAAAAAGTTTATTTTTTGCTTTTTTTATTAATTTTTTTATAAATAACCTCTTTGAGGTATTTGTTTTATTTTTCGGAATTTAAAGAACAAATCAAGTAGCTTATTATATCTAATGCCATTACAAAATTTTATTTTTTTCTCTTTGTTATTTCAATTTCAGTTGTGAGTATATCTAGTAAATTTAGGTTTAAGTTTATCTTAACAACTAAGATATTGGTGATGAATTCAATCACTTTATTATAACCCTTCTATTTATGGGCACTTGAAAAAAACAAAAAAAAGATTGCTTAAGAGTGAGCAGCATAGTGCTTTCTTTCCCACTTATTTTTGATTTGTGTTTTACTTATGTTCAAAAAGCTGCAATTTTCTAACCCTTAAGTCAAGCATTTACAATTTAAACATACTCTAGCATTAAACCTAGCATTACCAATTACACTAGGTCACAAATAACAAACTTTTGTCTGTTATTTGTTTCTAGCATACTTTTTCTCATGGATTTGGACCTACTGAACACGAAAATGAATTTTAAAAATTTTTCTGTCGATTGGTTTGCGAGATACAAATTTTTTAATTTTTTTTTTTTAATTTTTGGAGGTACACTTACTATTTTGAGCATATCTTTAGTCTTCTTTGACCTATTTTATCCTACTACTACTCAAATTAAAGACAATTGAGCCGTCTACAACTTATTCTCAGAAAATTTTCAAATCGGGTTAGTAGTTTTGATGTTGGCGGCTTAAAAAGGTTAAAAAACTGGGTTTTTTTAGTAAAAATGTGGCTGAAAAATTCATATAAAAATTCATATAAAATATAAAACGCGATGTTAACAGCGATTTTAATTTTTTTACGTATAGCTGACACTTTTCCAAAGAAAATAAGCCCTTACTTAACAAAATCTGATGACAAATGGCCGACTTATTATTTTTTTGGTAAACGACCGAAATTCCGCTATTTTACGATTTTTTGATTTTCATTATTTGCACAGCTTACCTACCCAACGCAAACGAATAAATACATTTGAACTTAATTTAAAATAAACAAATTAGTCTTCGTATATTATTTTTTAATTTATTTGAGTAAAAACAAAGATATAAGTGTACATTTTATGCCATGTGGAAAAACTGCTGACTTCTTCTTTGTTTTTTGTATTCGCTGCAATCGGTCTCACGTATTAGGGTCCAAATATAGTCACCCATCATAGCCGTGTCATAGATGCCCTGATAGCGTCGTTCCATAGCCTTCAATTCCTGATGAAAGCGCTCGCCGTGTTCGTCGCTCACGTCTCCTAAATTCTCAGGGAAAAAATCCAAATGAGAATGCAGAAAGTGTATTTTAAGTGACATGTGCACTCCCATGGCTTCATAGTTCTTTACCAGATCCTCAACTATGTCCTTATAATTCGGGCTTTTGTTGTTTCCTAAAAAGTTTTCCACAACAAGCCTGAAGGAATTCCATGATGCGGCTTCGATGGGTGATAACAGCTTTGGGAATTTTTCATCTTTCAAAATTTTTTTTATCTCGGGTCCTGCGAAGACTCCTTCTTTAATTTTTGCCAGCGAAAGGTAAGGGAAAATTGACCGTAAATAGGCAAAAGCTTCACCTTCTTTGTCTAATTTTTTGGCAAAATTTTTAATCAAACCCAATTTTATGTGCAGCGGCGGAAGTATTATATTTTCACGGTTCTCTATTAGTGGTTTGCGCTGAACATTCGCTTCTCCAACTACAGGTTTCGTTCGTACCGGCCATTTTTTTTTTATATAATGCTGATCATCAGCGCGGCTATTCCAAAGGCACAGAAAACAGCAATGTCGCGTATAGCCTCCTTGGAGTCCACACAGAATGGCCACAACTTTAAGGTCGGCGCATATTTTCCAATTGTATTTCCTATACTCTATGCATTTCAGCAAAATGTCCATAGTTTCATAGTTCTCCTTTGAATGAACCGCATGAGCAATAGGAACAGATGGCTTTTCATTCCCATTATGTAAGAGAACTGCCTTCAAGCTCTCTTTGTTGCTGTCAATAAACAACCTCCATTCGTTGGGGTTGTGAATTTGGTGAAGCTCTTGGAACAAGCCTGAAATGTCGCTGCAAAAACATATTTGGTCTTTCTTTGTATAAAATTTTGCATACTCCTTGTGACGGTTTCTGTACGCTGTTACTTTCACTTCTGAAGCCACAAATCCACACTGTATCATCCGAGACGCAAAAAGTTCGGCTTTCTCCTTAGTGAGACCAAAATCGCGCACCCAATCGTTTAGTTCGGCCTGTGACAGTAATTTTCGCTTTGCACCCGGCTCAAATTCGCTTGCATTTGACTCGGACTCTTCTTCTGACGATTCTGCTTTTTGAAGAGATGCACCAGGGCACACTGGATATGGCACATCATGCGAATGTGGTACTGGAAGCGCAAACGATCCCACTTGAGCGTAGTTCCATTTAAAAAATCTTCCTACCCCACTGTTTGTGGTGAGGCAAAAATAACAGTCTGTGGAATGGCATAGCGGCTTTTTCCACATCATTGGTGTATCGAATTTCATATGGCGGCTAAAATTAAAATAAATTACTATATTCGCTATGTATAATGTGTTTAAATAAAAATTCTTACCTTCCGCCAGCTGCCCAGTTGGTTAAGATTATATAGCAAAGATCACACAGCGACTTAGGTGTCCATGGTTCTGTGATATTTGGTGAAATACCAAAATAATTCAAATAGTGCAATTGTACTGCTGGAGTAAACTTGTGTGCGTGATTTTTTTTTATAAACTGGCCACAAACATTGCAGAAATTGTCTGGATCGTTCAAACACTCGAACACACGTAGTCTTTTACTCATTGTCTTCCTTGCGTTTTCTAAATATTAACTTCTTTACACTTTCACAGACAGTTTTGAAATGCAATTGATAACCGTGTCTCCTTATGTTTAAATATGTATGAGCATGTAGTGCTGTAAATAAATTAAAAAATAATATACGAAGACTAATTTGTTTATTTTAAATTAAGTTCAAATGTATTTATTCGTTTGCGTTGGGTAGGTAAGCTGTGCAAATAATGAAAATCAAAAAATCGTAAAATAGCGGAATTTCGGTCGTTTACCAAAAAAATAATAAGTCGGCCATTTGTCATCAGATTTTGTTAAGTAAGGGCTTATTTTCTTTGGAAAAGTGTCAGCTATACGTAAAAAAATTAAAATCGCTGTTAACATCGCGTTTTATATTTTATATGAATTTTTATATGAATTTTTCAGCCACATTTTTACTAAAAAAACCCAGTTTTTTAACCTTTTTAAGCCGCCAACATCAAAACTACTAACCCGATTTGAAAATTTTCTGAGAATAAGTTGTAGACGGCTCAATTGTCTTTAATTTGAGTAGTAGTAGGATAAAATAGGTCAAAGAAGACTAAAGATATGCTCAAAATAGTAAGTGTACCTCCAAAAATTAAAAAAAAAAAATTAAAAAATTTGTATCTCGCAAACCAATCGACAGAAAAATTTTTAAAATTCATTTTCGTGTTCAGTAGGTCCAAATCCATGAGAAAAAGTATGCTAGAAACAAATAACAAAATGGCTGTTGCCTAGTGTTATCATAAGATTATTTTGTCAGAAACCGCACCAATACCATGGAGTGAACAATGTCATTAACACGTAGCATTTATTATTATTATAATGTCTATGACATTCGGCCGTAAGCAGTCTGAAAAAGCTCCGCCGAAAATTTTTCTTTCTTTTCACAGTGTCACTTTTCAGCAAAAAGCATATTTCTTTAATGACGGGCTAAGAAAAAGGCGCTTTCAGTATGAGATATTTACAAAGGTTTTTTAACTTCAAAATAATTAATGTCCTTTCAAGGCGGTCACTCTTAAACCAGTTAAAGGTGAGTGAACATTATATTACGATCTTACTTTTAAGCTGTTGGCCTCTAAGACTTGGAGGGATTGTAGGGATTGGTAAGACAAATATTGTGGAACTTACCAAGAGAGTGTAGGGTTCCCTGGATTTCACTACATCGAGTTAGTCTAACTGGTTATCATATCTTCTTGCCTGGTAACACTAACTATACAAAGGGTTTATGTGAGATTTTTTGGGAGCAGCGAGTTCAACCTAACTTAGCATAACCATGGTTATTTAGCTAGAGAATACCGACAGCTATCACGTGAAACCCTCAGGAGTTCCTCAGTATGAATAAAACCGAAGTACTCCGTGCCTTCTAATAGTTCAAGATAAATTTCTAGTCAGACACAAAACAAAAGAAACAAGAATAGTAGAATATATGTACCAATATCCGTCTATTTCTACCAGTTTTGGCTAAAACACTTTCCAGAAATTTTAAACATTATTACTTGCCATACCGTACCCCGATTATGATGAAGTAGAAGTGAACAGCTTTTGACAAGGATCATATGTGTTTACTGGACCATGGGGCCAACTACATACAACTATGAAGCAGAGAAAGAAACGAATTGAAACTTTCCCTAACTAAGGTTAGGGAGATTAACTAAAAGTGGATCAAGTAGGCTTCGCTTACTCCAAGTATACCCGAAGGATATATTCTTCTCAAAAACATTAATCAACCTGTGCCCCAGATAGAACTTGTTTGTAATTCACAACAGTCCATACCAAAACTGCTTTCTTGTGCACTCAAATAATTTTCTTAAATAGAAACGGTTAACGCTTTTTAATTACTTAACTAAATTTTTGTATTAAAATGTCGTAAAAAATGTAGAAGATATGCTGCATTTGGCATACAAATCTATGTTTGCAGCATTTAAGTTAGAGAAAAAAATTACCTAAATCTAAAAGTATTTTATTTAAATTAAACCAAATATACATATAAATTTAAAATAATTTAATATCTTATTTAATAAGTATATTTTTTTAAGCTTTAAATATATATGTTTTACACAAATTTTATTTAATATATTCAAAATATTATCACTCTACTCTTCTGATAATGCTTTATTTTCAAACAATTTCAATTATTTTGTTTTTAGTGTTTCTTTTGCTTCTGCTGCAATAGAATAACAAGGATGTTATTGGAATTTTTTCAAAACCATAAGATAATTAATGCAATAATATTTTTATTCAAGACAAATTTTTTGAAAAAAAACATTAATTGATGATTTGTGTGTAAGTTTGATATTATTACTTCTTTTTTAATTTCTAGATTTAATTAGTCTTTAATATTAGCTAATGTTAACTTTACCTAAATTTGCTTAATTCCATATCCAAACAAAATCCCTCAATATATAAAAATAAAAGCTTTATTTATAAAAACTTTTCATAAATATAGAACAAATAATAATAATAGAAAGATTCAATGGAATTTATTTTTTTTTTTTTTTTTTTGTTTCATATATTTATTATTGAATCTTCGCCTGTGGCGAACTAACAATAAGTGTTCAAATCTTAAAACTAGGTAGTTAATATAAGTCTAGCCAGTGCCAGACTAAAATTTAAGTTCTCATATTAATTATCAAGCTTCATATAAGCGCAATAGTATCCCTCCTTTTCAGGCGGGTGTGCCCACTATGTTGCAGGATGTTTCGGGCGAGCGGATTTGGGTGAGCTTCCAGCTTATTTAAATACTTGTCCACATAGTTCAGGATTTCGCATTTAACTAGTGGAACTAGTAGATCCTTGTGGATGTTGCTGTTTTTAACATACCAAGGAGCACCAGTTATCATTCTTAGGATTTTGTTTTGCCTGCGTTGAATTTTTTCTATGTTGGATGCGGAAGCAGTGCCCCATAATTGTATACCGTAGCACCAAATTGGTTTCAAAATCGATTTGTAGAGTAGAAGTTTACAATCAAGACGAAGCACAGAGTTTCTGCCGATTAGCCAATGAATTTGTGTAGCTTTAAGTTTCATTTGCGTCAACTTCGCATCTATATGAGGCTTCCATGTGAGGCGGCGGTCTAGGTGAATACCAAGATATTTTGTCTCGGTTCGTTGAGGCACCATATGGTTGTTAATAAGAATTGGAGAGCACGTTTCTTTGCGTAAAGTAAAAGTTACGTGGGTACATTTTTGTTCATTTATTTTTATTCCCCATAACTTTGCCCATTTTTCAACTTGGGTTACGTGTTGCTGCAATTGGTTTGAAGCCTCTTTAGGGTCTTTATGAATACTAAGAAAAGCAGTATCATCAGCAAATGTCGACGTGTGTGTAAAACTATTGGTTGGCATATCTGCTGTGTAAAGCAAGTACAGAACTGGACCTAGTATACTCCCTTGAGGTACACCAGCCCCTATTGTTTGAGAAGAACTTATTTGGTTTCCCTCTTTGATTTTAAACTGTCGACCGGTTATGTACTTTTCTAGTAGGTTGAAAATATTAGCTGGAAGGTTTAGCTTTAGTTTGTTTAACAGGCCTTCGTGCCATACTTTATCGAAAGCTTGAGAGACATCTATAAAAAGCGCGGAGCAGTACTTTTTTTCCTCGAAAGTTTTTCTTATAACCTGCACCAGTCTGTGAGTTTGTTCTATTGTGCTATGTTGACTTCTAAAGCCAAATTGGTGATCTGGAATGCAGTTGTTTTCATTCAGGATCGGAGTAAGCTTGTTTTTAAGCAGCTTTTCAAACAGTTTTGACAAAGTTGTTAACAAACTTATAGGCCTATAAGACTCCACCTTAGAAGGATCTTTACCAGGCTTAGGAATCATCTTAACTAAGGCAACTTTCCATATTGGTGGAAAATGTTCAAGCCGTATTATGGCATTAAAAATAAAAAGAATTATTCTTTTTGCTGTTAAAGGCAGCTCAATAAGCATTTTGTTGCTTATTGTATCAACGCCAGGAGCTTTTTTATCATTAAGGTTAGCTATAGCTTCTACCACATCTGAATATCGGAAACGTATTTCTATGGGACGTCTAGAAACAACAGGCGGTAATTCCCTCACGTCAGTGCATGTATTAGGAGTAAACACGTTTCTTAAATGGCTTGCGAGCAGATCGCATTTTTCTTCATCATTTCTAGCCCAGGATCCTCTTAGATTGCGCAGTGGTGGTTTTGCGATTACGGGTCTTTTGAGACGACTGGCTGATCGCCATAGAGAATAATTTGTTTGAGGGATTGCGTCTAGACCTTCCAAATACTTCTTAATTGATGCAATTCTGTGTACCTCCAGCAAGTTTTTTAAGCGATTTGTACACTCTTTTAGCTTCGTTTTAAGTTGGGGCGATCTATGCTGTTGCCATTCTCTTCGCGCTCTCCTTTTTTCAGATAAAAGCTCCTCAACATCGACAGAAAAAATTTTGTTGTATTTGAACTGACGGTATGTTGAAGAAGCATGTTCAACGGCTTTTTTAATGTTTTCATTTAGGATATTTAGGCAATCATCGATTTCTTGGGGAGTTTTTAGTGGTATGTGTTCCGAGCAGTGAGAGCTGATATATTTTTTATATTTTAACCAATTTACTCTTTTTGATAAGAAAAAATTACTAGTTGCTATTTGGTGAGGACTGCAAATAGTGATAATTGTGGGTGAGTGGTCAGAAGATAAATCGAAGGAGGCTTCAGCCTCAATAAGGTCCGGTGATATACCTTTTGCCACGCCAAAATCTATTACGTCTGGAATTTTATTATTGTCCGTTGGCCAATAGGTTGGTTGTCCAGTTGAAATAACGAAAAGTCCTATTTCCGACACTGAGTCATACAAAACACGACCTCTGGGATTAATTAGGCGGGAGCCCCAGTATGTGTGCTTAGCGTTATAGTCTCCAGCAGCTATGAAGCGGGGACCTAATGATTTGTAGAAACTGTTGTACTGATCCTTCGTTATGGAGAATCTGGGTGGACAGTAAACTGATGAAATAACAAGGTTATGGAAAAATTCATCAATGCAGACGTTCGTAGCTTGGATATAACTTTCCGAGAGGCCACCCAACCATTGGTGTTTAATTCTTGATTTGATTAGAATAGCCGAGCCACCACATGATCTATCCCTAGGATCCTTTGAATTGTAAAAAGAATAACCACTAATTTTAAAAGTGCTTCTAGATGTCATATGAGTCTCAGAAATACACATAACATCGATTTTTTGGTTCATCAAGAAATATTCGAGCTCGTTTTTGTGTTGGCGGATGCCGTTTGCGTTCCAGAAACAAACCCTGAGGCAGTTCATGGTCTTTTAAGCATAGCCTGCAGAAAAGCAGACTGCATTTTTTGCATTTCTTGCATCATGTTGGCCATTTGCGCCATAATCTGCGTAAATTGTGTGACCATATTGTCAATTACGGCTTCCAGGCGGCTAAAATTAGGCCCGGTTGGTTCGCTAGTTGGCACTTCTTGTTGTGTTGTAGGCTGGGTAGACTTACGTGAATTAGGCTGGTTAGACTTTAATGCGGCGGCGTAAGAAACTTGATTTGTAGCTGGTTGTGCCAATGGAGGCATATTTGTAGTTGGTATATTTAAAGGCTGGGGAGGGGCAGGAACTATGTTCGGCTTAGTTGATCGCTTAACTAAATTAAAAACAGGACAACCTCTATAGTTGGCAGTGTGGTTTCCCCCGCAGTTGCTGCATTTCTTTATCCTAGGATCATCTTTTGGCTTGTCGCACTTGGTCGTATCGTGCAGATCCCCACACACAACACAAACAGTAGGCAACTTACAATAAGTTTTAGTGTGGCCATATTCCTGGCAGTTTAAGCACTGTACGGGCCCAGATCGCTTATGTGGCACTTCCACAGTGACTCGTCGGTGCATAATATATTTTAAATCGTAGATGGGGTGAGTTTCACTTTTTTTCAATTTGATATCACCAGGCTCAAGCTCCACTCGGAATAATGGTTGGGGGTGTTTTTCCCTATTTCTCATATTCGATACCGTCCTAACCATAAACCCTTTGTTTAACAAACTGGTCTTGATCTCTTCAGGGTCAACGTTAGAATCAATGCCTTTAATAACTACCTGAAGGCCTTTTGCGGTCTTGAGTTGGTAGGTATAGAAGTTTTTTCTGAGTTTTTCGAGCTCCGAAACCGTGGCGCGGTAGGCGTTTTCATGGTTCACTTGGATTTTTGTCTCAAATATGTTACCGCGTTTAACGTTTGAAACATAAAAGTTATTTTCCCCAATCAAACCGACTAAAAACTTGACGAGATCATTTGAGTTTTTTTCCCTCAAATAAATGGGAGGTGGCTTAAAGGACTTTTTTTCACTAACAGGGGCCTCATTATCCTCTTGCAAAATTGCAAAACGATTTTGCGATGAGGTTGGCCTTTCATCGTCTTTTAAAATTTTTGCAGGTTGAGATGCTTCTGCTGATTTAGGGCTCCTTCCCCTTTTAAGAACTGTTACGTACCTGTCCATCCCTACCTGGATCTTAGGAGCACACGCAGAAATTGGGCCCGTAGCGCCTTTAGCAGCTGTTGGTGCGACACCAGAACTTGATAAAGAAGACCGCGATGAAGATGGCACCTCGGTATTTTTTTTATAATTTTTAAACAGAGATTGGGCTAAATTTGTCCCTTGTTCAGTACATTTATTCAAATTAGGCACACTTGCACTTAAATTATTTGTATTTGTTTTCGGTTTTGCACTTAAATAGTTTCTATTATATTCAGGGTCTCTAATGTTTTCATTGCTAACGCTTGCTGAGCTTAACACAATGTAAGCATTTCGGCTATTAGGCCCACTGTCACAACGATTACTGTTACTCATTAACCGTTTGGTTTTTTTGTTTTGTTTAGTTTGTTTTTATTTTTGATTCTCACTTATGTCTTGTAGGTATGTATATTAACAAATATTTTTTTTTGTAACTTATTACAAATATCACCTATTACAAATATACACTCGCGTAGACACGTCCGTACACTACGAGATTAAGAGAGCAATGGAATTTATAAACAAATAATAAAATTATGGTCAGTCAGCCCTGACCATATAATATCCTACTCAACAATTTGTTTTGGATTGTGCGCATGCGTTCCCTAAAATGCATATTCGGGAAAGCAATTTGTATGGGGCAATATCAAAATATGGACTCATATCAACTATTTTTAGTGTATTAGTAGACGGCATAAAACTCAACAGACATGAAAAGGAAGTAATAGTTCAGAACGTTGCAGCCAAAAATGCTTGTTCCGAAGGGATATTTATATGGGGCTATATAAAAACATTGACCGATCTTCATTACAAAAAATAAGCTTGGTCCGAATGCAAAAAAAGTTATGTTTGCCAAATGTCATCAAAACATTTTCAAAACTGCGACTAATGCTTTGATTAAAAGAATACTTAGACGCAGCCGGACATATAGATAGACGGGCTTTATTTGACTCAAGAAGTGGTTCTGAGTCGATCGAAATACTATAAGGTGGGTCTTTAAATATTATCTGCATTACAAACATCTTTACAAGTGTAGTATAGTATCCCTACAATGAACACTCAAAAAATTATTTATGTAAAATCAACTGAAAATCTATTTAAAATAACGGGATATTAAATTAAAAACCCTCCAACGAGCTATTTAATAAAATTAAAAAAATATTTAATTTACATTTAGATGTCAAAAAACTAACTCACATATTCGTCTAAAATTAACTAGATTTTCCGTCATTTACTGCAAAACACAAACTATCAGAAAAAAAAAACAAAGTTATATATAATTAAAAAATAACTGACAAAATTAACTTCAACTGAAAATCAGTATTTGTGTTTAGTTGAAGCTTTGAGTAACCCTTCAAACCGGTAAAAAAAAATTGTCATAAATTTTTTGTATTTTCATTTAAAAACAACTTTACGGAATATTTTTTAAGCCCAGGTAGATCAGTGGTAAGTGCACGAGTCTACCAGTCTGGGGGTTGTGGGTTCAATTCCCACCAGAGACCCTGGTAAGTCTGCTTCATTTTTCTGTTCTTTCTTTCTTTATTTTCCTTCTCTAAATTTCTTTCCTTCCATCTGAATCTATTCTATCCGCCTCTCCAGGTAACACAAAGGGACCGAATAAGCGGACCCAAGTGAGCTGTATCCTTTACTTCAACTGCTGCCTGTTCTACCTGACCTAACCTAACCTAACCTTCTAAACAACGTACATATATATAGTCAGTTACTGTAATTATTTTTTAAGTGTATGTTGTGTGGGTATAAAAATATGAGGATTTTTTTACCAAACTTGATTTTTTACTAAAAAAAAACACACATATTTTCCAAAGCAAGAGAAAAAGCTTTAAGTCTCAAATATATCTACAACATCTATGCTATTGTTTATCTATTAGCAAATATGGAAAACAAGTGAATTTAATTATATTAATTTCATAGACACATACAACACTTGTTATAGAAAATAAGCAAAATACAATAAAAAAATCAAATTCATAAATTTATACAGCCACCATGTAACCACTTTAAACTGTGCTTGTTACGATGAGCTACAGCTCTCCTGATATCATTCTCAATTCTATATTGTAGAAATTATTTACTAAAAACGGGAAAAAAATAACAAAAACAAACCCAAATGATAAGTTGTTTTATCAAAATAATAACAAACTTTTGTGAGTTTTTACAGTCTGCAGCAATAATAATAAAGACAAAATCCAAAAAAAACAAGATTTTTCAATAAAATAAATATAAAAAAAATTTGATAGTGCAAGTAAACTAAAGATAATAATTTTTAGATTTGCTGTTTCGTTAGACGTCATAAAATAAAACTTGTATCTAGTCAAAGACTTTTTTTCAAATTTGTTGACCAAAATATTTTAATAATTTTTTAAACAGATTTGTTAAAGTCTATGTTCTAGGCGGAAAATAAATACTATAAATCAAGCATCTTTCAAATTCAAAGTATTTTGCCAACACTTAAAGTTATCAGAAATTTACGATTGCAGTCGCAAAAGTATTGTTTTACATTTATGTACAAGACTGTTTGTTAGAAAAATATTTTTATTGTAGAATATCTTATGGCAAACAGCTGGTAAATATTTAACAATAATAAACAAAAAATATTGTAAATACATACAGGAAAAGAAAATATGAACACAACAACAACATCTGCAGAGAAAAATCTTAAGCTTAACGCTGCTTTGTTATTTTTATGTCTGTTTTTATATTTGCAAATTTGGAATTCCATTCCAGCATATCATCCACACTTTTTAAACAAGCATAGACAAACGGCAACAATAATTTACCTTAAAGGCGTTTTTGCTTTTAAAGCTAATAGTATATAGAAGAATGAGAAAATGTGTAAGAAGCATATTTGTTACATGAGAAGGTAGTTGCAAATATGTTCAAAAGCAAGTACCACACGCACACAAAAATAATTTTGTCTTGAAGGATATCAGTCAAAATCGGTAAAGAATAGCAGCCTTATCATAATCATCATTTTTACCACCATATCACACTCATAAAATAAACCTCATTCCTATAGACACTAAAATATTTATAATAAAAAAGCACACTTTTCTAAGAAATCAGTATGTTTGTATGTATATGTGCTGTTATTTTTTATATTTGTATTGAAACATATGATAATATACCCACACATCTATGTATAACAGATAAAATTGTGTAAATCTTTATGTATATAATATGAATAACAATAAAAACGTTTCTTAAAGATACAGGGTGTCTGATGAAAAATTTATATTTTTAAAAACGGATATTTCATAAAGTGATAAACGGAGGAGAAGAGGGCAGTGCCGTTAGAATTATCGACTGTGCGGATTTGTCAGTCACGATGTCGCTGAGGTCGAGTAAGCATCGCGCGTTCGCTGTAAAGACATTTTTAAATTTTAAAAAACAATCTGATGTTCAATCCTTCTAAAATTGAAATCGTTCAAGAACTGCAAAAAAGTGACTTTAATTTACGCAACAATTTCTGTGAAACGATGTTGGAGCGTTTTCGCGCTGTAAATCCCATTTTTTGAGTCGACGAGGCTCATTTTACCTAAGAAAAACTGCTGTTACTTGTCTCCAGAAACCCGCAACCCTAGATTGAAACATCAAAAACATTGCATTGTTCTAGAGTAACTGTTTGGTTTGCCTTATCCACGCTTGAGATAATTTGACAATTTTTTTTTTGAAAATTCTTGATGCCAGGCGACAAAGGTCAACGGTGACAATTATCGACGCATGATAACGGAATTTTTTTTGCCAAACCTGTGAGCCCATCTATCGTTCTTTACACACACTTGGTTTCAACAGCATTGAGGACTTCACATACAGCCAAAACTTCAATGAATTTTCCCCAAAAACTGATCGGTCGCTTTGGTGGCATCCCACGGCCACCAAGGTCGACCAGTCTAACTCTATGGACTTTTTTTATGGGATTACTTAAAAAAAAGGGGTTTACTAAGACAATTATAAATCTCTTGTGGCTTAAAAAAAAATATTCATCGAGAAATTAGCTCAATTGAATCAAGTTTAGTGCAGCGTGTGGCGCACAACCCAAGGCTCCGTTTTAAACAGTGTAAGTTGAACACACGGCCGGAAGACATTTGGATGGTGTACTCTATTAAAAACAAATAAATCCGCATTTTTACTTTATCTTTTAAGATCTTAATTAATCTTTGGGTCTATTATTAAGTTTTTTATTTAAGTTTAAAAATATAAGTTTTCCGCAACACAACCTGTATTATTGAAACGTTAAAGTTTGTTATTTGTTTGTATTAGAAAATGCAAAACTTTAAGTTAACGCACACACACACCTTTAATGCTCTAGACATCCGTACTACTGTGGATTTGCTTTTTACAAACTTACAAAAAACAGTGATTTTTGTTTAAGGTAATACATTTTGCTGGGCTTGATCCACTTCAGACTTACACGGCATTCAGACTATGTTACTTATTTCGTTTTAAAGTAACTTCCAAAAACTTCAAGCATATACATTATGTTATTACAAGCTTGTCTCTTTTTTATTTTTTGTTTTGGTTTCGTTGTTTATTCTTCTTCTTAAACGTTTTAACTGTCAATATAATGGCATATTTTTGTGTATATTTTTGTTATTTGTGTCAAAAAAAAAAATAAAATTATTCGTTTGATATTTGTTAAAAAAAGAAAGTATAAGTGCATTTCTCAATTAATTAATTGAGGGATCATTCCTGTTTGATATACGAAAGATAATAAAGAACAATGGAAGAAAAAACGAAAACGTCAAAAAGTAACTTTTGTTACGTCTCTGCCTTCTCTACTCCCTTCGCCCACAAATAAATGTAACAAGTTACAGTAATGTGTAACAAGTAACATATTCTGAATGCTGTGTAATGTTTTAAATAAAAATAATAATTTAACTTCAACTTATTAACATTTATTTTACATTTCCCAAATTTTCAATCAAGTTGTTCATTATACCCATACCACATACGTATTAGGGTTATTACGCGACTCTAAATCACTTTCTGAGTTAATCTAAGCATATTCGCCAGTCCACGAGATATTTGATGAAATTTGGCACTAGCTCTAAGCCCATTGTTTTGGATAGTGAGCGGTCCATTTTTTCGACATAGCACTAATAGAAATGTTTTCCCGTATTAAGCATTATGAGCTAAAGCTGACTCAAGTTTTACTTAATTTCTACAAAATGTTGTGTGTCTATATTTATACCACCAACTAGTGTATTGAAGAAAAATATAATCGGTAAAATTTTTTTATCTAGCCTTTGTACAAATGTCCTCCCGGAATAAGCATATTTTGGGCTACAAATGGCTGAAGTATAACTTAACTTCTCAAAATCTTGCACGCACAAACAGGTAAAAAATTACGACTGTCTAAAGCGCAATAACTGCCACAAGTACTACTTCATGTGCACATCATTTTCCATTTATACAGGATGTTTTGCTTGCAAATATTATACTGAAGTTTATTTTGGTCGGCCAATTGCACACTTGTCCCAAATTATTTTTTTGCGTGAGTTTGAAAAACAATGTAAACTCCATTATTTTTTCCACATACACCTTCAAACAATAAAAAGGTATGAATGAATTTCACTTACCAGACCACGCCCACCGCCAATTGCCTAAAATACCATTAAAGTGCCATATTTGAATATATTTTTTTTAAAAAAGTGGTATTTAAAAATTCACAGTTAACGTTGTATTGACGAGTTACTCTTTGCTTCAATCAATTACTTTGTAATGACTTTTTACATTCATTATTTTGCAGCCTAGTTATATGTATTTTTTATAGATATTTTTTTCAGAAATAACTTTATATTTAAATTTCTGTAAAAATCAATAACGATAAACTTTTTTATTTTTATATAAATAAAAAAATATAAGGATAACTTTTCAAAAAACAAAATTAAAATAAAAAAATAATTATTATTTCCTGATAAAAATAAATAAACATTAAAAAATAATTATTATTATTTCTTGACAAAAAAAAACATAAATCCTAAAATATTTATTATTAAAAAAAAATAAGTTTAAAATCTTCTTTTTAAATATAACTGCGATTTCTGTTTAAAATCTTTACTCAAAATGGGTACAACATTTAACCCTTAAATGCGCACGGTCTTGTATCTTTATGAAAAAAATATATTGTATATAAATAAGCACGAGATTAAGAACTGCGTTTTTATTTTTTCAATATTTTGTTTTTTTTAATTTTATTAAGGAAAAACTGGTTGTATCTTATAAGATACACTGCGCACTCTACACACAAAGAGAAATACTTAAACAATGAAAGATTGTTTACTTGAGCAAAGTAAATTTTTATAAGAAAAAAATTAAAAATTATTGTGATTGTATTAAATATAATTTAAATTCTTTCAGTTAAATTAAAATTATTAAAATTGGATTTTTTTTTTGTTTTTTTAATTTAATCTTTTTTTTTATTTTAAAAATAATATGAAATACAAAAAATATTAATTCAAATTCATTTAGTTAAATTTAAATTGGTAAAATTGGGGGTTTTATTTTTAATTTTTATTTATTTTTTTTTATTAAAAATAAATCATATATATGTATATTGAAGTTAATAATATGAAATACGAAAAATTTTAAAGTACATTTCCTTCAAGTGTTATATTTGATGGTTATGATATTCAAAAAAACAGTTTCTTTCAAAAGTCAAACATAAATTTAGCTCACACTTCCTGCAAAACATTTTTGTTTGTTCTGTGCAGCCTGACATTTTTCATGTTCCTTTTTTACTGACCACGGTCCAGTGTTGGGTGCCATCTAATCTCACATCTTTCGGAGTCGGTGTCTGTGAGTTTGGCTTATGCCTCTTCTGTTGTATTTCAGTTTCAAGGCATCTCTTGATTTATTTTTGTAGCTGAAAAGTGTAAGCCAGAAGTTGGGGTACTGGAAGCAGTAGGATTTGATATTGAATCATTTCTGGCAACAGGAGATTGGAGGAAGGAAGACGTTCTTAAATTTGGTACTAGGGAGCTAGAAGTATAAGTATGCTCTAGGCCAGGAGGCAGAAGGGTACTGGACTGAGCAAAATTTGAGCAGCAGCTACAGGAGAATCTAACCGGCTTAAGTGCTCATTATTGACGTACTTTTGTAAGCCAGCAGTTGGGGCACTGGAAGCAGTAGGATTGATATTGAACCATTTCTGGCAGAAGGAGATTGGAGAAAGCAATACCTTTTTAAATTTTGTGCTGGGGAGCTAGAAGTATTACTATGTACTAGGCCAGGAGGCTGAAGGGTACTAGACTTAGCAAGATTTGAGCGTGCAGCTACAGGAGAATGTATGAGGCTTGAGAGCACATTATCGTTTTTCGAGCCATAAATTGAAGCATTTATATCATAGCTAATTTCAGATTCTTCCTCTGTGTCAGTGTCATTATCAATAAGAACAACATTTTTATTTTAGTGGACACTATTGTAGGATTTTCAATTTCATCCTCACTACTTTCATCAGTGCTGTCATAAGGAAAGTCTTCGCTATTGCAAAACTTTTTACATATTTTATCGTTTGTCATTTTGGATCTATCAATACGTCTAAACGCATCCTTATTTATATATGCAATTTTAATTAGAATAAAAAAAAATATACGTAGCGAACGAAAACAACTTGTCACACCAAAGGACTGCACAAGAAAAAAGCACATAAGCTATACAAGCAGCTTGTGCATCAGCAAGTTCATGTACATTTTCAATACAAATATTGCACATGAAACAATAACAGCCAACATTCATAATTAGTATGGAATGCGCAATGTATCTTATAAGATACAACCACTATATAACGTTTTCTGGCGAAAGTATAAATCAGACCGTACAGAAAATTTTTATACAGTTAAATAACACTATTCTAATTAACATATATTTTTTTTGAGAAAATTTGTTAAAAAATAATGCAAGTAAAAGTGGGTACTGCTTAGCTTAATTTCAAAAAGTTCATATTTTACAATTTCGAATCTATTGCTCTATATTTTCAAAAAACAAAACACTCTTAATATAAAATTAATCCAGAATAAAAGAAAAAAGTGTTGTAAGTAGTAACCATCAAACTTTTTCTCGTTTTTTTAATAAATGTGGAAATAAAACCAGTTTTATTGGTTGTATCTTTAAAGATACGCTGCGAATTTAAGGGTTAAAGTTTCTACAACCTAACGTATGTAAAATGATGTGAGTTGGATAATAATATTTCTGCTGTAGGCTTGTGTATAAACGTTAACAAATTAAATTAATTAAAACAAAATAAATTTATTTTAAATAACAACAATATTAGATATTTACAGACAAAGTTTATAGGTAATTTGTTGAGAAAAGCGGATGCTGTTGTTATACCAAACGGAAAAAAACCAGTAAATTTATTTCTTTTATCCATTTAAATTAATTTTATAATCAGCAATACACTTGAGTAATCTCAAACTTTTGACCTTAAGGAATTAAGAAAAAAAAACCCTCAACTTTTTTAAAATTTTTTTATTCGCTTATTTTCTTTTGCCAAAGATCAAACATACAAAAAACGATAAACTTACCGAAAAACATGAATTGTTAGTTTTAACTTGTAGATGAAAAAAAAAACAACTGCAAACAAAAGGAAAAGTTTTATTTTTACTTTAGATTTTTCATTGTTTGATTTTGAAATTACTTTTGTTATTATTTTCATTCTTAACGCTTTTATTGTTTTTGTTGTAAAAGTTGAATGTTAGAAAAGAAAATAGAAATAAGAAACATTTCCTTCTGCAAAATTCTCAACTCTCGTGTTGAACAATTCAATATAAAGTTTTGGCATTTTAGGTTTTAAAAATCGTAAAGGAAACGGATTGCGAATTTAATGATGCCATTTAACACCTTTGAAAACGTTAAAAAAAACTTATGCTTTTTGCAATATTCGTTTCCGTCATTTTCGGCGTCTCAATGTTTTTTAATACTGTTTTTTTTTTCATTTGGTACAAAACAAAGTTTTCGTTTGCTTTAGCAAATTTTGTGCTTCGTTTTTTCTTATGCTTTATTAGGAATAAAATTTATTTGGGCACTTTCGCTAAAGTTCAAACAATAAATAAAACTTCAAAAGTCTTTTCAACAAAAGCAACAAATATATATTTATAAAAGTGTATGTGTGTAAGTATGCTATGTAGGTATTGTGCTATAAAATTTCAAAGAAATTAAAATGAAATGTAATAAAATACAAGAAGCATATGGTACAATAAAAGTTGGTTGAGAGAAAGAAATACTTAAAAATTTTATGTTGAAAAAATATGGAAGCTAATACTTGTGTTTTGCACTTTTCGATTGTCGTTATTCTACTAATAAAATACTGCATTAAATTAATGTCTACAAATATATTAACCTGCTGTGGGTGGCTATCTGTCTTTGTACATTAAAAGCTGTTTTTATTTTCTTAAAAAATTAATTCTGGTGTAACTCCATTGTTTTTTTAGGATTTAAATTATTGATGGCTTCTACGACATCTAGAAATCAGAAACGTATTCCTATACTACGTCTAGCCACAACAGGCGGTAATTCTTTCTTGTGAGTGCATGAGTGTGAAATGAACACGGGTCCTTAAAAGACTTGCGAGCAGATTGCATTTTTCTTCGTCATTTCTTGCCCAGTATTCTATCAGATTAGGCAGTGATGGTTTTCCGATATAATATATATTTTTTTTTCAGATAAAAGTTTTCCACATCGGGCGAAAAAATTGTTTTGTATTTGTACTGACTGTAGGTAGAACAAGTTCCGAGGATATACCTTTTCTTACGCCGAAATCGCTAACGTATGGCATTTAAATGTGACTAGTTGACCAATAGGTTGAAAGCCCAGCGGGAATAACATTAAGTCCCGCTTTAGACATGGAATTATACAAAATGCAACCGCCTTTACAACTTCAAACATCTAGCATAGATCCCCGCAATGGGGATGTTGTTCCTAGCGTACATTTTAGTGGAAAGGGGTTCGTTTTCCTTTCAACGACCTATGACATTGATGCTTATTATTCCATGCCATTAAGTATGGTCAGAACCAACTTGAGCTTTAAAGCTGCCCACCACAATCACCATATGTCACCCGTGTTAACGGTTGAAGTAGTTCTATCAATGATGTAATAAACACTTTCTTTCCCCGCTTTTTCAGTGGCTTCTGTGAGTGCAAAGCGTTGGATGTGGGTTAAATTTCTGGCTCTCGCTCTTTGTCTGATGGACATTATGTTAGCTGAGTTAGACTAAAGAAGAGATTTCAAAATGGGGTTTTAAGTTTTTACTTTTTGCCAAACAAATATCCCCACAAACGCATATTATTTTTTTCAAGTCTGTGGTACGGCTCAATATATACAAAAAACTTGAAAAAGCAAAAGATTCTCTAAACAAAAAGTTTAATGAAACAAAAGCAAACATCAAAAAGGAATATAAACAATTTCCTTTTTTTTCCTTCACTTGCTCTATGACCAGAAGCAAAAGCCTTTATCTGTGTTGTTTGTATAAACGAAAACTTGTAAAAGAACTAAATTTTTTATTATTATTTTAAGGCACAATGCATTTGTAGATTGTTTTTTGTCATATATTTCGCATGAAAGCAAATGATTCATATTTGTTCTTCAGAGAGTTTTTTTCCGCTTGTATTATGTTACGTATACATTTACAAAATTTTGTTAAAAAGGACAAATTATCGAGGCAGTTTCAGCTCAAAATTCTTATTCCTGGAAAACATTTCTATGAGGGTCTTGTCACAAATGAGCTGTTCATCATTATTTCTAATGTGCCGTTTTTTAAAGCCGAGTAATAATCGTCTTGGGATGAATTATGTGTATTTAATTTTTGTTTGTAATACCAAAATACATATAATTCGTCCCACGACGATCTCAGCTCAGTTTCCAAAAACAGCACAAAAATGATTTGGTATCTTTACTATAAGCTTAATTTTATTAACGGTAGGTTAGGTTAGAACAGGTTAGTTTACCAAAGGCCTCATGCAATATCTAACACTTAAAGGCATTCTGGCTCCATTGTACATCCTTTCCAGGAAAAACTTAAAAAAACATAAAATAATTAAGATTTAACCCTTATGTGCATGGAATTCTACACTTGTAGTAATATTTTATTAAAAGTAACAGATTAAAAATTAAATTGAACTAAAAGAATTTGAGTTTTTTGGTAGCATCCGTGCTGTTAAAATAATATTTTTCAAAATAGCTGGCCCATTGCAGCTGGTATTCTCTATGTGATTTGTATGGGAAATAAGGGCGAATTGTAAACGGCCAATCAATTATAAGCTTTTGGTCTTTAAAGCCCAAAGGCGTAAACAGTCGCTTTAACTTATGCGGAGAAAATATCGCGGCTGTACATATTTGACTTTAATATAAGCAAAACGGTCGTAGATGCAACGGACTTACTGTGAACTACATGTTTTATTAAACGTAAAAAATTGCGTTGGCAGTTGGAAATTTGGTAAATTTATTTTGCAAGATCCTTAAATGATTGTATACCGAAAAATGGGATCTTATTGTTGCCCGCAGTTTTGCCACCATGTAAATTAAAACATAAGCCCATTCAAAAAATTTTTTAATACAACACGATGCATTCATTAGCAGCTCAGACCCGTCACAGCTTTTTAGTGGTTGTTGTGAAAATAAATTATGTAATTTTATAGTATACCCACCACCATGCTTTAAAAAAAAAACGTCCCATGAAATCAAAGCCTTTTGTTGAATTAAAATTTTAAAATTGAAGTAGATGATCACATCCGCCACAATGAAATTCTTTTGGGGCAAAAGAGCTCACTTCCAGCAAAGGAAAAAAACGCAAAAAATTCAAATTTTAGCACCACAGATGCCAATGCCAGCATTAAGACAGCGCTTAGAAAATCCAAGAATAATAGCTAAACTCCAAAACGCCTCGTATCGAGTAGGCACTGTGTGACGTTAAGTAAATGAAATGGAAATGAAAAAACCCATATGCTATGAACATTTTACCACTTACGTATGCGGGAAATAATGCGAAACATAAAAATCTCTTGTTTTTGTTGAAAAAAGAAGTTATGTAACCATTTTGTTCTAATTTATAGGAACAAGATAGCTGGAAAATAAAGTAACAACAAATGTAGTCACCTAACCCCCATGAATTTTTGATCCCAAGCACATAAAGGTTAAACAACTTCTAGACGCTTGATTTGTGGTCCTTTTCCCGAATAATTAAATAATTAACTCAAAGTCTAAATTTTTACTATTTATCTAGGCAAGGACTGCAATCTGATTTCATGATTTTGAGAGATTTTGGTGTGTGATATTGCGTATTTAGTAATGCCAACATCATCGGCTTTGCCCAACTGAACACTCCTTTTTCTTTTTTTTTAATCTATGGCCAATAAAGAAAAATGCAAAATTGATTACCATAAAACATCCTTAATAATCAGCATTTGCTAGCCTTTTTCGCAAAAAATGGCTGTTTCTTCCTTGTCCACAAAAAAAATACACTGCTTCCTTCAAATAATAGCATGGTATCATAACCAAAACAATTAATGCACAAATTATATTGGTATTCAATAGTTTCAGAGAAACAAGGACTATAAATAATTATTTTCAATTAACCCTTTTCTTTAGTCCTCCAGTTCCTTTAAATTTTTAAAAATTTAACTTTCCTGAATTGTTTTGTTCATTTTAAATCCTTTGAAGCATTTCGTATTTTTTAATTTAAGTTTACTGATTTTGTTTTATATCCTAGGTTTTGTAAAAAATCAGACACACTAAAGTAAGGCTTTTACGATTTTTTTCCCTTACGGAATTATCTCAAAATCACATTTAGCAAAAAAATAAATATTTTTTAAAGTTATTTGAGTTAGAATTGCCCAAGCTAGTATATACTGAAAACATAGATTTTTAATTTTCAATACCGCAATATTAAAAAAAAAATTAAGAGAAGGTATATAAAACCAAGTAAAGAAGTTTAACTCGGCCAAGGCAAACCATATTATACCCCACACCATATTTTTATGGTTACTAAAAAGGAAAATTGACCAAAAACATTCGCATTCAGTATAAAAGTTGGTGGCATAAAGTGAGACAAATTCGAAAAATTTTTTTTTTAAATGGAGTAATATTCAAGTCAATTATGGCCTAAAACTTTTATTTTTAAAAGGAATTTGTAGATCAAAGAGCAAACCGATCGTCACCAAAACAAAAGGTTTTAAAATTTATTTGTGCAAAATTTTATCAAAATACCTTTACAACTGCCACATGTAGCGTGTTCACAAGAACACATTGACACCCAGCCGGAAGGATGGACGGACGGACGGACATACTTAAGTTAAATCAAAAATGATTTTCGGTAGCAACATTTTTTTTTGACGTTACAAATTTTTTCATAAGCACATAATACCCCTACCACGTAAGTGGTGTGGGCTTACAAATAAAGTAGGTAAAATTTTAATACAACCGAGCAAAATGGAGCTTTAACCATACAAATTTTTATAAACCCAACCACATAAACGAACAAACTTTTCATATCCTCGTCGCAGAGAACTTTCCATAAATATTCCCTATGCCATTAGCACCTGATGATCATGAGGAACCTTTGCTCTCCTTTAACCGATTTAGAAATTATTCGAGTTGATTAATGTGGTAAAAGATGGGTCTCACACTTATCTGGTTTGTTTACCAAATAATTTACTAAAAAATTTATTATTTATCCTTTTTAGTTAAGCTTCTATAATGTGTTGAATATTAAATTGTTAAAAAAATTGCAATCTTAATACACAATAACTTGTCGGAAGCGGAAATCCCCTTAAAGCCAAGAGTATATGTGTAAAAATGACAAATCATTGTATCTTTTAGAAATTCTTCTTTCATCTAATATGTATCTCATGTCATGTAGTGTCTACTTTATTTCACCTTTTATTATTCATGTACTGATTGTTGAAGTTGTTTGTTAGAAGCAACAAAATGCAGTATTGTATGAATCTAAAAAAAACTCTAAAATAAATTTTTTTGTTATTTTTTTATTTAAAAAGGCCAATATTGCAAACTTGCTCAGTGGTCATTGGTGTTTGGCCTTGTAAATAGATAGATGGACACATAAACTTTCAAAAAACATAACCAAAGAATTGTCTCTGGAGTTTCTTAACAAAAACAAATAGAAAGAATAAGTACGAATAAAAATACCACGTACGTTAGTTTGTAGTTTTGTATGTTTAGAAATGCAGATAGTTTTGAAACATAGACCAGAAAGAAAAAAAACTAAACAGGAAGAGAGGCTGCACTCCAAGTGTCAGTGCGGATATCCGGCAAAAGTTTAAAGTGTATGTCCTTTTCGTTAGTCTTTCTGAACCTCAGATACTATTCATTTCTACACATTTATTCGCATGTATGTAAGTATGTACTTACGTACATATATGCATTTACAAAGAAATGCTACATTTTTTGGACTATCTAATAAAACCTTTTGTACAGTTTTAGTTTGTTTGAACATGTTTCTTGTGTAGACCTTTTGGGACAACCATTTGTTGCGCAAAATTTCAAACATTTTTGTTCGCATAACAAAAGGCTAACTAAAAAAAACGCCACATAAAGAAAGAACTTTAAAGAAAGGTTAACAAATAAGTAAAGTTATCATAAAAAATAGAAAATAAAACTTTATGGTCACATACACACACACATACATATGTAAGAATGTGTTTGTATGAGATTTTTTTTTCTCAACTAGAAAGTTAAAATTAGACAATCATAAAAATTTACAGGAAACTGTTGTCATTTCTGATTTACATTTTGAGTTTTTTCAATTTTTTCTAAACAATTATTTTTTACATTTAAGAAAATTTCTTATTCATGTTTTAGTGCAGTTTAGGCAATTGTTGTACCTTTTTTTTTGTTTGTGTTTGCATTAAGTAGAGGTATGCTTGCCTCCACTTTTGTGAATTGCAACTGCAAATTCGTTTTTTGCTAACGGAAATACCTAAATAGCATGTATTTATTTTACCTTAAAAAAAAAACAAAAATGAAACTAAAATCAATTTCATGCATTTTAAAAGAAAACCTAAAGCGCTTTTTTTATTTACCATAAAATTTTACATGTTAACAAGTTGCAAACATTTGATCCAATAAACACTTTTTACCACAGAATGTGGCCACCTTGTTGCTTTTAATACCCCACAAATTTTCAACCAATTCAATTTTTATTCCTTTTGTTACACGAATGCATGTTTTGTGCATATCTTAAAAAAACAAACTTGACAATTTATTCTCATAAAAAGTTTTAGCAAAAACTATTTCATTGTTTTATTTTTCTTTGCTGTTTGTTTTAATCAAGTATGTTGGGTAAATTATGGGGAGTTTCACGTACAATAATATAAAAAGTTGCCTATAATTTTGAGTTTTTTTTTTTAAATTTCTGTAAATAATTTTTGTGGAATTTTGATTAAATAACTTTAATTTCGTTAAGACTTGGTCAGGGGAAGCATCCTTAATTAACTTTTAAATGCTCGTTTACAAAAACGTTTAAAAATTAATAAAAACCCTGAAACGTCGTATTGGTACATATATCGAATAGTAAATTTTTCCCTAACAAGACGCTTGGCAATTCTAAATTTACCTATTTATTTTAAACAAGAATTAAATGTATTCACACACAGCAAAAACTATAACAGCTGTTGACATTTATACTAACGCGGATACACATTATTTATATGTTAAAATTTAAAAAATATATTTATTTATTATTTTAGAAGAGCTCGAATACTTTTTAACACACCAAAAATTTATCTCATGTTAGTTTCCGAGACTCATATGACATCTAGAAGCACTTTCAAAATAAGTGGCTATTCTTTTTATGAATAAAGGATCCCAGATTTAGGTCATATGGTGGCTCAGCTATATTAATTAAATCAAGAATCAAACACCAATTTATGAGGGGTCTCTGCGAATGTTATATACAAGCAACAAACGTCTGCATTGATGATTTTTACCATAACTTCGTTGTTTTGTCAGCTTATTGTCCACCCTGGTTCTCTATAACGAAGGATCAGTACAACAGTTTTTAGAAATCTTTAGGTCCCCGCTTCATAACTGCTGGAGACTATAACGCCAAGCACACGTACTAGGGCTCCCGCCTAAGTAGTCCCAAAGGTCGTGTCTTGTATGATTCTGTAACGGAAATGAGACTTCACGTTATTTCAGCTGGGCAACCAACATATTGGCCAACAGACCAAAATAAAATACCAGACGTAACAGATTTTGGCGTAGCAAAAGGTATTTTTCCTCAGCTTATTGAGGCTCAAGCCTCCCTAGATTTATCTTCTGATCACTCACCCACAATATTCACTATTTGCAGTCCTCACCAAATTGCAACTAGTGATATTTTTTTGTCAAAAATAATAAATTGGATAAAACACAAAAAATTTATCAGCACGCACTGTTCGGAACACCAACCTCTAAAATTTCGAAAAAAACCAATGAGTGACTGGGTAGCCTTAATGAAAATATCAACAAAGCCGTTAAACATGCTTCTTCCTTGAAGCTGCGCAAATCCACTGGCTAATGGGTAGAAACTCTGTGCTTTATCTAGGTTGTAAACTATTACTATACAACTCAATTTTAAAATTAATTTGATGCTACGGTATACAATTATGGGGCACTGCTTTCGCCTCTAACATAGAAAAAATACAACGCCGTCAAAATAAAATCCTAAGAATGATAACTGGTGCTCCTTGGTATATTAAAAACAGCAAAACCCATATGAATCTAGAAGTTCCACTAGTTAAATGCGAAACCCTGAAATATGTGGACAAGTATTTAAATAAGCTGGAAACACATCCAAACCCACTCGTTCGAAGTATCTTGCAACATAGTGGACACTCCCATCTAAAAAGTAGCGATTCTATTGCGTTTATATAAAGATAACCATTTCTATTATGAGAACTTAAATTTTAGTCTGGCACTGGCCATAAGATTTGAATACTTATTGTTAGTTCGTATAATCGAAGATTCCATAGCAAAAAAATATGTAAAAAAAATTCTTTAACATGTCAGTCCATTTATTTTTATTTAAACTTTTGATTTTTTGCCTATATATGTGTTTGTGATTACTAACAACATTCGTAAGGTTTGGACTTGTTTGTTGTTTTGTTTATACAAATAATATAAAAAAAAAATATTTCTGCAATTATTAAATTGCATTTGCACGCGATTGCTCTGCTGATTCGGGGTTCTTCTAACGTTTTCGGTTTTTAATTCCCAATTAAGTGTTATTGCAGCTACATCCCTTTAAAAAAAACCAATTGAAATTTTAAATTTAACTCGAAAACGTTTTGCATTTTAACATCAACCAATACAGTGTATACATATATGTATTTTCAATGCTCTTAGATAAAGATATGGATTCATTAAAACCCGTTTGTCGTTCAAGCAACAAATATCCGCACTGAATAAATTTTATAAGACTATAATTAATGAAAGATCAGTACAATCGTTTTCTGGATCTAAAAGCATATGTTTTATATCAGTTTAACAACTTTTACAACTAGTGGAATAAAACATGTTCCTTAGATGTAATGCAATACTATAAATAAGAAAATAAAATTGTGTTTCACACTCATCATTATCACTTATTTTTTTGACTGAGGTGAGAACTCATTTGGTGTAAATATAGCTTTAAAAAATTGTTATCTGATAAATAATAAATAATAAAACAAAAATCAAAAAATTAATTTTGTAAAAAAACTAAAAATTTTCAGATATCTAAAAATATTGTGAATCTGAACTATTATTATTTACAGTCCCTGCATAAAACAATTTATTTTAACCTAAAACTTAAATACTAGTTTTCCAGTGACTGTACTTATTTAGTTTTTGGACTTTATTATTTTTATTTATTTTATAAAAATTAAAGTTTAATCATTAGACGAGTCTAAAAATATCAACGATATTTTTTTATGTTTATACATTATTTTTAGAACTTTGTTTACCAATAATTTTTTTATTGAATTTTTTTAATTTTTCTAAAAATTAATTTTTAAAACTCTATGAACAAAAAAAATTTTCAACATAAGGCCTAACCATAATCCATGGATGAATAAAAGAAGTAGCAACATATTATCCCTTTTCTTCTTTGAAATCCTTTAGTTCGGTTTTTAAGCGCTTACGACTTCCTTTGTTTTAAACATTGAACTTAAATTTTTTATGTAAGACATGAGCATTTAGTCTGTAAATACAAATGTCTTAAAATATTTTATAATTTTTTTTTGTTTTTATTCCAACCAACTCCCTGGCTCCCAGATCAAATAAATGTAATTCCCAGTTTTCTTACTCCACAAAATATATTTTCAAATTGGTTATAAATCCCCTGGTCTGACAATGCAAATACTACAGCGAATGAACTTTTTGCTTTTTCGTCTGATTGTCGTTTTTGTTTTCTATTATTTTAGAATTTATTCAAGAGCAATTCGTGCTATATTAAGTTCTTTTGTTTTGTTTTCCCTAACAATTTCACGAAAATTCTATTACATGATTATGTTCCACGTTCTTATTTGCTTTTGTTTTCATTTAACTTTATTTTATTACGTAAATGTTTTATCTCTATGCTTGGGCACTTGTTTAAAATTTACAATTTTTATGAGGGTAATTTTACAAAATTTAATTTATTCACACAACAGAATAGTTCATTTAATAATTGGTCGACAGGTTATGGTTCTTTTAAATTTTTGACTCTTCATGAATTTGCTGTTAAATTTTATGCTTCTTTTCACTTTAGCATTTCCTTCTAAGAAAATCGCGTTCAAGTTGCTGGAACAAATTTCTTTTTTAAATTCATTTCAAAATTATATTATGAATAACGTTTGAGTTATTTATTTTTTTTAACAGAAACGGACATCCAAAGTTTTTCAATAGGCTCCCAACATTAATTTACTTAAAGAGTAGTCAACATTATAACATAAAAACTTATGTTAAAACCATCTTATTTACTAAACTTCTATCTTTACGAGATTAAAATTCTACCTGAAAAACTAAAAATTTTTAGTTAAAAAAATTTGTTCTTAGCACGACGATTGCACAATATCAATTTTCTTATGTTTATCAAAATAATAATGTCGCCGGAAAAGAAAAAAGTTTGTTAAACCCAACTGCATTACAATCTGCTTTGCATAAATTAACAATTTTCTTCAAAATTCTATTGCAATTTAAGATAAGTCAGCTAAACTTTTCGTACATTTTTAGTAGTTAAACAAATATATGCAAGGTGATTAGTTATATATATGTATAAGTATCGCTGTATTAAAAGATGATATAACTTTTCAAATGAAGTTTAATTTTGATGTTACGGGTACCAAAACTTTTTGAATTTCCTTTGTCGGTCTGCTGCAACTAAGAAACTGTATTTATCAGTTAAAAATCAGAGTTCTTTTTGGTACTGCTATTAATAACTTTCTTTTTCCTGTAGTGACGCTTAAATAAATCCATTGAGAAAATGGACCAGTGAAGACTTTTATAGGACCTATGACGGGGAATTTTGTACAATTATTCTCTAATATCAAATTTTGTTTCCATAGCACCATGTGCTAGGAATTAAGAGTAAATAATATATTTTTAAGGCTAACTCTCCTATGGAATAAGGAGGCAAATATGAACCTGTCTTTACAAAATTAAAAAAAAAATAATTTCGTTTAAAAGAGCACATGCACTTATAATTACTTCCCTTAAACAGTTTTACTCGCAGCTTATGCTGTTAAATGTGTTTGTTGTATAAAAGCAATGGCAAACTACACTGTGCGGCAGTGACCCAGCCTATAGCTGGGTTATGTAAGTGATTTGAAAATAGTAATTTTTGTTCCTCTTTCATTCACTTCTATCATCTCAATCTTCAAGCGTTTCAAAGTAATGTTTAGTAAAGTTATTATTTTTAGAAAAAAAGAACAACATTTGAAGCCTTGTTAGTTTGTGACTTAAATTTTTTACTTAATACTTCTACCATCCTTATGGCTTGTCATTATGCTTACCTATTTGGTTTTTTTTTACGATTTTAATTTCTAATATGATACGTCTTCTTGTTTGTATACTGTGTCAAATGAGAATCAGTATTAATCTGGAAAAAGATTTAACTTTAATTATGTGACCTTGCCTAGGAAGAAAATTTCAATTTGATCTTTCTCTTCCTTATCGCTGAACTCACGCATCTCTTGCGATCAGTAGCAAGTCGACTATTTTGTTTTGTATTGCGTTTCTATGAGCATGGCCACCTGACGAAACACACGCCATGTTTATCTAGCTTTGAGGTTAGCTGCTTTCTGAAGTAATCCAAATCGTGTTGCAAAGATGATTTTTTAAAGGGAAATTTAGGCTGCTTAAAAATGGTCTTCATAAAAATGTTAAAGATTTTTAGCTTGAGCAGGCCAATTATAAGTCTCGTTTTGGTTTCCTTTAAATTGCGTATTTTACAGAGACAAAAGTCATATCGTTTCCTTAATATAGATAGGCCCTAACTTGTTTTTTTGTATAAGCCCAGATTTTCGTTCATTTTGATTAATGGTCTGCACATATATCACAATTAGTCAAAAAATCACGCCTTAAAAAATAAAAGCTATTGCGTTTCTATACAAAAGGTAACGATTTGTAATTCCGTAAAGCCTCCATGAAGGCCTTTTAGCATCGCCACCATTTTCAGATTACAACTAGTCCGTTACAGTTGATCGGTACAGCAAACTTTATTTTAAACTATTTTTAAATTGAATCGCTAGATTCACAAACATCTGGGCTGTAGCCCATGGGAATGCTTGGTTGCGAAGAGTCTATTAATATTAGCGAGTCAGTTGCTACGTACTTAATGTACATTGCCTTCATTAGTCTCTTATATAGTGGAAATAGACAAACATATTCTATTCTTCTTATAAAGACACTTTGGAATAGCAACTGATGTTTTCGATATCCGCATACTTAAATATTGGCCTTTAAATTGTTAATGCTAGTTTAAAGCTGGAAAACGTTTTCTATTTTACATTGGGACAAGTTTCATTCTTTAGCAATCTTGTCCTTTTTACCCGTGTCGGATTTTGGTTTTTGCTTACAGATAAGGACCGCTTGATGCATTGTTAAAAGAGAAAAAAAGGTTGTTACGCGTCGTCTATGGAAGAATAACAAAAATTGTTAAAAATCGACCAGTTGGGAAAACACTATAAGTTCTTGGAATACATGGTTAAGGGCAAAATATAGATGTCCAGCTAGCTCATTGGTAAAGGTTCTTAACCCGGTTTCGTAGACGCTTAACACATAAAATATACTTTTTGCCTAAAAATACCAGAGTATATTTAATTTAAAACGAACACTCAGAAAACTTAGTTTTTTCGACCGTTTTGATGGCATGGTGTTGTGCCAATTGGGTACATTTTTCCCACCCTACTGACCTATAAACCGTCAGACTCCTTGACAGAATAAATACCCTGATATCTACTTCTGTCCCATTAATTGTCATATTTACTTACCTAGAAACATATTTTATCGTAGGCTATCCTTCCCTTTTTAAATATTAATTTAAAATTTCATTTTTTTCTTTGTCAAATTTACAAAAACAATTCAATAGTAATATTTATTAGTATAAAATTAAAGCAAAATACAAAATCAAAATGTAAGTAAACTACGTATGTACATATTTCATTCATCAATAAAAAAAACAAGCAGAAAAAGAAATAGTGATAATTTAAAATATGTCATTAATAAATTTAAATTTCATTTATGAATGAGTATGGAAAGAAAAGAAATGTGAAATCGGACTAACAATCAGACAAACAAATGATAAGTTATTTATATGGAAACAAAATTGATGATTGATAAAAAATATTTACAAAAAAAAGAATACTATATTTTACTCACAACCAATATATGATGTTCCATTTCATGATGTTTCAACTGTAGGGCCCAGCAATCAATTCATAATGATGGTAATAGTGTTGTTGTTGGTTACTTCTTTTTCTTATAATAAAATAAACTTTTAGGTTACACTCATAATATTTAGTTAGTATACCTAATTTTATATAGCAATTTAAGGTTAGATTTTAAGAAATTTTGAAAATATAATTTTTTTCTTCTTTTTTTTCTGTTTTGTTTAAAATTAAATTATAAAAGAATATTCATTATTTTAAAGGTTTCAAATCCATTAATTATTAATCTAATTATATTCAATGAGTTATACTTTATATTTTTACATTTTTACATGTTGCAAAATTTTTTCCTTTTTTTTTTTACAAAAGTAACAGGTTATACATATTTTAATTTTAAGAAATAAGATATATGTATATAATAAGTTTATTAACAAAATACAATTTTTATGTTATTCATTTAATAGGTTTAAGGCAATTCCGAATGAGTCTAATTATATAAGTAAATGTTGAATAATTTTTGTTTTATTAGAGTTATGATTGGAGTTTTGGCTAGAGCATGAAGAATTTTACTTTGGTAGTCACATGGTGATGCAGTGGAAATTCATATGGCCTGACACTTAAGACACAGCGGCTTTTGCTTCAACTCTTCAGTCACTATCGGCAATAAGGTGAAGGACAGAAATTTAAATTCACATAGATATTTAATCACTTTAAACGACTTTTTCTTCACTATAGTTTTTTTTCTCTTATTTTAATAATAATTAATTGTTCGATTTCTTTTAGATTAGGCTAGATTAGACTTCTTCGTACTAAGATCACTTTGGCAATTAATTTGTTTCAACTCTACTTGATATTATGAAGTTAAGGGCAAAAAATAAAAAAAATCAATGTAATAAAAAAGGTAGAGTAAGATATAATGCTGTACTAGTAGTTCGTACATAGGGGAGGAAAAGACAAAAGATGTTTCATTTACTGAATTAAAATTATTACCAAATATGGTAATGAATTTGACGATTCTATTGAGTGTAATTTACTCTCATTATATACATATGTTACAAATATATGCATCTATGTACATATATACATTGATACAAATTGAGTGGGGATAATCAACACAGGTGATAGTACAAGTAAAAATATCTAGCATGCGAGTAAAAAATGACAAAAATAACCCCCGTAGTATTTTGCCAAATATATGTCAATATTTAAATATTTATAAGGCCAAAAGAAAACCGTAACAAGGTTCCTCTGTCGGAGCTTGAAAGCAGTGATATTGGACCCGAATACGAAAAAATCTTTTTGCACTTTTAACAGACATGTAAAATATTTGTGTTATTCTATACGATATATGCACATTTTTTATTTGCACAAGCATAACATTGGTCGAAACTGTATTCTCCTAAGCCAGTCAAATTGATTGGTACATCAAAAGAAATAAACTATGCTCTCCTTGAATCCTGATGGTTTCAGCATTGTAGAACCTTTTACAAATTTTATCTCGGGCCACAAAACGCTGTTAAAGATTTCGGTTGAAAAACTAATTTTATAAGCATGCTCCAATTTATTAGCAATTGACCCCAAGTTTGTTGGAAGAGATCTTTTTTCACAAACGCAACAATAAAAATTTATATTTTTTGACGATTTTGCACTAATTTTGTTTTAAACTTTTACTTTAATCAAATATTTCAAAAATAAATGTAAGCAATGTTGTATTTCATGACCTTGGGTCAATAAAAAATACACGCGATAATAAAAACCGTAAAGGAAAATTTTTTTTTGTATTTTTATACAAAATTTTATGAGGATTGACTGATATAGAAATATAAATCTCTCTGATATAGAAATATATACCTCAAGTTATGAAAGAAGGTGTCTAATTTAGGAAACACGTTTTAATAAGAGAAATTTATATTTAAACGCTTTAATTTATTTAACATAATTCAAATGTGTTACAGATTATGTACTAATCAATATTTTCTTCATAAACTGGGCAATTAACTTCGTTGATACTCTTCAGAAATTCATAGATTTCAATATGAAAAAAAACTATTTTGTCAAACGTATTTAACACTAAAACACTACATGTGGTGGCATATGGTATAAAGAAAAATTGAAATAATATAGTAATTGTAGAAAATTTTATTAATATTTCATTGCTACCTATGTGCATATGTATATGTGTTGTTTTACACCTGTATAAAATACACACACCTCCACATTTTAAGCTAATACATACAGGCGGATATATGTTTATTATGACATATTGAAATATTAGTTAAATAAAGAATAAGCATAACTTTTTCAAAACAATTTGTTATTTTCTAAGGATGTGTACAAATGTGTAAGGCTGTGCATACATATGTATGTATGTGCAGCTGTTCGTGTCAACATCAGTGTGTGTTTCTTAAAGGAAGCTAAATAAAAGTAACATTTGTCACAATTTTAAGCATCGTTTTATTTTGAGTTACACATATTAATTTTTCAAATTCCAGAAGCATTATATTTAACGATTTCACATTTTTTAATAAATTTGTAATGTGAGTAAAATCTTGGTAAAAATGAAGTATTATTTTGTATTAAAATACAGATTTTTAACACGGAGTTCGTATGTGCATAAAACAATAAATTAAGTAAACTTTACTAAAATCAAGGCGTAGCGGTGTCAAGAGTAAGTTGAGTACGGTTTTGCTTAAGCCAAGTACGAAATTTCTTAAGCCAAGTACGATTCTTCCAGATCAATTTTCTTACTTTTAGCCACATTTAAGACAAAAAGTTTGAAACCGCACTTGATGTAAGCTTGAAAATATTGATTTAAGCGTAAACGGGATTAATCCAAGAATGTAATTTCTTGGACTTACGGAGCTTTGTTAAAGAAAAAAAATTGTTTTTTATTTTTATTTCATGATCTACTCAATATTTATAAGAAGCAAAACACTTCTCTTTATCGATGTAGCGCACTCTAGAACAGGTATCGGGATAAATATTTAAGGTACCAAATCCAACCTGTGGCCGAGACGTAAGCAGGTCTTTTACTCTGTACCTCAATACCCCACGAAGACCATTTTGTATATATTTCCCAAAAAATCTGTGTCTCCTGGCAGCTAGGGTAGGATGAACTAAGAGAAGATAAACGAGTCTCTTTTTTGCTTTTGTAGCTTTTATACCCATGCCCATTGGTAGTTCAAAATTAATTACGTGTTCACCAACCACCCATTAAACCGTCAGGGTCAATATTGATTTAAATACATACCCTTAATTATGGCTTAGCAAATGGATGGTTCGTTCTAAAAATCCCGACAGCCCAAGGCAAAGTTGCGACTGATTTTGCGCCAGAGATATATGTATATTGCCCGTCAGAATGCACTGGCACCCAGACTTAAGAAATATTATTTAGACGGCCCAATCGGCATTGACTAATAAGTCGGGCTTTAATATACTGGATTTATTAGGCAGACGAAATGAGAAACTTATTTAGACCCTTCATATAGGGGCCGGCTCCTACACCACAGTTTATCTTGGAACCACATGTATAAATCATGGTGCCATCCCCCATCACCCTTCCCTAGAGGGTATAAAAAGCTTTAACTCCTTTTTTACGCCAGCACGGAGTCTAACATAATGAAAAAGTTGGCCCTAGGCTGAAAATAATTTTCTCAAGAACTTCGAGTAGCCTTATGTTCTCGTTCTCAAACATCTTAAGGCTGTCTGGCTCACTGTACTGCTTGAAGATATGCCCATTATATAAGAACCAATAGAAACCCGGTGTAATATATTATTAAGTGGCATTGAAGGCCTTATGTGCAGGTTGCCTGTAAGTCCAATGCAGATCGATTTCTGAACTTTATTTAACCACCACATAATTGCTACCTGTTGTATTGCACCATTCCCGAGATCTATATGTAAGAGTTGGAAGTTCTATAGTCATCTAAGTTTACTTGACTATGCCAAGACTTTGTCCTTATTTTCGGACATTTATCTTATATCAAGTATATTTGGCCACCGCCGCCCTTTTCACCATGTGCTCGTTTGTTTAGTTTTTATAATTTGGACCTGAGGGTAATACCCAGATACCCTGATACTTTGCATTGCCCGAATTGGGGGATAACGCAGTTCCCTAACTGTGGTAATCCGAAGATTAGAACCTTGGTATTTCTGTGAACAGCCCAAGTGTGTTTTTATCCGGTTCAACTCGCCTGACGTTATCTTCAGGTCGTTTGTTGAACAAACCTGAGCGTTGAACATGAAGTCACTAACTGCATCATGATTTCACAATGGTGCTAGCATTACTGCATCGCTCGCATAAGCAACGAATTCTATATCGTTTTTGTACCACTTCAAAAGAATCGAGTTAATAACCAAAAGACAAAGAGGTGGTGGGATGACACTGTGTTGGGCTGTTCCCGATGAGTTTTCGTAAGAACGGGACACTATACTCAACACGGTTTCTAAGCGTATCGATTCAATTGTGAACTGTCGTAAATTGGACTGTGTTTTTCTGTTCTTGCCAAAAGTGTTGGTAATTACAAATAAAAAGATGCATCAACGTTTACCTTTTGAAAACAAAAACATTTTTATGTTCCCATATTACCTTAACTTTATAACAAAGAAAATTATGATAAAAACGAAAAATGTAAATTTCAATCGGTAATAATTAAATATTTTGAAGCGCTTTTAATTATTATTAAGCTATTATTATCAATTATTATTAAGATTTAGCAGGAGACTATTTGGCAATTATTGTCTTATTAAGGGGACAAACAGATAAACCTTTGTTAAAGGGCGCCTTAATTATTACTATAATAAATATGATTTAAACAAGTCTGTTTACTTTTAAGGCAATAATATCTGGTACAGCAAAGCAGCCCGGATAAAACTAGTATTTTTATAACTTTTAAGACTATTGAAAACATCTGGTACTTATTGGGGGTTTTCTAATACACATAAACACATACTTAACACCAAAGAAAAGTTCAAAATATAAAAATATTTAAAAATTAATATAAAAGATATAAATAAGATATAACATAAAAGAAGTTTATATATGTATGTATACACATATGTATATGAATGTATGTAAATAAATAAAACGTATGAAAATAAATATAATAAATTTTGTTTCCAATCAAAGCACACATACATTTTTACATATTTAAATTTGCACATACACAAACACTTTTTAGCAACTGAAATACAAACCTCCTTTTGCTTTCTTTTGTTCACTGATTGTATCTATTGGTAACGAACTTGAGAAAATGTTATTGACGCCATAGATTTTGCAAGCAAATAAATAATGGCAATAGAATCGGATTCATATTATTAATATAGTCTACAAATATGTTTACACAAAAGAAAGCAAAAAAGAACATCAATTATTTAAATACGGAAAAAAGACACATAAAATACAAAGATACATGTTTGTATATGTAAAGGCACACACACACAAACACACAATTGAAAGCTTAAGTACTTTGAAACAACAATTTGTATTAGGTTCATAAATCTGTAGAAAAAAAAAGATTGTAATTTGTTATACACCTTTTTATATTATTTTGTTTCCTTGTTATTTTGTCTTAATATTTATGAGGTGCTTAATAGAGATATTTTTATGCAATTTATCTGTGTCGTTTAAATTTATCAATTGATTTTTTTTTCCGTTTATTGAAATAATTTATAATGAACAAATAATCTCTTTATTTATTTTTACCAAATAAATTCTGCTCTAAAAAGATATGGGGCTATTGAATATTGAGACATGCTTTAAGTATTAAATAAAACTCTTTGTCGGAGTTTTTTAGAACATAGCTGCAAATTTTTTAATGCTACGCAGAAAACAATATACACTAGGATTTTTATTTTCCAGGTTGTTTTGCCTTCCCGGAAAAACGAAATTTTTTTTTAAATTTTCTGAGGAATATGGGGTCCCGGTCCATTAACGTTATTAAAAATTGTTTGGTTTTTTTTTGTCAGAATCATAATTTACTTTAAAAACAACTTGAAGAGCAGATTAATAAAATAATTAATAAAAAATTAAATCAAAACCTGAAATTCTAGCTATTAAGTTTTACATGAATTTTCTGTAAAAATTATTTTTGTACTTTGACTTCGATTGATAAAGGTAATCTTGAAATACACCAGATAAAACTTCATGTGTTTATTTACTCTCCTGTAAGAGTCTGAGTTTTAATTATATTGCTAAGTAGTTCTTGCTGATTTTTCTGTTAAGTTGTTTTTCTCAAGAGTCACATGTACAGTGAACTCGCGGAAACGTGAACTAATTTTTACCAAGGGTGTTCATGTTTTCGATTTTGTTCACGTTTCCGATTGGATATTTTTGAATTTTTTTCTAACGAATTTAATTTTTTTTTACCAATTTATTGTCACTCGTATCGCTAATAGATCCTTTCATTGGCCCTTTACACATTAGACTAATTCTGCCAGAGCAAAATAACTGTAGGCAAAAGAGGTGAAGAGTATGGTTATTTGTTGGCGTAATTTTTCAACCAGCGCTAACCCCGCATTATCAGCACAAAACCAATACATACATATGAGCCGTTAATTTTGAACCGTAACTACTGAACGGTATTTTTTCATATCTTTGAATTTCTCGACTTGAAAAAAATATGACTTATGCCACTTTCAATATAAACGGCTCATATAAAACCAAACGTTAATTAAATAAAAAGACACTAGTACACACACAAGCTTTATACACGCATATATTTTATGCCAGAAACAGTTCATACCAAGTGTTAGGTTTGGTAAGGTTACGAAGGGTAGTGGCAAGTCTAACTCGCCACCTCCACTAGGAAGCCATCAGGTCCATTGTGAATCCTTTCAGAAAAGTCGAGAAGAAAAATAAAGTAAGTCAAGCATTTTATAGGTAAGGATAAGGATAAAAGAAGCAAAAGTACCGTCAGCAAGATGTCTAAGAAAGTCATAGGACCTGAATCACCTATCTGCCCAGCCACCCAACCCCTTTAATGAAACCTATGATGCTCCCAAGCCCACTGCCAAGGACCTCACCAAGTCCATCTCAGAAGCGTCCTCCAAGCCACCTCTGTCGGCGAATCTGCAGTCCAGGGCAGTGGCAGACAAGGTGTTCCCTATCTCCTCCTCGTCTCCGCATACCCTGCAGAAATCGCGAGAGTTCCTGTCCCATTTGTTTGTCCTATATCTCACATCGCAGTGCTCTGTAAGAGTCGCAATAATGCACCTAAGAACTCCCCCGCTCTCCTTGAGCAGCAGGTTAGTGCCCATCTTGTCCAGCATGGGCCATAAGACTCTAGAGATTCTGCCTTGTCCCTCCAGGTTTGGCCCACCTTGTCTATTATCAAAGTACCTATCAGTCCATAACAGAAACTCAGTGGTTATCTCACCGGCTCACAACATACCTTTCGGCTGGATGTTCATGTATTTTTATGATCAAAGTACATGTTGTCACTGTCACAATGCCTATTTTTTGTGGTGAATATCGGTACATTTTTTGATGTAGCCCTCATACAAGCATCCTCCCGGAATATATATTTTGGTCGGTAAATGGCTCGAATATTACTTTTCCTTCGCAAAAATGTAAACACAACCTAATCTTTATGCCACTTTAACACAAAAATCGATAAATTTTTTCAAAAGGTCCTATAACATCCTTAAATGTTTTTGTTTATATGCCAAAAACAGAACATTGATTTTATTATTAATATATACAGGCATATGTATAGTTATATGTTATTTAAGAAATATCTGATCTCTAACAAAAATATGACTTAATATTATTTTTTTTAAATCATTGTTAAAAGATTGCTATGAAAAATGAGAATAAATAAAACAATATTTGCTTTAAAAATTATAAAAGTAGCAATATTTTTATATTTCGATATCCGCAGATCCCGCAAAAGAAATCCCAGAAAAATCCCTATTGGCAACAGATATCATGTTAAAAAAATTTAACTTAAAAAAACTATTTGGCAAGTTATCGAAATTTCTAATAGTGTATAAAGATCTTTTTTTTTATTGAAAGAACCATCTTCAATTACACCGATCGACTAAAAAATCACCTCCTGAGTCGATTAAAACCATCCATCTATCCGGCTGGTTGTCTATACACTTTTTTAGTCAAAATACAGGTAGCATTTTAGAAGTTATTTTGAAATAATTTCTTATAGATAAGTCTTTTTTGGTACATATAAAGGCCAAGCTTACTGTTTGTCGCGTTGACCAGTTAATTTTTTAGCGAAGCTCCAACACAAATGTCCTCTTGAAGTAGGAATTTTAGGACAAAATTTCCCCAGCTATTTTCACAAAATGTTTCTTATGTTATGTTAAATGGCTGATGTTTTACAACCAAATTAATAACTAACAACCGAACAAAGAGTACTGATGATGAAAATCGTAGCTGTTTTTCGAAAATGCATTCTACTCGGCTAGTATCGGTAAAAATCTTGTTTTTTCAATAAAAATTTTCCTTTCTTAACTAACGCTAATAAAGTAGTAAAAAGTAAAAATATTAATTTCTTCATTTGAAAATAAATGAGAATTTAGTATAGTATTGAACTTGAGCCTGATAAAGAAAATAAAAATTGTCTTAAAACAAATAGTTCAACTAATAAATAAAACGAAAACATATAAAGCACACATGGCACGGTGATATATATATAACAATTTCAAAAAATTGTACATATAAAAAATATGGTAGCCTTCTAAATACCATCTGATAGATGGTTAAGGCTACGCTACGCTCTAACTTAGTGTTACAACTTAGATAGAGATGGCGTTAGTAATAAGAAATGGAAAAAAGAAAAAGCTTTGGTTTAGTTGGTTTAAGTGGAAAAAACTTCGTGCCGACTCACCTCGCCACATGGATCAGTGGGTTAAATGGCTGATGTTTTACAACCAAATTAATAACTAACAACCGAACAAAGAGTACTGATGATGAAAATCGTAGCTGTTTTTCGAAAATGCATTCTACTCGGCTAGTATCGGTAAAAATCTTGTTTTTTCAATAAAAATTTTCCTTTCTTAACTAACGCTAATAAAGTAGTAAAAAGTAAAAATATTAATTTCTTCATTTGAAAATAAATGAGAATTTAGTATAGTATTGAACTTGAGCCTGATAAAGAAAATAAAAGTTATCATCTAATATCACAAAATTTTAGTAAGTTACTGTAACGAGAAGTCAATAGTTTATGGGTCCCACATAAGTCCAACTTCCGGAAGTCAAATTTAATCTTACAAACAACAAAGAAATGTTGCTGGTTTTTAAAATATATTTACACGTGTGAACACAATATCAAATAAATTGTGGTAAAGGGTATAATATGGCCAGGCTTGACCAAGCAAGTTTTCTTAATTACATGTTTTTTATTATTACAAATTAAGTAATTTATTAAAAAAATTCAGATTTTTTCCCGGTGTCTTTTTTTTGGTTTAAGTGGGACAAGTCATGATGCAACTAATCAGGTAATCTCGTCCCTGCAGCAACTTCAAATTAGTATCAACGTGTCAAACAACTGCTCATAGAAAAAAAGCGATGAGTAATAATTCTTGTTGTTGTTGTTAAAATATGCGAAATTTATGAAACTTTTTTGTGAATTTTACAAAAACAAATTTAATATTTTACGATGCAATTTTATAACTATAAAAGAAAGTACGAAACGTTATCTATTTTTGTGTAAAATTGACAAAAATCTGCAATTTTTTTTGTAATTGAATGAGAGCTATGTAAATTTAACGAAAAATGTATTACAAAATAAACCCGTTTCTTTTCAGTAGTTGTTAATTTCTGGAATAAAATTAGTTTTGTGATTCGTCAAATTTTAAAATTATAGCCACACTTGTTTTTTGAAAAATGTACGAAATATATATAATCTACAAAAAAAAAATTACGAAAGTATTTTCCTTTTGTTGTTGCACAGATGGCAAATTGATCGCCAATTTTAAAACGCTTGGCCCCTACTACCAAAAAAAACTATCGGTATCAAGTTCTATTTATATTTTAAACTTTAATTGCAAGGTGGCACGGATTTAGGGGGAAGAAAATCTTTGTGCCTTAAAAATTAATGTTGTAAAAACAAAAGCTAGTTTCTTGATTAAAAAAGATACCTACTTTAACTGCAGTCTGAAAAATCCACATGAATTGTTATATACATATACCTTCTGTATCAATGACTTAATATAGAAAGAGCGTAACTCGATTTTTTGTTATATAAAAAGGAAAGAAAATCACATCATAAAACTTGTTCAATTCTGCAAATAAACTTTATAGTTTAAATATGTAAAAAAAAAATGTGATGAACTTGACATTTGTATGCCACAACAGGCGAAAAACTATATCTTAATAAGAAAATCGAGTTACGCCCTTTCTACATTAGGCAATCAATATATTTATACGTTTTTATGTATGTGTGTTTAGTCTCACAAACAATAACTACCAATAATCTTCAAATAACCTTTGGAATTTAAAATCCCAAAACATACCAACGACTTTTACTCAGTTCCAGCCGCATTATGTCGGGTGCATATTATGATGCTTGTGCGTTTGTGTTCGTGAGTATGCGAACTGCATGTATAAAAAAACAGAATTGCATGCAGCAGACAAAGGAATACGAGTGGAAATCAACAACATTCACATCAGCAGAAAAAGTTTATTCGCATCAACATTTGTAGTGATGCATGACGAATTGCTGATTTATATTCAGTATCTACCGACAACATCAGCAAAATAAAAAAAAAAAGGAAAAAAATAAAAAAAATAATAATAAATAAATATCAATTTCTTACACGCATTAAGAGATAAAAATAGAATGCTGCTTCCAATTACTGACTAAATTTACTACAGAAAATAGTAAAACGTGTACAAAAACACGCATCTGTATATTGACAAAGGAAACATATTCACCAATATAATACATACATACCTTTGGCTTTACAGATAATTAAGGCAGAAATAAAATAGTTTCAAATACATATGTATGTACATCTGTTTATGATTATTGTTTTTTTTTTTTGTTCTTCTAAAGCATAGAGCTAGTCGTGAAGAAATTATTGGAAAACGGGCTTATGAAGTTAAATAAATCTTCATGGAATTAAAGGACCATATAATAAAAAGCTTAATTAGGGCTACAAAGAGACTGCCTTTATGTAATTTTTTTTTTTATTTTAATTAAAATTATTTAAGCATAAATCAAACTTCTACAGGAAACGCCATTTATCCTCTACATGAAATTAATGTCGGTTGTTCTAAAAGAAATAGTTTTGTAGCCAGTTAAAGAGCTCAAATATCATTAGAGCTTATATTATATTTTTTGCTAGAAGGAGCCATATTGTTATTATATCATATTAGCGTACAGTAGCTCACACTGAAAATGGTTCATCTGTGAGCAAAAACTTGATGGTATCAAGAAAAGCCCAAAAAAAGAAGAATTTTTTTTCGTTTACAAATAAACGTTTTAAAAAAAACCTTATTAAGAAAAAAATCCGAAATATATGCGCACAATAGTTAAAAATATTAGGGAACGTTTGTGTGACTGGGATGCTTGTTCAGCTGCGAGCGTTGACTAATTGCACTTTGTTGAAAAATATATGGATAAAATAACAAAATTAATTCAGAAGACAACCTTCAACAAAGTTCTAAAAAGATTAGAATTAGAGAAACGTTTTATATCAAGAATAATGATACAAAGTTTACAGCTGGAATTAATAGAAATTGGCTACTGCATAATTGACTCGAATCAATAAAGCCATCCCTAATTTGTGGGAAAATCTAAAGTTAAAAAAGTATGATATGTTCAGTAAATAGTCGTTAAAATGGACCTCTCAAAGGAGAGAAAAAATTAGTCCTTTCACACCTACATTACTAAGATGGATATTACAGAACGTCGGTTCCGTTAGCTAAAGTTAGAATCGATTTCCAGTCCCTTCGATATTCTTCGCTTCTTCTTTATATTCTGACACTAAGTTTCGAGTTGTCTTCCTGTTTTGAATAAAAAACATGTGGGATCCTTCCAAAATTATCTAAAAGGAGTTTTATACCTAAAAGGATTTGTTATATGATACCAAAATTTAGGGTCCCTTCTCTAAAATAATATTTTACTGTGACACTAAAACACATCTCCACTTTGGTAAATTTTAGTTTTGCTTACATATAATATTTTACTAAATTTTTAAAAATGGTTTGGTATATGGTATTTAGAAATATTGGCTCTATAGTTTCTTTGTGTTATTTTCATTTAATTTTTTTTTTAATTTTTAGTACCTTTAAGTAGTTTTTCGCAGATGGACAATTTTCATTGTAAACCATTATTATGCGTTTGTGCAGGTATTTGTAATACATAAAAATAACTGTCTGAGACCAACATTCAAGTGCACTAATCGATCGAAATCACTTTCTGAGTTGACTTAGGCAGGTCCCATGTATTCTGGTAATCAAGGTCAAAGTCGCATTTTTAAAAATATTTTTATGACATGTGATACAGTTTAATTTATTGTCACAAGAACTTAGGGTGTTGTTTGTAGTGATCTCCGCAAAATTTTGCGCACATTTATCATCTTATACATATCCTTAAGAATGATTTAGCAATTTCCTGCGGGAAATGTAAAGCAATTGGCGGTGTATCGTTCTGTAACTGGTAAAAAGCATTAATACTTTATGGGTCGTGATCAATTAAAAAGACACCCATGACGTAACTATTAACTAGTTGCTAAAGAAGTAAATTAAAAATTGAAATACCAGTTAACGTAAAAGCTAACAAAACGAAATCAATAATTAAATTCACAAAAAATTAGGTTTAATGAAAATAATCAATGTTTAGAAACTGCAAGGGAGCTGCAATCATTGATTAAATAAATAAAAGAAAGATGCCTGGTAAAGAGTTATTGTCTTTTCATTCTTTCGAAATAATATTTTGAAAATGATTGCATCAACTTATTAAATGAATAGGAAATGAAATCACGCCACTTGTAGCAATAAGTTAGCTAGTTAAGAATAAACTGTTTTTAGTTTATCAAAAATGTAATCAGTGTTTTTCGACCAAAACCTAAGAGCGGACGTTAACGCAAACAAAAAAGCATTTCCTGTGTGTGTTTTTTATCTTCTCCATAAAGGGAAATATTTACTTATATAAATGCTCACACAAACATGCTCACATATGTAGTTACTAAAATTCAAAGTATCAGGATCTTAAGCATCAATGCAAAAGAAGCTCAAATATGATTAACATGGAACCCATTATAAGGTATTAATTTTTAACAAACTGCTCCCTCCAAATCCAACGCAAGGTAAAAATGATATGATCCCTTCGTATAAAGTGCCAGAAGTACAACTTTTTTCTCTCCTTAGGAACCATTCACGTCAATAGCTTGCGAATAATACTATTTCCTGCAGGCTTCACTCAAATTAAAAATTTTTAAATTGAAATAAACTTGCTAATATAGCTATCATAAATATCCTTGTCATCGATAAAAGATTTAAGCTCAAGTCCCCATGCAAACATTTTAAAATTTTTTTGAAAAATGTTTTCAACAGCAAAATTGCACATATTAAAGAAAAAAAGAGATTCCCATAAATAAAGCATGTAACATTTGGTCACGATAATATAATCGGCCTATATTTTTTAAAAAGTGAATACGAAGGTTGCTTCGCATATGAGTAAATGGGAGAGAAATTGGTTTTACAAACAATGTTGTCTAAGAACCATTAACCACACAATGTGCCCTAAATTATTTCTGTTGAATATTTTCCGCTGGGATTAAGTGCCTGGGTAATGCAAACCAGAAAAGATATTTTGGTGGGAAGCGAAGAAGTGATACTAGGTGAGAAGAAAGCGTTTTGAAACCAACCACGGAATTTAACATGACAAATAGACAATATTTTTTGCACTAAAATCCATTTGACATATAAACTCACACATGGCACGGTGCAACATGATCTCTGATTTCAGTTCATATGTTGTTGATATAAAAATAAGTCTCAAAAATGGAAATCGAAATAGAAATTTAAACCTCGTCTCGGAAATAAAAAAATTTTCATTTACATTTTTGGACAACATGTCAGTTAAATTAGTGATGTCTACATTCAAAAACTCTTCTACCGTTCAAAGAGAGCTACTCATGTTTAGAAAATGCATTTTGCTCAACTAGTATCGATAGAAAAACTTACTTTTTCAAATAAAGTCTCTTTCAACATAAATGGCTAATATAAATTTTTTCAAAGAAAAAAAATTAAAAATATAAATTAAAGCCAAAATAGTAAAATCAAATTTTATTTTTAATATACCCTTCCTATAGTAGTTTTTACAGCTTAAGGTTCTATTAAAGCTAAAAACCTTTTCTCGTGACTCTCAGCATCTTTTTTTCATAGGCAACCAAGTAGTTGGGGTTGTTACGAAAGTCATTACTTTAAACCACTCAACAATGACCTCTTTTACAAATTCAAAGGTAACAATAATTTTAAATAAACACTTGCTTACGCAAAAAATAATTTTTTATTTATAATTTTTATTGGTTCTTGAAACCTGGTTATTTTTATGAATATTGTAAGCACATTTGTAAGTAGAGGTCATGAATTTTAAAACTTTTATTTTATTTTCATTTGTGTTTATTTATAAAATATATACTTTTTTTATTAAAAAAAATTAAATAATTTAGCAAATTTGCAATTTGGTCTGCATACATATGTATGTGTGACTCAGCAAAAAGAAACAAAAAAAGTTTTATCTTAATGATTGCATACGAATAGTTGTATTGAAATTCGAAAATACATTTGTGTGTGTCAACTTCAAGTTGAAAGTTTCGATATTACGGAAAACTTTAAAAAGTTCGTTTACTTTTAATGACTTGAGAAAAGTTTAATTTTAAGCATTTGCACTCTACATCATTATTGTAAAGAAAAGGAAATCGACACAGATGCAGTAGCTCAAAATTAAAAAATGAAGAAAAATATAAATAAATTTCAAATAATTTGGTTGAACCATTTTTAATTAAAAAATTCCAGTTTTTAATTTTGAGAGTTTTCTATTTAATAGATTAAACCCATGAGGGCTTATATTGCTTCAACTTACACGCCGTCCATGCCTTTTTAAAGTAGTGGAATTTTTTTGTTCTTATTTAAATTTAACGCAATAAAATCCTTATTCCGCATTGATTGCTGTGGCCTAACTTTGACTTATCGCTGATTTTGATTGTAATGCCAATGGTGATGTTGCCACAGTCACTGCACTGGCACCATCATCAAGTAGCAATAAAAGAAAAACTCTAACAATAAAAGCAAGAATGATAAAGGGACGCGATAGAGTCAGTGAAAAACTTTGCACTTAATCTATTCAAAAGTTTGCTTGTTTTACAAACTTCAATTCAGTAGTTGTGCACGTAAGTTTAACTTTGAACAAAAGCGCAAAAAAATACATAAAAATTGGCAGAAACGAACAAAAAAACACTCAATGATTATCAGTATTTGGCAATGAGAGCAAAAAATATAAAAAAAACTTTAAAAGCTACAATAAAATATCGAATAAAAGATGACAGAAATTCTCATAAACTTTGAATATTTGGTGTACGGGTTTTGTTCCATTGTGTGCATGTGTACACGTTTAACACTTCCGCTGAGTACACTTACCACCACAGACAAGCAAAGAAATCACACATATACTTGAACATATAAATCAAAAACACATTCAAATCCTATGCAAGCAGCAACGTTTTGACTGCATTTACCGGTACTGGTGACATCAGCGGCATTAAAAAATTAAAAATATTTTTTTAAAAAAAGTAAAAAAAACTTTTACAATTTTTACCCGTTTACTTTTGGTATTGAAAATCACGTAAAAGTTTTACTTAATAGTTTTGTGTGCACTTAAAAGTTTTTGTAATTTTTTACTGTGTATGTGTGTGTGTGTGTGTGATTATGTGTTTTTGTAAAGTGCTGCAATAAATGATCTATAATGATTTTTGATGAGCTGCAATTATTGTTTTTATACATTTTTTGTAAATTATAATTTTATGTTTTACATTAAAAAATTATGACTGCAAATGTGTGAGTTGAATGCGTTTATAAAAATTTGATTAAGACATGTAAAAATTTATGAAGACAAAATAACAGAAAAAGTTAAAGTTTGAAGACAATGTAATAATAATGATGTAAATGTAAAAATATTAATGTAAATTATCAGCAATGATGAAATCATTTAATTTTATTACATAATGCTTGATATATGATTTCTACTTTACGGGTGTTATTATCGAAATATTTATTAATTTATTTTTATTAATTTTATTTTTAAATTCTCCTTTTTATATAATAAGAATAAGAATTTAATTCTAAAAAGTAAAGAAAAATTAATAGTAGTCCAGCCAGTGGCAGACTTAAATTTAAGTTCTAAAACAAATCAAAAGTTAATTCCTGTAGTTTTATCTGAAGGGGTTATGCCCGACAGGTTACAAGAAGTTTCGAGGGATTGCATTTTGATTTGTTTGCTGCTTATTAAATTTCGTAGAAATATGCATTAAAATTTTCAATTAAACTTTTGAAAATTGAAGATCTTTCTAAAGATGCATTCCTGGGACTTCCTTTTGTTCACGTTACATTTGCTTTATGTTGGAGGCAAAGGCAGTGCCTCATAACTGTATCCCATAGCACACTGTAGTATACCAACGCATTGCGATATACTTAAGTGCATCGGTAAAATGCACGATACTGCTAAAAGTATAATTTACAATATATTGTAATACAACGTGATCACTGCGACCCAATTCATTACAATTATATTTTCTCCCACTGCAATTCGAGATATTAACAAAATCAATGCCGTTGTATTTCTATATTGAGTTTATTATTTCAGTTGTCACTCAAGTTATGGAAATGCAAAGAATTGTGATTGGTCAAATGACTAAATTGTATTGATACTAAGAATAGTAGAGTAAGACAGAATAAGGAAGTAGATTAGGTAAACTAGGTTAGAGAGGCTAATGCTGATTCTGATTTATTGTATATAAAGGGCTGCAAAGCCATTGAAAAACAGATTTCAACTATAACCAAACAAGTGTGTTTAATTCTAATTGGAATCCCCTTTACTTAGACTTACAGCTAAGGTGGCAATTGTAGTAGAGCAACTAACTGCAAACTCTGCAAGCTGCAAAAGACCCCTCTAGCCGGACACACCTCCGCCACACCTTCGGCCACCCTGCCAAAGCTGTGTTCACGTTTGGTATATTACGTGGGTACAACACAATCCTACATTACATCACAAATAGTTATAAAATTAAGGTGTCGAGCACAGCCAGGGCAAAGTACAGGGTTTTCACTAATCATCCAATCAATTTGGCTGTTTTTAGTGTCGTTTGTAACAAATTTGCTTGCATATGTTATTTTGATGAAAAGTGATGGTCCGGTTAAGTTTCCAGCCTAGAACTAAAGCAAGTTTTCACGCCGAAACGTGGCACAAAAAAGGTAAACAAGGATTCTCTTCGCCTTGTCAATGATTTAAAAAAAATTTAGTTTTTCATGTGAACTACCAATAGAATCTATATCATATGCATATTTAAATCGGCTTTTTAAATATTATCTACCAATGACAAGGTAGTACTTAACTAGTGTCAGTTCATGTTTCGGGAATGAATAAATTTTTAAATTATTTTCGAAAATATTACATTTTTCTTTCTTATATTTTGTAAAAGTCCTTCTAAATTACGCAGTGACAGTTTAAGGATGGAAAACTTTAGCTGCCTCCAATAGTGAACATTTTGTTTGAGTAGCAATATGTTGATCATGCATTTCTTAAGTGGTTTTTAGCATTTCATGACTTAAATTCTAAGTTCAGATGTATTCTAAGCTCAGATGTATTCTTTTGCCGTTCTATTAACCCGGTGCCCGGGGCGATGGGTCAAAATTACTCGTAACTTTTTGAATTGCTTGTGGTGCGATTGTACTTTGAGCTATACGTTCTTAAAGTTCAAAAGGGTAAATAAGACCCATCCCCGCAAATATAAGTGTCATAAGGTATAAGTGTTTATTAGATTTAAGCTAGCCGAAACTTTTTTTAAATATGAAATGATTTTTTTGTTTAAAAATAGCACTTTTATATTCAACTTACGTCAATCGAAATGTAAATGCATATAATTGTATAATATTAATAGGTTTTAATATAAAGTTTTTAATAAACCACAAAATTTGCAGATACTCTAATCAAGTAAGAGATAAATTTAATATTGTCTTTATTTATTTATTTATTTGAAATATTTTATATTTTTTTAAATTTTGTTTTTAGTTTAGCATTTGATTATTAGTTAGAAAAATTTTACAACTATTCCTTCTTTTAATTTTGCTTAAAATTTATAGTTAATTTCTATTATTTTAGTAGTTTTTTTAAGCTGATGTCTCCCTAAATACTTTGAAACTAATATTAAATTTGTGGTTATAACAGTTAATTTTTGTAGAGAAAATTCACCACATTACATATTTATTTTCAAATCGATATTAAATGTTCAATTGAAAACTTATAAATTTTTATATGTATGCATGTATAGATGTTTGAAATTTTTATATAAAATAAAAAGAGTTTCTGTATAAGTACAGACTGCCCAACATAACAAACGATGTGTAAAAACCACAATTGGCTTATTTTTTAACAGCACTTTTTCATGAATCTTTTTTGTGCTTTCGTTTTCTTAATTTTTATTGCAGTCAAATACTGAATTAGAAATAAAACCGAGAAAAATAAAATAAAAATTTTAAACACATCTCAAGAGTCTTGAGTTGCAGTAAAATTTAAAATACGGGAAAAGAAAGACGAAAAAACAACAACAGTATATAACATGGCTTACCAAGTGGTGTTCACCAGGCACCACTTCCGTTGTTACACTGGAGTGGCCAATAATTGGCATTTGGACTAACACTATTGCTTTACAATCACTAATGTACAAACACATATCAATTTATATGTGTTCATTGCCTTCACTAACATGTAAATAGTTCTATCGTTTTTACTCGGAACCGTGTCTTAGAATGCAACAATTTTTTAATCATATTTTGTGGAAAAATCATAAAAAAATTTTGTTTTTTTAACTGTACTGATAGAGGCTATATTTTAGGGAAGAAAACTTAAAAACTTCAAAATTTATAAGAAAAACAAAACAGACCGAAAATAAGCAACGACCTTCAAACAACGTGAGGTGGAAAAATTCTTATATTAAAAAAAGGTTATTGTACTTTGTATCCCCTTCACCACTGTCCAGCTTTAATTTAACTACTCGAATAAAAACATTCACGCCAAGCTGCTATTACTTTTTGTAGCACTGATTGTATGTTTGGTTTAATTGCTCTGATTTTTTTATCCAGCGAAACTTGTTTCTTTTTTCCCCCTTCATTTCTATCATCCTTAATCAATAAGGGGTTTTTTATAATTTTTTCTCAATCCTTTTAAAAATTTGGTTTAACGGAATATTTTTTATTCTTTCACTTTAGAATCTGTAACTTAGAACGTGGTTTATGTCGAGTATTAAGTTACTGGTATGCACGTGTGTATATTCATATGTGCATGAACTGAATTTGTATCTGTGTTCGATTGTGCTTTATTTATGTGGTTTGTGCTGAATTGTTATTTTTGAAATATTTTTTTGTAATATTTTTTAAACTTTTCTTTTGTTTTCTTTGTTGAAGTTTTAAGCCATTTAAAATGCATGTGTTCGTGATGCCGGTATATGGATTTATTCTGCGCACCTCCTCTTTCATGTTTAGCTGTTTGTTCACTAAAATATTTGCACGAAACACGCAAATTATTAAATTTTTTTTTATTTTGCCCAGCACCTCTTACTGTGACTTTAAAAAGAATTTTAATTAGGTTTTAACAGAAAAATCAATAGTTTTTAGTTACTTCAAAGGACCTTTGTTAAACATCTGCATAATATTATAACAAATCTTTTTGCAGGGTTAAAAACTCTGTATGTAAATTTTTATTTTTAAGGCAGAAAACTAAAAACAATTTAAATCTTTTACTTTTATTATATTAATACTTTAGAAGAGAGATTAAAAGTGGGATATATTTGTTTTAGCATATGTATGGTAATTCTTTAACGTGCGAGTTTCTTAAAGAGTTATGTTTTTGTGGGTGTTATTTTGACCACTAGTTTATCAAACTAACAAGCCACTTATTAGCTGTTTTGAAAAGCTAACCTCAATTTTAAGTATATCAAAAGCTTATTTTCAAGGGGGCCAAAAAAAATCCCTCTATTGAAAGAAGCTTATTTTTGCAAATGGCGGCCAATGTCAAATCTGTTATGACATTTGTGAACTAGACAGATGTAGATTACAAGCAAACAAGCCTTAAACCGATATACTTCCCAAGAACGTGGAATAGTCGTGTCTATTATTTTGAGTAACAATTCATCTGTGGTGTTGGCGCAGTGTGAATCCCGTCGCTGATTCCCCGGTCGTTCGGCACCGACAGCGCAAATATTGCGCCGTTTTGCCATCAACCTTATTAGTATGTGACTACACAAGTCGCTGCCAAGAATAGCGGGCCCGGAGCTCCCGTTTTGCCGAGAATGTCGCCGCTGTTAGCAAGGATATCGAACTGTCGCCAGAAACACCGACTTGACACCGTGCCTCTCAATCAGGCATCAGCCAGTCGTCCCTAAGGCGAGTTTTGATCAAAGACTTGCGCATGTTCCCGTATAAAGTCCAGTCCGAGCATCAGCTGCTATCTGTCGACCGCCAAATGCGTGTAGCCTACGCCCAAGCCATCCTCAATCTCAAGTCCGAAGTGGACGATTTAACCAAAATCATAATGAGCGATAAGGCTCTTTTCTACGTCATCGGGTACGTGAACAAGCAAAAGTATCGATTCTGAGGCACCGAAAATCCATGGGTGATGCGCGAGGAGCCATTACCGCTGCTCAAAGTAACTGCATGGTGCGCTGTTCCCGCTGGAGTCATTGGGCGTGAAAGCTGCCTGAAAGCTGTGGGAGCAATTAAAAAAATTTAAACTTTATATGGCAAACCTGCTAGGGAGCGGAGATAGGGTGTAAGTATAATATAAAAAAATGTTTGTAAGGAAAAATTAATGGGGTGTGGTCTAACAACGCACATTGTACGGGGCAACTCCGGGTCAGTTGTAGAGGTTTTTATGTAAATCTTATGTGAAGAGTATAATAACATTACAAGCTATTTCTTAAATGGGGTTTCAATAGGCAACCCCACGAAAAACTTTCCAAAATGAGAAAAAGTCGTATTCTTTGTTTGAAAATACTGTCAAACTGACGTCTTAAAAGTAATGAAATTGATAAAAATATAAAACAATTTCTTTATATTTTATTTTTATTAATTGGGCAAGAGCTTAAAAAGATCGCATACTAAATAGATGACACTTATTTTTCACTTATTTTAAATACAGTGACAGTTTTTTTGAATTCATTATGCGCAGAAATCATGTTCTTTCAATGTCAAAAATAAAACTTTTTGTAGTCAACGTCATTAAGTCAAACGACCCCTTTATTGGAATTATATCTGCTAAACCTTTTGTAAATTTTACTAATTGTTCACAAAATACACAGTTATTCCTTTAGGTAAATTGCAAATCCTTTAAGCAAAGTTGCCTTAAATAAAATTAAATGGTTTCTATATATTTGACGTTTTTGCGTACTTATGCTACAGTCTTTCTTAATGCATCACCTTATATTTAATTCTATTTCATGTTTGTGAATTAAAGGGTTCCGCCACTAGCAAATTGGTGGCCAAATAATTTAACGCTGCAGGAAACACGAATCGTCTTCCTTTTACTTTCCGCCTTTACAAAAAAAAACCAATGACAACTCAAGAGTGTAAAACGTAATGTAATTATTGGAAATTTTGTAAAACACATTTTCTATGCAGCTGAATATACTTAGAAAACTTTTAATTTAATGCATTGCAGCAGAATGCAGCGTAAGATGTATGCGTTTCTAAGTTAAAGAACTTAAACAAAAATTATACCAATTTGAATATTCATGTTGTAAAACATTTTCGCTTTCATTTTTATTTAATTTCAAGTCTTTGTTTTCATTTTTTTTAAAGCTGTAAGTAAAATATTCGTATATGTATTTCTTTTGCACTTGTGTCAGAATCCTTTGTGGCAATGCTCTCATTTGGTGGGGTAGACTCTACATATATTCTTCAATGCAATTTGATTAACAGAACAAAAAATTTTTTTTTGTTGCTGGCATCAATTCCCCTTGCGATAATACCAAATTTGTATTCTAATCTTCAAATTGTCCCAAAATGGAATTGATTTTATGCAGATGAGCATGAAATTGTTTCGATGAAAAATTTCTATGCTTTTATTTAAATACAAACTATGCACATGCAGATAATTTAGAGGCAGCATAGACAGACTAAAAGTAAATGCAAAACTATTTACTACTTCAAATATGTGTTTTTCATTTTGTCTTTGAACCCAGTAAGATATTAAACATCTTTACTTATTCTAGCAATTCGCCAGCATTTTCAACAATTGACCATCCGACCATATAACCAAATACTACTGCATAGCTTAGTTCAGTTTACTTTAGTTTAGTTCGTTTATTTTACTTTAGGTATATATATTAAGCTTTCCATTTATTTTTAGCTTAAGCTGAAAATTATTTATTTAGCTTGCAATTTGTATCACCACACATACATATATAACTGCAAAGAGACATCACAGCACTGTTTGCATGCATACCTTTGTAAAGCACATTGGCTTACAAATATACAAAGTCTCCAAAAGTCTCCAAACACACTTCTTTACACTCACACTAAGATGAAAGATCCATCGACAGTAGCCTTATAGTACTGCAAATAGTGTATGCAGCAGCAGCGTGCGGTCCAGCAGGAAGTGTTAGACAGACAGATTGTAATTTACAACATTTTTAACTTCCTGGCCTTTTTGAGTATAAAGCGCGATTTGCTTTGTACTTCTGGCATGGTTGACTTTAAATCGACTTCTGTTCTGTTTCTTGTACTCCCTGCCGTTTTTTAGTTTTGGCTTTGTCTTTACCATCTACTTATTTCGCCGACTTTGTGTATATGTGTATGTGTGTTTTCTCTTTAGGACACTAAGCAGTGTTTGTATACGGTCGCTTCTACAGAAAAGTTTTCGAAAATATTTTATCTTTAAATTAAAAATGTTAATATTACTAAATAAAAACATATAAGAAACAATTTGCAATACTTTCAATATATGTGTTTAGATATTTTTGAAAACTAATTATACAAATGTTAATAATTGTCACTAAACCATATTTGCGACTGATAGTTTTTAGATGGTAGGGTTTTTCGATTTAAAAGCAGCAATATAAAGGAAGTGGCGATTGATAAGGATCGCAGAGAACTAAGAGAAAAAGAGTTTTTAGTCAAATACTTGAGAGCAGGGCTATAAATTCTAGGCTGGAGGTAATAAATTACAAGAGTATAGAAACCAGAGGGATAACAAAATTACCAGGTTAAGGACACCTTAAATACAGCTTCTAACAATCAACGGTTAGAATCGAAATTTGCTGTTGTAAAAATAAAGATCTTCGCATAAGCAGATGATGCGGCTATTCCAGTCAGGAAAAATCAATAGAAGAGAGCTGAGGTACTCACTTCTAGGGGGTAAGAAAATAATTTTGGGCACATACAAACTTTGGGTGGGGGTGGTAGGCGTTAAAAAGGGCCTCTGACTTAAGATATGATTAACTTGACATCACCGGTAAAATATGCTCAACTAAAGTGGCGCCAGTCTTGAAACCAGGGGAGTAAGAATTAAGAAAAATTTTTTATACTGCGCAACCTCGAGTTTAAGGAAAAATTCCCCTCAAAGGTTTAAGTATAGGTCACGAGTCTAAGACATACTATGTGGTCACAGAGGTCAGTTTTGAGAAGGTTCCATCAAAAATAAAGTTTGAAATAGATTTTTGGTTGAGATTTGATAGTTTTTATTATCGAAGTGCAGTTGGATGTTGGGCACCGCAGCCAGCGTCTTTTTTTGGGAAGAGAAATACCAGTAATTTTAAGGGCAATGGATCTTATAAAATCACATGATTCAATCAAGAGTAAGATAACAAATTATATGATAGCCAAAAAATTTTAGGGTCATGAAGAAAAAGTGCGTCAAGGTTAGATTTGTAAGGGATTGTTGAAAGGCTGCTTAGGGACCTCTTTAACATCAAACTATGTTAGGTTTCGAGACACAGTGAGATAGTTGGCAAAGAAATTGCTGACAAGTCCCTCGTACTGACTTGTTACTTGACTTAAAGTTAAGAAGGCAACTGTTATATCACGAATGTCTTCTACTTTGGAAAGACTAGGACGTGGGTGCATAAAATCAAAAACCTTTAGTGGGCCTGGGACACTGTTAGTTTAGAACTAGGAAAAGCAAACGGGTGTGTAAAAATGCTAAAAAAAGAAGTTAAATCATATTGTATGTTACTATACCTGATTTTGTTGTACCTTTGGTTACAGTTTTTTTAAAACTTAGTAATATTTTCGCTCTAAAAAGAATCATTGGACTTATCATGGAAATTAGGTGACTTCGGGGTAGCCATTAAGAAGTTGGGTATCACTTAGGTTTGACTAAGAATTACTTCCTGATTTAAACATGTCCTTCCGTATGACAGGGTGGGAGTTCCTTTTCGAAGTTTTTTTAAAAGGAATTTGGTGAAGTTAAGTTTTTTTTTGCTTAGTAGCCAAACTAGTTGTTTGTGGTAATGATTGGTGCACTTTTTGGCATAACCTCAACACAAAAGTCCTCCAGAAATAAGCACTTTAAACAAAAACTTCTTCTAATATAAGAAACTCTCTTTTAAAAAAATTTTGTATGTATTTATATCTTAAACATTATATAGAATATCGAAATGATTGGTTTAAATTTGTCATAGCGCCCAAACAAACGTCCTCTAGGAGTAAGCATTTTGGGCTATAACTTTGAAAAATTTTACTCGTTCTTGACAAAACTTTGCGTGTATTTCTTACCTTATGCCATCAAATACTAAATAGAATTCAGTTAAAAAATTTTTTATGATTGCCATATATCTCCAACTTCTGAAGACTACATTTAACCTTCTTACTGTCGAATAAATAATGCCATATAAATACATACGAGCAAGTCTTTTTAAAATTAAAACTAGCCAACCAATTTTTTTTAAATGGATAATTATTGACCGTATCTCGTAGCATGCGTTTACCCGAAAATCAAGTAAGCCCCACTTAAGAAAGTCACCTTAACTTACGTACATGTTGTGCATGAGGTGGTTTGTAATACAAAATAAATTGTGGTTAGGTTTAATCGACTATAATTTTCTGACTTGTTTAAGTTATTCCAAATAAACAGAGTTGTGGCGATAAATATGAGTATAATTTTAAAAATATTAATTTTATTTTACTTAATGAAATCGTAACTACGATTTATATTAACTTTCAATGGTTCCTTTGTTGCCTTTAAAACTACTTAGTGTATCTAATAATTTTTGGAAAGTTGTTTTAGAAAAGAACTTTTTATGAAAAAATTTAAAAAATTTTAAGCCGTTTGATAACCGTTTGATACACAGATATAAGAAAAGAAATTCTAAACTATTCACCGTCTTGCTTTATCTTTTAAAAAGTGTTGGAGGGGTATTAGATCAAATGCAAAGTCTTAACTTTGGAAACTTTATTTTGTCTACCTTATTAATTTTTATTTTTGCTACAAAAAATTGAATTTAGAAATTTTTATAAAAAGTTTTTGCTCTTTATCCCAAAACTAATGGATTTTAATTGTATATAAAATAAAAAAAATAGTATTCCGATACCCCCTTTATCAAAATTTTCACTACTGTAGAATTGTCATTTTCTTACACAAACATGTTTATAATACTTAGTTTCCTTATGATGGCATACAATAATGCTAAATTATTGTTTTTCATTTACTGCACACTTCAACATTTTTTTAAAGAGTTTCGTTTTTCACTTAATTTTTTGTGTTTTTTTTATAAGATTGAAAAAAAGTAAAAGAAAATAAAAAAAATATTTTTTTTATATATTTTCAATTTATTACAATAATTTAATAACCATTTGCTAAGAAATTACCTCGTTCAATCGTGATATTCAATATCTTTTTTCGCCAACTATACCATACCATTTCTTTAGGTTTTATAAACAAAGAAATCAAGAAAAACATAGAGTTTTATTTAGATTTTTAACGCGTCTTTATTAATAAAAACAATATATTTTTTTTTTGTTTGATCAAATATTTACAATCTGTTGAAAAAACTTAGCATATATTAATCAAGGCTATAGAGTTAATAGATGTACAATAAATAAATTTGAGCAGGGGGCCAAATGAAACAAAGATATTTGATTTTAAAACGAGAATTTAGACTTTTTGATTTTTTGTTATCAGCCCTGTTTCACAAAATTTAAATTAAAAATAAGCTAAATATTGTTTGTGCCTGACTCTCAGATAGATTTCCTTGCGGGCACTTCTTTCCTTTGGCATTTAGAATTTACAAAATTTCTATAAAATCTTATTTCTCATGCTAAAGGTGTACTTAGTTTGAGCACCTCTGTCAATAACAAGTAAAACTAAAAATTCACATAATTTTTCTTTTCATTTTATCCATGATTGATGTCTCTCATTGCTACCACTACTTGTTTAAAAAGTATTTCAACTAAACTCTGCCAATAAAAATGGGTAAAGTCAAAAGATACAAAAATCTGCATCAATATTCTTAATCAAATAATAAAATTCAATGGATATACAAACACACACACACACACACATACATACACATACACATATAAGCTATTGAAAATTTTAACTGTATAATATTTCGACAATTTTTTCCATCAATTTTTTATGTTTAATGTTTGTGTAAAGTTTCCAATTTTTTTTTTGCCAAACGTAAAAAATATTCAATTCTATTGAATAGTTAATAAGTATCCGTGTTTGTCTGTGGCTCTTATCGTTTTGCATTTGTTTGTTTAAAATTTGTTCTTCTTCTGGTTTATTTTTTTTTTTTTCATTGGTTTTTTTTATCTCATTTTTCTTCCATTTAGTAATTTATTCAAAGTAAATTTTTATTTGCAGACTTTTTAACATTATTTTCCACAAGTAGTTCGACTGCCTGCATATTTTAGGGCGAACGAACAATTCCATTAAATAATATGACTTCTTGATAAAGTTAAACAAATGTTTTCATCTTACTTCGTTTTGTGCTTCTTTGGCTACTAAATGAATTTTTTTATATTTAAATTAGTCTCGGTCTATTTTTGTTTGTTTTAGAATGAAGTGAAAATTTTATGTGTTTAACATATACTTTAAATTACTCTTAGTATTTTCTTAAAGAACAGTTTTAAATATGTTTATTTTAAGGTGGTCCGGGGTTTTAAAAGTTGTTCCTGCTTTTAGTGTTTATTGAATTCGTTATTGTAAAATACTATAAAAAAAACTTCTGCCGCAATTTTTTAATAAAAAAATCGTAAATTTATTAAAATTTCTCATTCTCTTGTTTTTAACTTTCTTGTCTTGAGAAAGAACCGCTCAGGGTGCTGCTAATAAATACTTGCATATATTCTTCTATATTTAATGCTTAAAATTATTTTCGTATGAAATATAAATTACATCTATAATCGTTTTATACTGTACACTAAAAAGATATTTATTATTTTTTTTTTTGGTAATGTTTATAGTACAAACATTGTAAAATTTTGGAAATGGAGCGGCTTGTTTATTATAAATTGTACTTTTGTATTTTAAAGCCCACACCTATTAGCCTAAAGCCGTAGTTAGTCAGAAATTTTACAAGAATAATTTTTAAATTTATACCTTAAAGCAGTTAAAAAAATATTCCTTACATTCGGCACATAATTTTTTATGGACAATGTTAAATGCATTTCACCGTAACTAATGTGTCTGTTAGGTTGTGAAGCGCCTAAGAAAGACAAAGCGAAAAAGTCGTGTCGCTGTATAGCATAGGTTGTCAAAAATCCATTTTTAGTGCACAATTGTGCTACAAAAACAATAAAAAAAACTCACACCGACGCTTGTTCTCTTTTATTTCAGTTTGATTTCAGTCGTTAATTGAGTGTTAACGAGTGCACATGTGCGGATGCGTACTGCTTTTTTTTCAGCTTTCTTGTTTTTTCAGCTTCGATTTAATTTCAAAATAAACCAGCAAACAAAATAGTATAATGGAAGATAAACATTTTTGTTTTGTCATTAAAAATGCTTTTGGTAACATGCAATGCGTTTTATGTTACCAAACATTTAAAACAAAAAAAACAAGAAAAACTTAATTTATAATACCTAAATACACTTAATTTTTTAAGTTTTAACTGTAAATTAAACTCGCCCAATGAAATATGTGTGAAAAAAAATTTTCTATTTCTGTAATAACTGAGGCATATTTTGTATTTAATTTTAATAACTTTTTTTAAGTTCATTTCCATTTTGCTTTAAAAAGTAAAATTCATCACATTTGCAATGCTTAGTTTTTTGTTTGCTGGGCAATTTTTTCTAATCCAATACAGACGCATTTCATTAAATGAGAGTTTTGACAACCTATGCTGTATAGCCTGTGCTCGTCTATGTATTTGCAGCAAAAGTAAAAACAATAAAAAATGATTTTTCAGCTGTGCCGAATCTTATATATCCTACAGATTGACCTTTTGCATACCCAACCATCTGATCTAACCAAGTTTTTTTCGTACCGAAAATACTTTAATCAAAATACTTTGTGCCGGGTTTGAAGTCAATAACAATTCTAGTTCTTGAAATAAAAAACTTCACACAATTTTATTGTTTGCATGTAATATATTAATACCATATAGAAGGGTTAAGGTCGAGGATTTAAACAGTTTTCAACATAATTCGTATTAAAATATTAATAATATTTGTTCATTTGTATGGGAGTTTCCTCTTTCCCTGCTCTAATCAAACCCTTTTTCCAATATGCATTCGTTGCGGCAAAATAACTTTTTGTCTGAAATTCAAAGTCGGTAGCTGTTAAAGTTTTCGAGATATAGCATGTCAAAAATTTTATAAAAATTGTGCATTCTAATTTGGCAACCACTCCCCTTCCTCCTATCTAGCAAATTTTTTTTCTATAATGTATCTATTATACTGGAACTTCTTTGGAGCAGGATTTCAGTCCTTAGATATTATACTTTCTTAGATTTAGCTCATAATATATATACTTAATACAATTTGTGCATTTTGAGAGGGGAAGCCACTTCACCTGCTTCCATCTGAAAAAATCCGTAAATATCTGTGCTAAGTTTTATGGCAGTAGTCGGTGTATTTACTAATATTAATAGAAATATACGCACGGATTTTCGTTTATATCATGGTTCGTTGCGAACTCATTGTCCTGATTTAAAAATGCGATTGCTTCAAGGATGTTTCTCATTGTTTGATATCAAAACGACTTTATTTGGCACTTGAGACTTGATTTCAACAGACACACATAAAAGCAGATGGACAGACAAACGTAACTATATTGACTTCCCCATCTATAAAAATCCAGAATATATGTACCTTAATGAGTTGCAAGTGAATATTGTAGTAATTACAAACTAAAGAAAAACTGTCACTATGTGAGGGGCATAAAAAACACAAAATTTAAAATTTTCCCAAAAATTTTGTTATTGTGATCTGAATAATTCCGAACTGCTTAGAATTTTTATTTCCTTACAAACAAAATTGGATAACTCTTTTCCGAGTTATAATCGATAGAGCAGCTGATGCAGAAATTTTAAGTTAAAAAAAATCTTTCCCCTCTTACTAAGATGACTACAAACAAACGCTAAGGTCAGTAGCTAGACTTAGAATAGTTTTCCATGCGCGTCGATCTAATGCGCTTTGTCTCCAGTTTACTGCACCAAGTTTTGCGAGATCTCTCTTACCTTGGCCCTTCCACCTGAGCTTGAGACTTTCCCTTCTACGTCTTTCGGTATCAAATTCGAATGTTTTTCTCACCGGGCTATTTCCACTAATACATAAAGCATGCCCTTATCAGCGCTCGTAGTTCATTCGACGACGATACTCTCCGTCGACGCAGATAGGTCCATATACTTTGCGAAGGACATTTCTCTCAAACACCCCAAGAGCAGTTTCATCTTCTTGTCGGTAGACGGCTTTGTTTCTATACTGCTTGCTCAGCTCAAAGCAGTATTTATTAGCAAGAATAGTTCTATGTATTATTTTCAAACTGATGTCAGTTGTTTGGTTTTTGGTGGTACCGAGATATATAAGGTTGTTTAATACTTCAAAATTATAGCCACCAAAGTGTGAATGTTTACCCAGCATTGTTGTTTTTTTTTTGTGTCGTTTTTACCATAACTTTGTGTTATCTTCCTTTACGACCAGATCCTCTTTCGCCGAATCCTTTTTGATACTGGAGAATGCTGCAGTAACATCTTGCAAAGTCCACCCCATGACGTCAGTGTCATCGGCTTAAGGGAGTAACATATATTTCTTGTGGTAAATTGTGCCTGTTGAAAAGCCGAAAGATAAACTATCACCTTGTCTAAAACCTCGTTTGGTAGTAATTGTTTTAGAGAGGTACTTTCCAAATTTAATCGATGATCTAGTATAAGTTAAGTCATTGTGCACTACCGTATAAGCTTTTCGGGTGTTCCAAGCTCAAACATGGCTTTTTAATACCTTAGCTCGTATTGGACTGTCAACAGCAGATTTGAAGCCGACCAAGAGGTGATGAGTGTCAATTTTTTTCTTGAGTCTTTTCTAGGAGCTGCCGCAATTTTAATGTCTGAGCAGTGGTCGATTTACCAGGTCTAAGGCCACATTGGTAGAATCCTTTTATTTTGCTGAGTTTAGTTTTCAATCGTTCATACAGAACGCTCAATAGAATTTTACTCGGAATTAAAAAAATTTAACTATAGCATAAAGCATGTTGCATCTAGTGTCTGTTCTAACTTTCAATAATTTATAATTTTTTTCCTTAAGGACATATGGGAAGAACCTGAATCCTTGGAGCTTAAGTAACAAAAATTTGGTTCTGATCATATATTTATATTATGTTTCACAGGCTGGGTATAAACATACACAAACATATATGTATACATTCACTCTAAGCAAGTATATCAAATTTTGTGTTCGTTGTTTAAAACGTTTACTTAACTTTAACATTCTTGTAGTTTTTGGCATTGTCTTCGTTAAAATATGAGAATATTTATATATTGGAAATAAAAAGCGTAAACATTAAGAATTGAACTTGATAAATATACAATGTTTAACCGTAGTACAATTATCTTAAAAAACAAGTTAAAAGTCGAAAAAATTAATTTTTTGAAAACGCAGTCGTTAAGGCGACATTTTTTTAAGACTAAATATATTTTCCTAATATTTTTTATTAACTTAGCATTAAAATTTTTAATGATTTCAGTCACACTGTGTTTGGTATTTCTTTAAGTATATATTTTTTCCTACGAATAAAGCCAAAGGATATATATTTGTTTTATGTTAAAACGTTCAAATATATTTTAGCATACTAAAATGCAACGTGCATACAGAACTGAAGTATGTAAAAAATCCCTTAAAAAGATTGAAAGCAGGTCTACTGCATGCTTAAACATAAAAAACATTCCAACACATTAACAAGAAAGAAGCATTCACGTTAGCACAAATACATACCAACAAAAGTTAAATGTATTTACTTGATGTGTGCAAATAATCATACATGTACTTACCCTGTAGGAAATACCAATAGTGAAATTGCATTAAATGTGAAAGCCTTAAGTTTTCACCAACAAAAAGTTTAAATTGGTCCTGCCAGGACATATTGCATTCTACAACCGAATTTGTTTATATTAAGTAGCCAAACTTGCAAAAATATGTATGCAAGTTATGAATAAAGTTATGTGAGAATATTATTTTGGTACCGTGGAATCATAGTCTTAGAGTAAACTCCTTCCATTAGAGGACTGAGCTTTGCAAAGGTTTGTAGAGCCGTTTATATTTCAAGAAAATGTTATTCGAAATAAATGCGGTTAAATGTACATGTATAAGTGCTATGATACATATTAAACAAATTTTGTAATAGAAATACATAGAAACCCTGTCAGACAAATCGACGGACCTCTATCAACTTAGAAGTAATTATATGTGGGTGTTAAAAACATTTGCAAAAACGCATAATACGCACAATTCGAAAGAATGCTTTTAATGCAAGTGTGTTCGGAAGTGTAGACCGAAAAGTTTCTTAAAATCAGGAAAAAGGATTTTATTTCTTTATACCTACAAGGTAATAAGCATGAGTAAAAAAAGTTGAAAAAAAACTTAAACAGCTTTTTTTTGACTTCTGTCGGAGGTAAACATCTGGAAATATCTGCCTTGTAGGTTTTAAAACTAACCTTATTCCTACACTCGGTAAAAGTACACAAAATTCTATATCACTTACAAAAAATTTTTTGTTAATCACAACTACCATTAGGGAGACACACCTTTAAGAACTTTTGGCGTTTTTATAGCAAGCGGGAAAATATTATGTTTTTGGTATTTTGGTAAAGTGTTTTTTAGGTAAACTAGAAGACTAGAGGTTCCACCTAAGCAAACGAACCAGTTTTATATTTTTTTATAACACTAAGATGTAGCATTACAGTGATATAGATTAATTCCTTAGCATCCGTTTTAAGTTTTTACTTACCAGATCTTAGTTTATACAGGGCGTCTGCTGGCAGTTTTATATTTTTTTTAACTTAAATAAAAAACGAAGTTATAGACACAAAGTTTTATTGGGAGCATTAAGCAAAAAAATGGAACTGCTGATTGTACTTTTTTAATATTATGTTTTCCGGATGTGCTCTGTCGAGTTAAGCACACTTTTTAAAACGGAACCTTGTATTCTGCGCCACACGCTGCGGTAAACTTGGTTCTACACGAATATCTTCTTTTAAGGCCAAATTATATTGTGGATTGTAATTATAAACCCTCTCTTTGAGTAAGCCCCATAAAAAATCCATTGAAATTAGATCAAGGGACCTCGGTGGCCTTAGGATGCAACAGAAGAGTACGATGGATAAGCTCGCAGGTTTGGCAAAAATAGTTCCATAATCATGCGTCGATAATTTCTACCGTTGACATTCGTTGCCTGGCCCTGAGAATTTTCTAAAAAAATGGTACAATTATCTCATGCTCAAACAAGGCACACCTAACAGTTACCCTGCATCAATGCAATAGTTTTTGATGTTTGAGTCGAGGGTTATATGTTCTTGAAGACCACTAACAGCAGTTTTGCACTTTGACATGGACGTTTTATTGAAAATGAGCCTCGTCGCTTCAAATATGGGATTCACAAGGGGAAAGCGCTCCAACATGGTTTCGTAAATCAAAATCACTTTCTTTCAGTTTTTGAACGATTTGAATTTTAAAAGGATGGAACTTTAGATCCTTTTATAAAATTTAATAAATAATCGCTTTCGGAAGTCCCAGCGACGCTGCTCTTTTCCATATTGAAAATTGCAGATTATTCGATAGAATGTAGTCGGTACCCTGTTAAGGTCTATGAGCAGAAAGCTCATATAGGCAAATGATAAACGATGTGTCTTTATGGTTTCTATTAACTTTTCTCCTTCTTTAGAATTGAAAAAAAATATTTATTAGTCTAAATTATTAAAGACGGATTGTTTAATCGCTTCTTGATTAAATTACTAACACCCCTGTGGAATGAACGATTTTTAAGAGGGCTTAATCAGCATATATTCCATTTGAAATGTCAAAGTATAAGTTTGGTTTAAAGCATAAGCCTGTTATTATTTTAAAGGACCGTATAATTTAATAAATATTTTTTTTCTTTCGATACTGGCTTCGTAGATCTACATATGTGTATGTTTATCTTAAAAAATATGAAGTGATGCTTATCGATAGTGAAATATGATATTGGATATGATGTTGCAAACAATACTTGAACTGAGCCAAAAGATCAATATACCCAGATAGTAGTCGTAATTTGTTATGACAACAGAAAACTCCATTTCAATAAATTAAAATGAAAGGGCATATTGCATACATTTATACACATACACACAAACACACACCACAAAACGCATTTAAATTCATCCATGTACTTATTTTATATTAATATTTATAAAATGCACATTGTACATACTTATTTATAAAATATTTTAGATTTTACTTCGTAAATAATGTTTCCATAAGTTTATTTATTTATTAATGCTTATGTACATATGTACATATGTACATATGTGCATATTTATTTGTTTCACTAATTTTAATTCTATATTGCATTTTGCAAAACGTGGCTGAGTTATATGTATGTACTTAAAATGATTAAACAAAATTATTATAAAGCAAAGACCTTTATTTATTAATTAATTTTTCAAAAAATATACTTGCAGTATGAAAGACACATAAAAAATATACCCAAATTTATGAAGTGCAAAGCAAACATATTCCCAAAAATTTTTTATAATGTATAAATAACTTTGTTATACCCCCACCATATACGTAATAGGAGTATTATGCGTTTGAGACTCACTTTCAAGCACACTGATTGACTCAGAATCACTTCCTAAGTCGAAGTTTGGCACAGATAAGTTTTTAAAACTAATACAAAGAAAACTGTCTTTGGCAATAATAGGTTAATTTTTTATCACAGCCTCCATACAAATGTCTTTCCGCAATAAGCGTTTGTGTTATAACTGACTCGAATACTATGTTTACGATATTTTACGTGAGCTAGTGAACGAAAATAGCATCAGTTAATTTTTCATATAGTCCCCATACAAATTTTCTCGAGAAATAAGAATTTTTTGCTGGAGCGAATACTATTCAATCTTCCCAAAATATTGTATATGTGTTTAGATTTGTATCACTAACTATTATACTGTACACATATACATAAGTATTATCCGTTAATTTATACCGTACCCCATACAAATGGGGTGTAGGGTATAATGTGGTCGGGCTTGACCCACTTACTTACTTATTTTTTTATACCCTTCATTTAGTGACAAGGACATATGTATATTATTAGTTGGTCATTCCGTTTGTAATTTATTTATTATCTATCCATCTGAAACCCCATAAAGTATATACATATATTCAGGATCCTTATAGATAGGGAAGTCGACATATCCATGTCCGTCTGCTGAAATCAAGTTTCCGGAGTCAAATAAAGCGATACGGACCAGTTATTTGTGCCAAACTGTTAGAAGTATCCAAGTGACAGTCACTATTAAAAATCAGCAAAATAGGTTTATTTATGACCGAGATATAAGCGAAAACCCAAAATAACCCATACTTTAGAACAAAATCCATGCATATATCCTTTTATATGTATCTCAGTAAATATAGGCATTCTTGCCACAAACCTTGGCCTTGTTAATTGGAAAATTAGGCCTACACTTCGGTAAAAAAAATTTTTGGCTGGAGACAGGAGAAGGGGTTGCTCCCATACAAATTAAAAACTTTTCGGAAATTGTCGATACGCTATATCTCGGAAACTATACAAGTTATCGACTTCAAATGTTCTACAAAAAGTAATTGGACAACAAGATCTACGCTTTAAAGAAACAACTTTTAGGGTGGGGACAGGAAAAGGGGTAGCACCCATACAAATTAACCATTTCTTGAAATTTTCAATACGCTACATCTGGGAAACTATAACTGGTATTGACTTCGAATGTTTTACAAAAAGTAATGATCAAATAATTCATACATTTTGAAAAATAGTTTAAAAGGAGCAGGGGAACTAGAACATCCAATAAGAATTAACAACTTTAAATTAGCTTTTATTACGAATAATGTCGAAAACTTTTAAAACTTTAAACCTCAAACCTTTAAATAGATGTATTTTTATTATTCATACGATCGATTGTAAAATTTTCTATTTCAAAAATTAGGATTTCAATGACCTTTAAATCAGGTACAAGGTATTTTTATTATATTATTTGCAGTACAAAATAACTCAGCTAGGAAAGCTGGCTGGGTATATTAAAAGACCAATGTGAAGGGTATATCGTCACAGGGTTAATTGTAAATATATTTTTCATTTACACAAAAATTATTGCTCCTCCCAAAAAATTTTTAAATGTTAGATAGGGCGTTTTGCATTTTCTGTGACGATATGGAAGTCGGCACAGCTGAATATAGCGCGTTTACTAGTTAATTGTTTTTATTTGCCAGATTTGTGCAATGGATTAGTAACTCTTAGTCGGCAACGCTAGATTTTGATATATTTTTTTTCTTAAAAATGTCATGTATTTAAAATAAGTAAGAAAGTTATTTCATTAAAAAAAAATGGACCATAGGTGCTAATAGGTTGTATTTACGAGTAAAGTTATTTAGTATTTTTTATTTGTAAAAAATTTGCATTCAATAAACACATATTGATAAAAATGCGATTAACAATATTTTTGCTATTTTTATTCTTTTTTTGAAAATAAATTTAACCAAATAATTTTATCCTAATAAAAGAAGCAAAAAAATAATAAGCTTTCCTTTAGACTATATCTGGTATTCACAACTTTTGTCACAGTTCATAAAAAAGTTGAACACTTACAATCATAAACCCCGTACTAAATGAAGGGATCGAAAAAACTCCTGCACTGCTGTTGTCATATTGTGTACTTACACCATTAATTCAAACTTATTTTTAGATTATAGAAGTGTAAGCGCTACAATAAGTTTTTTGATGTTATTGAAGGTTTGTGAATGGTTTAGTAAGCTATTGAGTATTTATGAATACAACTTTAGGGAATTTTGTCTATAAACGGTCTATAAATTTATTTCTCTTACGAGCTATTTTAAAATAAATCTTTTTTAACAGTATGTTCACAATAAAATACAACAGCTGGGTTACAGTAGAGCTTAGTATAATTAAAACATTCCTAAAACCTTCAAATTTACTCAAATCTTTCGAAATTCTCTAATTCCATTTCCATCAAACACTAAATGCGTTTTGAGCGGTTCATCCAACTTGTATCTTTTAATGCGCGTAAAATGTATGAATTCACTTTTCTTTCTGTGGCTTGTTGCAATGTATGTTGCTCCTTATAAAAAAAGAAAGTTGTGCCGGATGCAATTCTAATAGAACTCTTAGGATTTAAAGTGAAAAGCATTTAATGTGTTTGTAAGGGATAAGCTTTATATTATTGCAGTTCAACTAAAATCAAAGAAAAAAAATGGAATAAAGATTTCTTACAAGGATTTAACATTTAGAAATCCTAAGTGCTAAATAAAGTTAAATGTGCAACAGTGATTTTTTATGGATTTGCCGTGATTCAAGAAAAAAACGAAATCTTAAATGTAAACCAATTTTTTTTATTTGCTTTAATTGATTTTTAATAAAATGACCAAACATTTGAACTTTAAGTATCCCAAGTTATTAACACTAATATCTGAATGTTTTATTTTACTTTCTAGAGACTGCCGAGTTGTTCGAGATCTACAGACACTGAAGTCGAAAGGATACGGTTTTGTGTCATTTATTAAAAAATCGGTAAGTTAAAGATAACAAACGTTATCTTAAGTATTGGAATTTATGATTTGACAATAACGTTTTTAGCCGCATGTGCTTGTCATCCAACTGCGGGGCGTCTTTGAGAAATGAATTCTTTTCTTCTAAGTTCAAAAATATCATATTGAATAAGGAGACAAATACATGTATATTTCTCCTCCACAAACAACTTATAGTTACTAAATTGTCCTTTTGTTTTAGGCTAATTGGTTCAATTTTGTGATAAAATTTTAATTACAGAGTTAACTAGAAAAAGTTTATTTTCCCCACACTAGCCAAGTGGAATGCATTTCCAGAGCCCGTTGCAACTCCTCATCAGCACTCTTTGTTCGGTACTTAGCGTTGTTAGTAAATTTCTTTTATTTTTCCCAAATTTAATTCAAATTAGGATAGAGAGATATTTTTTGTATTAACATTTATTCTTTAACAATTTCACACTTTTTGGCTAGAAAGAAATTTCCGGCCTGCGATTTTTTTCGCTTATGGCAGCACTTGTAGTTACGTCTAATAAGAATTTGTATACCCGCACCACATACATGGTAGGGGTATTATTCGTTTGTGCAGATGCTCGTAATGCCAAATATAATGGCTTATGACCCAAGTTCAAGAATACCGATCAGCTCAAAATCACTTTATATGTATGTATGTATGTCCGTCCGTCCGTCTAGCTGGGTGTCCACGTATTTTTGTAACAAAAGTACAGGTCGCAGTTTTAGAGATACTTTAATGAAATTAGTCACAGATTATTCTTTTTAGTAGTGGCACTAAACTCTTTATTTGTTGTGATGATTGGCCCGGAATAAGCATTTTAAACTCTTACTGGCCTAAATATTACTCTAATTTTACAAAATTTCGTATATGCGTCAAGGGAGAATTTCAAGTTATTGCCCTTGATCTAGGATTAACTTTTTTACCATTTCACATGCCATAGTGACTTTTTTTAGAATTTAAGGTTTTACCCTCTTCAAGGATAAGTAGTGTGGGGATAGTCTTGTAGCAAGTACTTACACAGAAGGTTTCAGAAGGGACTGCGGTGCAGGATGCGTCAGTTGCCCAGAGGACCGTAGGATAAATTCCCGATTTTCTCTGCCCTATGAACCTCGTTTTCATTAGAACGACATAGTTGCCTACGTTATAGATTTCACGCAAGGTAAGTCACCGTGAAAAAAAAATTTGATCACAAGAATGTATAGAGACTTATCCAGATGGCCCGAACTTATTCTAAGTCAATCGGTTTAACACTAAGCAGCCTTTATAGACATTATAAGATTCTGCACAAACGGAGAATATTTTTACCATTTATGTGGTGCTGGTATAATCAATACTGCAGAAAAGCTAAGAGCTGCCGATTTTTTTTAAGGACACATGCACTCAGAAAAAATTATTCCCATATTTTTTTACAATTAACGCGCTTATTAAAAAACCCCAAACGGGTTCTAACTAATAATTTAACTATCCCAATAAAGTTTTTTAAAAACAAGGGTTTAATGAAGCTTTTTTTATTAAAATTTTATGATTGACTTAATATCGTAAGCAACATTTTAAGGAATTATTTTATTAAGAATTATTTTGATTTCGTTTTTATTAAATTTTACATCTTTTTTCACAGTAGAACAATTTAAATCCAAATACGCTCTTTAAAATCTTTTTGCAAAGCAATATTTTGCTGAAAACTCTAACATATACTTATGTATATTTAATAAAGATTTTTAACTAAGGAGCAAGTTATAATTTTCATAAAAAATTCAATAAAATTAAAATACATTTAAATTTAAAAACGTTTTAATTTTTACAAATTAAATAATTGAAATAAAAAATTTAAATAAATAATAAAACTTTTATATATTTGTTGGAAATTTAGGCATTAAAGGAATATTTAATTTGTTGGCACTTTAGCTAAAATCACTGTTTTTGTAAACATTTTATTATATGTTTGTTTAAGGAAGTCACAAATGATATTTTAATTGTTTTATTGCACATAACTTTGATGAAATATAATTAAATGTTTCTTATCATAAAAAATTTAATCATGATAATAAAAATGTATTTTCATAATAACTTTTTTTCAAATGTATGTTTAATGTTTAACATAAATTTGAATGCTTAAGTTATTAACATTACGTTGTTTTTAGTCTTATTTGAGTTAATTAAGGGAGAATACACATTAAGAAAAATACAAAATTAAATAATACTACAAGTATCCGTATTATAAGAAGAGAGCAATATGTAGTATGTGTGTGTTTATATGACCATGTTAAAAATTTTCAACTCCAACAGGGCTGGGATATTGATGACGTGAAAAATATTAAGGAAAATGTTAATTTTTATTTATTGTTGAACTAATTGTTTCTAATACAAATTTTCGATTTTTAGTTTGGCTTTAGTTCATATAATTTCTTTTTATTAGAAGAAATTATTATTTTCCGTTAATGTTGAAAGAAACTTTCAATTTGAGAAAAGCAGATTTTTCTACCGCTTCTAGCCGAGTAGAATGCATTTTCGAAAGCAGCTACGCAATTTCATCATCAGTACTCTTTGAACGGTAGTAGTGTATTTGGTTGTAAACATCACCTATTTAACTTACATGTAACAGAGAAAAGTATACGGTATCAGTGTTTTTCTTCTGTTTTTATTTTGTAAGTTAGGACGAAGTTTATTTTTCATATACACTATGCTTTTTTCCGTTAAAAGTCTCTTTGGCAACACTTGACTAACGGACAAGCATTTATCCATCTCTCAGATGGAACGAAACGCTTTTTATTATTGTATATCATACAATAGGGGTAATCACTTTTTAATTTCTTTTTTTGTCAACGACAAATTGACAGAAATTATTAAAGATCATTTTGCACCGTGCCATGTGTGAGTTATATGTTAATTTTTATTTATTGTTGAACAAATTGTTTCTAATACAAATTTTCGATTTTTAGTTTGGCTTTAGTTCATATAATTTCTTTTTATTAGAAGAAATTATTATTTTCCGTTATTTATGAAAGAAACTTTCAATTTGAGAAAAGCAGATTTTTCTACCGCTACTAGCCGAGTAGAATGCATTTTCGAAAGCAGCTACGCAATTTCATCATCAGTACTCTTTGAACGGTAGTAGTGTATTTGGTTGTAAACATCACCTATTTAACTTACATGTTAAATTGAAAGTTTCTTTCAACATTAACGGAAAATAATAATTTCTTCTAATAAAAAGAAATTATATGAACTAAAGCCAAACTAAAAATATTAAGGAAAATATCTAAATTTACCTTTAAAACGCGTGTCAGAACATATCAATGTGACCATTATTGAAGTTACATTTCCTATATAACACAAACAACAAAAAACAAGTAAGGATGTTATAGTCGGTCGAGCTCGACCATACTATACCCAACGCCACATTTGTATGGCAGTTATAAGAATAAATAACTGATCATTTTTGTTCTAAGTATAATAGTTGGTGACATCAAGATAAATATGTATTAAAAATTTTAAGAAAGTAAAGTAATTTTCGGGTAACTTATAGCCCAAAATGTTAATTCTGGAATGACATTTGTATACCAAAAAATTGACCAATGATATTTTTGTTAAGTGTGCTAGTTGCTGGCATAAATTAAGACGCTTATGAAAAATTTTCTCAAAATGCAGTGATATTTGTGCCAATAGAGCCCAAAGCGATTATTTCAGTTGGACATTTGTATGAGGGCTATGTCAAAAAATGGACCGATCATCATAAAAAAAAGAATTGAAGCCAGTGCCAAAAAGCGTATCTGTGCAAAGTTTTATCAAATATTTGCAAAACTGCGACCTTAACTTTGATAACAGGAATGCATAAACACCCAGCTGGACGGACGGGCATGCGTAAATTGACTCAGGAGGCGATTTTGAGTCGGTCAGTGTACCTGAAGGTAGGTATCAAGCCATTTATTTTTGGGTGTTACAAGCATCTGCACAAGCGCATAACACTCCTACCACGTTTTTGGTGTGGGTATATTTATAATTTTTAAAAAGGCTATGATTTCCAGGAATGATATGTTTTTAAACGTTAAGTAATGGTGTCCACCGGCAAGGTATACTACTTTGTTTTGCCGCTATTTTGGTAGTAAAGACGTGGCAAATTTGTTATGAAAAAATATTCGGTAAACCAACTGGTTTTATTCGATAAAAACATTTAAAAAAAATCAATCATCGATTTTCATGAAAAAATCATAATGAGTGACGAAGCACATTTTCATTTGAATTCTGGGCAGTGGAAACGCCTCAAGTTATTAATCAGTTACCTTTGCATCCATTAAAAGTGACAGTCTGGTGTGCAGTTTGGTCAGGAGGAATTATTAGACCTTGCTTTTTTGAAACATAAAATGGCTTAACAGTAACTGTTAATGGGGAGCGATACCATGATATGATTGAAAAATTTTTAATGCCACAACTACATCTTCTTGGTTAACATGTGGTATCAACAAGACGTAGCCACATCCAAACAGGCAGGATTACAATGGAATTACTGAAAGACCTCTTGCCACAACAAGTTATTTTAAAAAAAGTTATGTTGATATGCCTCCATGGACGCCTGATTTGACCACTCCGTACTTTTTTTTGTAGGGATATCTGAAGAGCAAGGTTAATGCAAACAAACCAGAAATGATGGAGCAACGCAAAAAAAATATTCGTGATGAACATTTTAAAATACCGCGTGAAATGTGTAAGAATGTAATGAAAAATGTGGTTAAAAGGGCTCGCATTTGTAAGGCTAACAGAAGCAAACATTTATCTGATATTGTATTTCATACACACATATGTAAATAAAACATTTATCAATATAAAATCCATTCTGTTTCATTTAATCAAAAATAATAAACAAACAAAGCAGTATACATTGCCGTAGGACACCCTGTAAAATTTTTAATGAGTGCGACCTTACAAATTTTACTTTAAAGAATTTCTGCGTGCTGAATAAAATATTTTGATACGGGCTTAATTTTTTTATTTACAGCTGTTTTTCATTATATATAATACTTTGTTTGCAAAAAAAAAAACATTTTCTTTTTAAAGAAAAAAATTTTTAAAAACATGTGCCGTGTGTGACTCCTTCATCAAAATGAAAAAAAGGACAGTCAATAATTACGTATGTGATAATTTTGAACTCTTTGCAATCCAATTTCCAAAAAAAAAAAAAAATATTTATTTACATATAGATATTTTCAAACTATGCATTATATTTTAGACGCAAATTCATTGATTTTCCTTATGTTACATTCATTACCTTTAAATAACATGTTCCGTACATGTTAAAATATCTTAAACTTATCATCGCCAGTAAAGCTTACTGCGTATTTAAGAAAATATTTTGCGTTAATTCTTTTTCTAAAGACAGTTTTATCGTTTTCTTAAAATGCTATGTTGTATTATAACGATTTTTTTATAATTTAGAAATGTAAAATGCAATTTTTAATATTCAAATTATTTATTTAAATTATTTATTTAATTATTTATTAAATCAAAAAAATATTTTAGCTTTAAGCTGCTGCCATTTGTATGTTTATGGCAAGGCGCTAAAAGTCAGAGAAGCCAAAACATGCATGAAACCAAAGAAATCGATTAAAAAATTGCATAAAAACCTTGTCTTAAAAATAAAAAATCGCTTTAAAGTTGCGAAAAGGAAAATTATTTATCGTCAAAGCTGAGCCCAGATAATCACATATGCACAATCATTACCACATAAACCAAAGCAAAATTTTGATTTTGAAATCTTAATCCATAATGTGTTAACCAACAGTGTGTAAATACAGCTTAATCCTCGACACTTATAATATTATGCTTAAAGTCTACATAAGTACAAATGTGTTTAATTTTATACATAAGAATATTAATGTAAATTATACACAAATACATACGTATTTATATGGGAATTTTATGTTTATAATCATAATAATCATTACATTTATCTTAGCGTTTTTGTTGTATTGTATGTTTCAAGTATTTGTACAAACACCAAAAGACTTTATGCACACACATTCATTCATGTCAATTTATGTATACACGAACGCATACATATACACAAATAATTTTGTATTTACTTTAGTCACTGGTTAAGTGTATTTTATTTCAATGTATGTTCATCTCTTTTTGATGTCATACATCGGCAGGTTGTTTGCTTTTCAGCTTATTTATGCTCCATGTCACATGTGGCTTTCGAAAAATTCACTTAAAGCTTTTTTTTATTTGAATGGCCTCAAATACGCCAGAATATAAATACATTCATATGTATGTGTTTGTTTGTATGTTGAGTTTTATTTGTTTGGTTTTTGTATATTATTTTTAGTTAATGTGTCCGAATTAAGAGCACATAAGATTTTTGACATTATTAAGGGATTTGATTTTACGTGTAATTTGTAAGTTTAAATCTGTGCATAAAAGATTTCTTTTGATAATTTAAGAAATGTTTAAAATATAATGGGAATCAAATTTCTTAATTTAAGAATTATACGCATAAACTTAAAATTAATAACAAGCTGTTGAGGATTTTCTAAAGCGAAATATTTTTAAAGCATTGAAATTCTAAGTAGATAAAACGTTTCAAAATAAGGTAACTTTGATTAATTTTGGTTAGTTCTTAAAAGTTTATATATGACATTAAAGTCCAAGTAAAACGGATTAAAGCAGAAGAAAATACTTTTTTTTATCGCTAATAAATTCAAGGATTTTCATAATTATATAAGGTCAACACATCAGCTCGTTTTTATAGTATAGCTGAAATAGCGCATACTTGAGGTTTGGAACTATTGATTGTTACGTCCTGTGCCAATGTAAGAAACAAGACGGTTTTGTCTTGTGTGAAAGACTAACATCTAAAGTCGGGGGATAGTTGGGTTATATAAATGCGGCTTTGGACTTTGCAATTCATCTATCGACTAAATACTCAAACTTCGCCAACTCCTGGAAAGCACTCAACAAAAACAGATAGACACATATTATATATTTGTTGACTACAAGACCGCTTTTGACAGCCATATATGCTCGATGGTGTTGCATGCTTTGCCTGAGTTTGATATTCCTTGCAAACTACTACGATTTTGCTAAGAGAATTTAGCTAAAACTCAAACAAACAAAAAATCATTTTCAAATAAAAATTTGTTAATTTGATTAAAAAAATTTTTAAACTACAACTTAACAAGAAAATGCGACTTTCGAAAAATTTTAAAAATTTTTAATTAAAAAATAAATTAATCGAAACAAATCTTTTATTAAATAAAAATAAATAAAAGTATCATTTTAATGATTATATGTATGTATACGTAAATAAAAAAATTTATTTTTTGAATTTTTTATTTTTCCGTTTACATTTGTTTCTATTTATTTAATTTAGTTATATACATATATGAATGTAATATATTTAATTTACATCTAAGTATACAATACAGGTCTCAACAGCCACTTAAACCGCGGACAATATGAATGCGAGGATTACCTTACTACGAGTAAGTAAGAATTTAAAAAGCAAAGCCAAAGCAGTTGAGAAAGTGCTTGGAGTGTTTGAGAGGAAAGTTCTTCGGAAAATTGATGGACGCATCTGCGTTGACGGAAAATGCCAGTGTCATATAAACCACGAACTTTAAAATTTGGATATTATTATCACAAATTGTTTGTCGTAATCTATTTTAGAGTTATAACAGCAATAATTAACATTATTTTGGTTACCAGCAACAGGTTGTGAATTTACAAGTTTATTTTCGTACTTTGGATCAATGCGCTAAAAGTTTTCCCAGGACAATCGGTTTAAAAAAAAAAACTGATTTGGTCAAACAAACACGAATTTATGAAAACAAATTTCATTGTTAAAAATTAGTTTATAATTAGAAAAACTAAAAATAGTTAAGATCTTATCCCTGTCCAAATTTGTAATACAATTATATTTACAGTTATACACACATAAATACATATATAAATGAATGAAATAAAAATTCTTTTACATTTTCACGCTTTATTTGAATATTATTACTGCGGCGACAGAGAAGGATTTTTCTATTTTCATTGAAATTATTTTATTGTATTTTTGGTATTGTGTGTTTTGCTGTACATTTCTTTAATTTTAACAGTTTATTTAAGTTTATCGCTCTTCTCCATTAGCCTTTTGTATGTTAATTTTCATATTTAATAATCATGAAATAAACGAAACCATTTATTACTACTAAAACCATACAAACAATACAAAATTGTAAAAATAAAAGATTGGCTACAAATAAATATTTACATACATATAAGACCTAATGAAGAATATTCAAAAGAGTTTTTTTTCGCCAAAAGATAAATAAAAAACTCTAAAACTTAAAAATTATAATTAAATTCAGCAGATGTTTTCCCAAAATCAGAACATTTGCTTTAGTTTGAATTTAAGTACATATTTAGTATTTTCCACTGGCCTTGCAAACAAAAAGTCTATTTCCTTTCAAAAAAAATATTCCCCTTATTTTTCATCATAAACATTGTTAAAGCTAAAACGCAAATATAAAAATTGTAGACATTTCCTTTACTTTAGTGATTATTTATGATCATTAGCTTTTAATATTCTGCGCTATTCAAAGGTAAAGTCTCAGCGACAACCAAAATAATAATAACAGTGAGCAAATAAAACATATTAAATGAAATTAAGGAAAACCTCTGTAGCGACAAAATTCTTTCTCGAGCCAAACTCGCCAAGAATAGCTAAAATTTTTCTATTAAAATTTCATAGTGAAAGGAAACTGATAATGAAAATAGCATTACCACAAAATACTTAGCAAATAGCTCAGTTGGTTGTTATTGTACTTTATGAACTTTTATTTAATTTCCATTTAAATAGAAGAAAAGGAAATAAGGGACGTGTTTTTATTGAAACAAAATATCTGGTGTATTTTTCTGAAGGTAAATTCTCTAAGACTAAGAATTTTAGCATAAGATTTTAAAGACTGCTAGAAGTAAGTTGCAAGTTTCCCACAAATAATATTGATACAAATTTTGTTCAATTCAAAATCTACGGGACCAGTAGATAACTCAACAACGTATCGTCATCATGCAATAACACCTTCTCTTTAGTTAATAATAACATTAATGACTTTTTCTTCCCGTAAAAATAATGCTCCTACCCCAAAGTTTATTATATATGAAAGAAAAAAGATTTAGAAAAATCTTTGGTAACATTTACATTAGGTTTTATTTATTTTTTAAATTTTTTGCCACATAAAAAAGCACCCGTTACAAGTTGGGTGTAAAATAATTATATTGTATTCATTTACAGGGGGGCCTGCAAAAGGCGATGAAAGGCACACTTTTGTTTTGAACGGTAAAACAAATTTATTAATTCCATAATTATTTCACTTTTATATTTAAATAATTATTGTTTATGTTAAGTTTGTGCTGGGACCAAAGTCAATAATACTAACGGGAAAATTTTTACAGCATTGTAATAATTCTGCAATTATTTTTCTACATTCCTGCCTAATTATAATTTATGAGAAATTTATTCTAGGGTTAAAAACAGGTTAATTGCTCTAAGAAAAATTATTAAAGTTTTATTTCTTTTTTTAAATGTCGCATTAGTTTGTTAGACTTCTAAAAAGGTCGGCTTATTTAATCATGCATATACATATGTACGTTTGTTTGTTATATATTTTAAAAAAATAAAGACATACAGTTGTTAGGCCTGCAAGCCCTGTTTTATCGCTGAACCTTGTAAATAAAAAAAATCCAACAAATATTTGTTTCATTTAACATTCTACGCCATATATTGCTACTAGGATGGTACAACATAAATTACTCACTTTATATTTACAACTCCTTTAAGTCAAAAATTTGGGACTGATTTTAGTTTCATTTGTTACAACGTTGCATCTATTGTAAATTTAATATGATCGACGATCCAGGTGAATGCCAAGCTATTTCGTCTCAAAGTGTTGAGACACCATCTGGTTATTTAAAAGGAGTTTTGTCAATTTTTTTAAACACAATTTGTACTTACTGAAAACCACTAAAATTTAAGTGAAAAGTTATTTATTTACAATTGACTAATTTCATATAAAATTTTAGGGAACGTTTAAAAGACACCTAATGGTATAAAAACCAAAACAAATTGAACGAAATTTAAGAGTAATCGAAATTTTTCCGCTTATAAGAGATATACACTTAAAAAATTATTACAGTAACTGACTGTAAGTTATTTAGGAAGTATTCCGTAAAGTTGTTTTTAAATGAAAAAACAGTCAAACTTTAATACAATATTTTTCTTAAACTGGTTTGAAGGGTTATTCAAAGCTTCAACTAAACAAAAATACTGATTTTCAGTTAAAGTTAATTTTGTCAGTTATTTTTTAGTTATATCTAAGTTTGTTATTTTTTTTCTGATACATTGTGTTTTTTTGCTGTAAATGACAGGAAATTTAGTTCAATTTAGACGAATTTGTAAGTTATCTTTTTGATGTCTGAATTTAAATGAAATATATTGTTAATTTTAATGTTTATCTTGTTGGAGGGTTTTTACATGAATATTCAGTTATTTTAAATAGATATCCAGTTGATTTTACATAAATAATTTTTGGGTGTAAACGTTTTTCATATAAATTGCAATAATAACTTTTTTTGGGCTTCTGATTGCTAACTAATGCCGTCATTTTCCCTCGGCATTTAATAATAGTTAAAAAGACACATATAATTGTGGAAACAGCCATAACTTTTTTAATTATTTTAGATACTTAAAACCAGCCATACTTAAAAGTACGAAGGGTACATTTAAGTAGACTTTTATCATGTATATAAAACACACATTTAATTATTTGCGTAATATCCGTGAGCATTGTCCTTTTCGCATCAATCAATAAATTTTTTATTGAATTGCTTTTCCCTTTGTCCTTCATTCAAAAGAAAACTGTATCGTCACCTTAATATAGACATGCCCTAACTCGTATTTTTTTATAAGCCCAGATATTCGTTTATTTCGATAAAAGGTCTGCTAATATATTACAATTTTCTGAAAAAATCTAAACTTTAAAAATAAAAGTAATAGTCTTTTTATATTAAGGTAACGATATGTAAGTATGTATGTATACTTATGTATGTTTAATGTTTAAGTTTAAATACTTTATTATACAACTGTAAAATATATAATAAAAGCTAAATTGCTATCATTTTGAAATGGCAGAAAGGGCATCATAAGTAGTACAATTTTTGTTTGTTTGTTTGATATTTTCTAATTCTGTTGCGACATTTTTATATCCGCCATTAACAAAAAATTTATAAATACAAGTATGAGAGTTTAAGTCGGTAAAACCTGAATATGTTTTTCCCTACACCAGAATTTATTTTACATAAAGTAATAAATTAATGCAGAATAAGGTGATTTTCAAAAGTGGAACACTTATGGGACCAATGGTACGAATAGTCCTAAATATGTGTTAAATTTGGTGGAAAAAAGTGGTGAAGGCTCAAGACCAAAAAACGGGGTACAAATGGGGGTCCTCAACGAACATCGGCTAGCATTTAAGTCCAATGCTTCTTAATATTTTCTGCTTAGCAATAAATACTTTTTTGAGTTTACAATTCTACATAAAAAATAAAATGTATCTTAGACTCTGAAAGAGGGTAGTGAAAAAGAGATTTTTTTAAAGATGCCCATAATGCAAAATAACGGTACGATTTTAATTAGTCTTAATAAAATTAAATTACTAATTTTAAGAATATTCTTATAAATTTAATTGGAAATTGATTTTGAGGGAAAAATAATAGGATTACTATTTATTTTCTGCCTGAAAAATTTCACACAGTAGGGTAATTAACAGATATCAAAATAGAAATGTAGGTTCCTAACAAGAAGATCGACGTTATTGAAATTTCACATGGCCGTTTATGAAAACCTAAAATAGGGCAACTCCGATGCATTAAAGTTTTAAGCTGATAAAATATTTAGGTAACTAATAAAATATAAAAAAAATTGGCAAAGGTGGTCCCATAAACTTTTTTTTAATATTTTACTGTTTAAAATTTACTTAGGCTGCAACAAAAAGTAACATTCTCAAAAATTATAAAATTTTATCTTTAAAAAATTGATTTAAAATCGAAAATAACAGAGTTTTGATTTTTTAGTTTTTTAACTTCATGCATTTCAAGTTAAAAACTTTAAGCTATTTAAGACCAATTTATATACGGTGATTTTATTATAAATAATGTGCAGTTTATCGAAAAACTACTTTAAGTTTAACTGCTTACAATTTTTTGCTTTTCAGATTTTTTTTTTAAATTCTATTTTTAAATTTCTAAAATTTTTGATTTGAAATAGCTAAACCTAAACTTTTGAACTTTGAGAATCAAATGAAACAAGTTTTTTTTAATCAAAAAAAGTAAGCTCATTTTGGTCAAAAACTTAAATTTTAGTTTTTCAATTTTAATATTTCCTTACAGTGAGGAAAAGTATATATATGCTTCAAGATTTTTTGGAGATCTGCAAAAAATTTTCTGTTTTTTTAATAAAAAAAAAATTTCTTCCCCAGGTCGCATATGTATTGGCCCAATAGGACCGCCCCCTTCAAGATCAAACGCCCAAACTCAAAACTCAAACTAAGAACTTAAGCTTTTTGATGGCCGTGTGAAATTTAAAATGAAAGCCCGCTTAGTGGCTTTATTTCGAATTTTCCTAACAAACTCTTTTAACGTGCTTCGCAATAAGTTCAATTAAAAAAAATCTTCGATTAGGTTAGTGGGCGTGTAAGATTCGTTGCAGCCCAATATAATATTTAAAATTGAATCAATGTTCTTGCTGTAATCATCAACCCCCAGATTTATTTTTAACCGACACATTTATTTATTCTCGAAGAAAGGACAAGTATGCTCGTTGGATTCATACCCGTCCGCTTGTTTTCATACTAAACGATTTTTTGATTTTTTATCAAATCACTCAAGTGGCAAATCAGTTACACACTTCAAATGTTGCCCTCTTGAAAAATCAAATACACAACAACAGTCTTCTTACACTTTTCTAACAAATGCGAAGACTTTTGAAAAGATTTTTGAATGATGTTAAGATATTTAACAATACAACGAAATAAAATATGTACATGTATATGTATATGTATGTATGTATGTATATAGATTCATTACTGATATGGCATACTATAATTAAGAAACTGCCATTCAAGAGGATGAGAAAAGTCTAAGGAGCCCTAAAGGCACTTTGTTATAAAAACATAAAATATTCAAGTTTCTTGCTTTTATGTTTTCTTTTCATCAAAATGTTAATGTCCCTGTTTTTTTGGTTAACTAAGAATTAGATTTTTTTAAATGTACTATGAAATATATTATACATACAATTACATTAATACATACATGTGTATATGTTGTGCCACATAAGTTGCAACAAATTATATGTTAGCCCTACTATTTATTTAACATATAAAAATTGGGAACTTATAAGGTTTATAGTTTTGGAAATATCCAGAACGCCTTAGTTATCAAAAATTCTTTTATAAACTTCTATATATAACTCTAGTCCTTTATTAACATATGTTTAATATTTTGGTAACCTGACGAATGCAATTTAAATAATTTTTCTATCTGTATTGGTTTTAATGTTACAAAAAGTACTAAAATATAACTTTAACCCTTTTTTCCCTTTAGGGTCTAATAATTAAAAAAGGACCTAAAACCATACTCATATATTTTAGGACTGTCGCACCTAATTTCAATAATGTTCCTATCTTAATTGGTTTAAAAGTTACAAAAAACGCCTAAAAAAATAAAAATACATTTTTAACCCTTTTTTCCCCCTTTGGGCCAAAAATTGAAAAAAGTACGAACAACGTAATCATATTTTTTAAAACCTATCGAATGAAATTTGAATTATGTTTCTATCGTTATTTGTTTAAAAGTAACAAAAAGCACCAATACATAATTTTAACCCTTTTTTCCCCTCTCGATCTGAAATTAAAAAACACCAGATACCTGTCTGTTTAATTCTTAAGGAAAACACAAAACTTTTTAAATTTGGTTTCTATCTTATATACTTCAGAAGATAGTAGGTGACAGGTTTTTCTCTTTTCGTTCTCTTTTTATCCCTTTTACAGGCCGAAATTTAAAAATTTATATGTATTTAAACAATAATGGAAAGCTTAACACGTGTTTTAAGTTTCATGTTTTTAGCTCTACGCGTTTGGTCATTATGGCTATGGTTAATTTTGTTAGGCAATTTATAACCTGACCTTATCACATAAATGGGCGTAGTGTGGGCGTGGCAGCAATAATTTCCAAAAAAAAGTAGGCTATTGTGCCTTTCAGACTTGGAGTAACTCCCTGTAAAAATTTCAAAAAATCGATCCACTGGTGTGGCCAGCTTTAAAATACAAACATACATACATACAACCCTTCTTTATATAATAGATGAAAGTTATATTAAAAGTTACAAAATATTCATCCTTCGGTTCATTGCGGGTCCAAAATTTTAAAAAAAAGAGAAACAAATTTTTATATATTTTTGACACCCTTTAGGTAAAAGTATCAAAAAATTTTTAAACAATTTTCAGGCATGATAAACGCATTTTAAATAATGTTTTAATTTTTACTGGCCTAGAAGCTACAAACTGTACCTTAACGTTGCCACAGTATAACTTGTACCTTTTGTTTTTCTCAAGAGTCTAGGAGTTGAAGTTATAGGGGGCACATGCAAAATTTTGAACTGTCCACAATAGAATTTTATATGCAATTTGTTGGCAGAAGGTGATAAACATGCACAACTTTTTGCTGATAAGTGAGATTCGAGGAAGTTTTACCCGTAAAAAGCTTATGCCGGAAGATCACTTGTATTTGGGCTATTATATTAAAAAAAAACAGATCATCACTGCTAAAAAAGTTTGGTTTAAAGTCGAAAAACTTATATGAGCCAAATTTTATTAAAATATCTTCTAACCTGTGACCTGTACTTTGTTCCCAATAATACATGGACATCCAGCCGTGGGACGTGCTCTAATCGACAATGAAAATGATTAAAACTGAGTCTCAGACTATCATTATGGGGCAATACAAATACCTACACAAGCGCGTTATATCTCTGCCATATTTCGGCATAAGTTTAACAAGGGGAAAAAAATGTTTAAGAGTTGTAGCAGCTATTTCCATTAAAAATGCTAAAAAACTTTTCCAACTCTGACGACTACAACACACAAAACAGCTTCTGAAACAGTGTTGAAAAAGTTGTTACGATCATACCTTTTTAATACTATTAGTGATTGAAAATACCGTGTTACTCCTCTGACTTATTTGATCCTCTCACACTTAATTTATAATTAAAATATACATACAATGGGTTTTTTGCCATCTCGTTAGCTACCTTTTTCTTTTCATGTCGTTTCTTTAATACTTAAGTAGGATTTTTTAACATGACTTTCAGAAGAATTAAAAAATAAAATTTGAAACAAATATTTTCGCAGTTTTTGTTAATTTATCAGTAGCATTGGTATCAGGAATTTCAATAACGGCCTAGTAGGACTTAAATTATCTTAAAAATTTAATTGAGGGGAAAGACAGCCGTACAGTGATAAATTGACTTACGTATATACGGTAGAATCAAAAGCATTTTGTTAATCGAGTCGATAATAATAAATAAGATTATAGTCTTATTAAGCATTCGATAGGTTTAAACAATTAGGGGATTTTATAATCTTATTTCATCTCAAACGTGGGGTATACGAAAAATTTTTTGAGATAAAAAAAGCTTTTGCATTGAAAATTTTGAACTTGTTCTTTGAAACTAATTATTTAACTAATTTTTGTAAGAATATTTAAAAGCGGTTGCTGCGAATTTAGTAACAACTTAAGCAAAAATAGTTTATCAGTCAAGATAAAACTAGTGCTATTTATTAGTTCATTAGGTGAGCAAAGGTTTTTCTGGGTATATCTGATAACAAAAATAGTTTTTTTCTAAAAGGGGGGTTTCTGTAAAACTACTATTTTTTTAAATTTGTTAATTAATGAAAGGTCAGATTTTAAAAAATTATTGAAAACACTGAATGAGATTAAAGAATCTAAACCATTATTACAATAAGCATATTCAGCTTCTGTTCCACTAAAATCACTTAAATATCTATTCGATTCTTTTGGGATTTATTTATTTTTATTAAATATCTATTCGATTCTTTTGGGATTTATTTATTTTTCTGCGAACAAAAGCAAAACAGAAAGAAAAAAATATTTTAGTACAATTAGGGTAAAAAAAGTACTCCCAAAAGTTTTTTTGATACCCAAATGGAAACTCCAATTTTTATCACTGTTTTGAAATGATTAAAAAAATTTCAAAATGTTGTTTGTTCAATATTATACATACATATGTTACCTTTTAGAAATCCAAAGAAAATAGCAGGATTTTTAAGAAAACATACAACAAAATAAACAGCTTTTGTCTCTTTTTCAAGCTTATAGTGGGTTAAAACATTTTCTTGTGTCAAATCTCTGATATACTACATAATAGAAGTCAAACAACAAAAAGGAAAAATTTAGTTCAGCTATGATTTTTGTAATATTTTGCATTTGGTTTGAGTACATTTATTAAGAAAGCTATGATCACTCTGATCTGAGCTTATTTTAATTTTTTAATAATTCCCTTTCTTGCCTTTTTTTTGGAAGGTAACCATTTTTTTACTTTTTGTTCCTGTAAAAAATTAAATCTAGGGCATAGGTTCCACCTTAGAACAAACACACAAAATTGTTTAAAAAAATGCATTTGATTTTTATCTTAAACAATTAACTTTAAATGGTTTTTATAATTGTCGTTAATTCAAAATTATTTTACATACAACTGGCACCTTTTTTAAAACATACATTAAGACAAAATCTGCCGTTGTCAAACCAACATAAAACCTTAACACACTTAGGAGAAATAACTAACATACTTTGGTTAATGTTTTACGGCAAACAATAAATTGAGGTAACTAAGAAAACCGTAAAATCTTACGTTAAGGAATCCTTGAGTATATGAGGGTGTCACAGTTTTCAAATAGCAAAGAAAAGGAAATCAAGTAAATTATATGATTTTGAAGGTGCACAGACTTAAACCAACCAATTATTTAATTTACCCTTAACCTACTTTTTTTCTTAAATTTTTTGCCCAAACCTTGCAGTGTAAAATATTTAAGGAATGTGTTAACCACTAAGGTTTCGATCGGGAGAAGGGGTTACTTAGAAGTGTGTGGATTTTGTATATACATATGTATACATACGCATGTTATAATAACATATTTTGTTAAAGGACACACAAACAAGCACAAGCAGAAGCATATACAAGTATTTAAATCTTTAAAAGGTTTTCAGTTTTGTTTTCATTTTTGTTTTTGTAATTTTGTTACCAAAAGACTTTAGCAAATTTATGTATATGGTTTGTTTATCTTTTCTACATAAAATGGGAAAAACATTCTTAACCCACAAAACATAAAAATGGATTATCCCTTTTATATTTTTTGTTTGACTTTGCAATTTTTATTATTATTTTTTTTTTATTCCTTTACATTTTGTAACATCTAAAGTACACAATAAAAAGGAAATACATGCATGCAAAGATTTTAAGCTTTTCTTCTATCCTTTCACTTTTACACTTATACATACACACATACATTTTAGATACACTGACTCACATTGCTATTGATGGTGAATAGAGTAAAAATACATCTTAAGACTGTTGGACCCTTTTGTACGAATTTTCCTTTTATTTAAAACAAAACCAAATAAAAAAAAACCAAATTCTTTTTTGTTTTAATAAACATGCTAAATGTCCTTTTAATACGATTCCTTCCTAATGTGTTTTTGTGTTATTTGTGCAGGTTTTGTTTGTATTTAAGTATTTCTATGTGGCAAAGGGATTTTAAGTCTAAAGTTAAATAGAAAACCTATTCAAAGGAAACCTCTTTAACCACTCAAAGGTTGTTCGATTTAATATATTCATGTAATCATTCGACTAATGAAGGCATTTTATTTTAAATATTTTTTTTTCTCTAATATATATTTACCATAAAATTTTGTCTTCTCCTTGAGGCTTAACAAACTGAAAATATAAGGAAACATTTAATGCTGAAAACTGTCAGAGCAAACACTTCCAAAATCCTTACATTTAGGTAAAAGCTTCAAAATTAATTCAATCTTTTATTTACAATTTATTTATGACTGTATGGTTAAAGCTGTGGGTTTTTAAATCAAAAAGACAAATAAATCAAAATGGTTTTATAAATGTGTTATTAGGTGTGTACATACACTTATTAATTCTATTTGTTTTTAGTTTGTAAAATTTATTTTCTTGTCATAAAAAAGTTTATAAAACATCAAGGAGTGGATTAGGTCTTAGTGATAAATATGTACGTTTCTATTTCAGGTCACTTTTTTAATTCTTTTTTTATTTTTTTTTTCCTGTGCAAGCAAATGAGGCCTCGATGATTGCGTTCAAAACCGACAACTAGAAGTCGGAGTCTTATGACTAACTCATTACCAAAAAAAAAAAAGTGTTGAAAAATGTAAAGCTATCTTAAACAGTTTTAAACCATTTTGTACAAAATTAGTTTATTTCATTTAAAACTTTTTTTATATTAAGGAAAACCAAACTTAGATGCTAATTTTATATTAAACTGTTTTGGTTGATATATGTGCTTACAATCTGTGCATCATTGATCATAAACGATTGAGAGAAGCTAAGTTTTTAGTATAGCTTCTGAAATTAAAATTGAAAATACCCTCCTAATCTCTATGAAATAAAAAGACTTTGATCTCCCCAACAAAGCATTCGATTTCTTTACCTTTAGATACTGACATTTGCAAAACATTAACTTATCTTTCCAAATTTTATTTAAGCTTTTTTAGTTTATGTTCGTGGAGTGAAGTAGTTTTTCTAAAAGTTACAATGTAAGAAAAAACAAACAAAGAGTTTAACAAATATGACAACAACAATGTCATATGCGAACAAAAATACAAAGAATAAAGGTAAGAAACAGCTCAGATTTTTTTAAAAAGAACTGCAACAACAGATGCCCAACCAGAATTAGGACAAAGTCAACAGTGTTCGCACGGTGGCCCTTTTCTTTTTTCCTACCACCTTACCAGTCTAGGGCTTTTGTGGTACCTCGAATAAGATATTGTGTAACTCCACTTCCCTCCATATATATATTTTTTAAATGACAGGACGCTTTATGTAACATACGTGGACAAAGAACGATTATTTCTTATTATATGCTCAACTTTGTACTTCGGATTTTCTTACCGAAATCCACACGCGAGATGGGAAATCTCTACGAGTGGCTTCGGTTCGCTATATTCCATGACCAAGATTCTTGGAGAATGTCCAAACAGTGATATTTTTATTGCTGAGGATTTCAATGTTCACAGTTCTTCTTGGTGTTACCGTTTCGACAATACAAGTCCAGAAGGTCGATATGTTAAGCTATTTGCTGCACACAGCTGCCTTGCGCAACTAATTATAGAACCCAACGTATATTTTTTGTGTTGAAGGGCACGAAAATAACACTCTTGATCTTTTTCTTATTCGCACCCTGAAAAAGACGAAGTAGATGTCCTTGCAGTTTTCAGCAACTTGGACTATTGCACTATTTTACTGGAAATAAAAACCTTTAATCTGTAAAAAAAAATCTCCATTACACCTGGACATAAATCATTATTTAAATAAACTTGCAAAACGGCAATCAGGCTCAGAGAGAAAGAATTTGGTATTCGGTATGGAAGAAAGAACGCCGTTGCGGACTCGCTAGGTAAACAGGCGAGATCTTCTTCTGCTAAAGTACTTAGATGTGAATAAGCTTTATTTTAACAGTGTCTACGTGCCAAGGTTCTTGCTATCCCTTAAGGCAGCAAGAGCTTTCGGTAATTTGTTAAAAAAGTAATCGAAAGCTTTGGCTGAAAACTTTAAAAATTACCATCAAATAGATATTTATTTAGTACTCTCCTAGGTTATGGAGACTATGGCTAATCATCATCTTGTAAACTATCTAGAGTCAACCGCCAGTACGGCCTTTGTAGAGGACGTTCTACGGGAGGCCTGCTGGCCCTTTTTACATTAAAATGGAGTACCGCGATTCATCAAACATTAGCTGAAAAGTTTTGAGATAGTAAGAAACGAAAAGTTCATAAATTTAGTCCATTCTTAATAAAACAATATTGGTGTCCCGGCAGATCAACAGTCAACCTGGCTTAACCTAGCCTTACCTAAGCTAACCTAAAATAATAATATAAATGCTTTTTTCAAAAATTTTGTTACAAATATTTGATCAAGAATTTTCTTAAATTATTAAAAATAATAAACCTATGTCAATTATTGGTCAGCTTTGATTTAATTTGGTTGAACTAGCTGGTCTCGAGAACCCCACATAAACCTTTAGATCCTTAGTGCTACCAGACAAAAAAAAAAGATAGCTAGATGTAACTAAATCCAAAGTTCTTCTCATTTACTTGGTAATTAACAAAAGCCTTGCCCTCCAGATTTTGAGAAAAATATGGCCCTAGACAGTTTGATCTGGGGCGCACTAGCGATATACGGTAACACAGAATATGCTTAACAGACTCCTTATCCTCCTCCTCCTTAAATCAACGCTGGGCAGTCATTCTGCTCTTAACCTTTACCCGCTTTCCAACAGCGACCTGTTTTTAGCCTGTTTTTAGTTACATTCTACTTGAAAATGCTTGGATACCTCCGTTCCATGTTTGTGTTATTTCGTTGATATAAATTTTTGGAATCTAAAAAAGTCCTTTATAAAAACCAAATTATTATTAAAAACAAAATTACATTATTTTTCTAGGCCCAAATTTTCAATGTTAAATACATTAACTAGAACCTGTTTTAGGTAAAAGAAGTTCAAAGTCTGTACCCATTGTGCTTGATAATGTGTTTAAATAAACAAATTTAATTACTTACGGTTAATTAAAACAAATAAAGAAACTAGAACTTTTAAAACTGTAATGAATGCAAATACATAGCAAATTTATAAGTAAGAATGTACACATAAAACTAAAATTTTTTCTTAAGAATCCGACTTGTCAAAAAATCAATCGAATTCGGAGCTCAAACTTAACCGAAATTGTAACGGTTTGACATGACTTCGTAAGGTTATATCAAAATAAAATCGTATGAGGGTACAAAATAGTTAATTTCTCTTCTTATTGTAGATTTCAGCAAGCAATTCGCTTTGCTTTTAATACTTTTATGTATAGGCTGACGTGTGTTTAAGTACAAAAGTGTACCACGTTACTATTTAGCAAATATCATGCAAAAATAGATATTTAATATTTTTTTCTTTTTTTTCCAAAATATTCTTTTTTCTTGTAACGATAAATCTGACTTTTAAGAGTATAACTTTTGATTGCTGGGTACATAATAATGTTTAACTTAAAATGTGACAGATACATACACTTATAGAAATAAAAGTAATTTTTTTAAATATCTTTATCGCTCACATGTAGTAATGCCACTGAGTCAACCGTGTAACGAATATAGTTTGGCAGTTAAGTATGTGAATGTATGTACACAGATATGCGAAAGTTGTTTTAAAAGTTATTTGAATTTTATTTTAAAATTGTATTTTTTTTATTTCATAATATTATTCTGGATGTGGCCATATTCAATATAAGGTTTCTCCACTTTTTTAATATTTTTAGTAATGCAAGACATTGCACATATATTTAAACCAAACCATTGTATAATACTGTTATATTTTATATTATTTTTAAAATATTGAGATAACAAAGGGTAATAGAACAGGTTGAAAAAACGGGATTTAAGTGTATCACAGCTTTTGGTCAAATTATTTTCATTAAACAGTTAAAAAGCCGTCACAAGTAGTTAAAGTTTAAGTTTCAAAAAAAATTAAAAGATCGTGTTGTTTTGTGGTTCTGACAAATCAAGGTTGGGGGACAAATTACACAATATGGTAACAAGCAAAAAGATTTTTGAGCATGCCCTTATATCTTTCTATAAAAGACTTAATTACTGTAAGGAAAACATAATAAAAAATAAAACTAATTAAATTTTGTTGATAAAATGAATTTCGTACACTTGATTTAAAGCAAAATTTATTTAAATGAAAACTTTTATGATATATTTTTAAAAAACAAGCGATTGCATACAAACTAACGCTTGCAGGCACATTCATGTAATATAAGTTCAGAGTTCATGCAAACTGTCCACAAAAAAATCACAAACTGACACAAAAATATTTTCACAAAATTTATGAGAGTTAAGAACAAATATTTAAGAGTTGGTTGCAGGAAATTAAAACATTATAAATAATTTGGCAACAATGCCAAATGAAACTTTACATTATTGACTAGTTATGAAATGTATTTGTATGAATATACGTTTCTGTATAAAAACAAATATCCATTTGAAAATTTTTACAATATCTAACTCTGATTGTCGTCCTTAAAGAGCTTTTTTGTTCTTGGTTTGCTCTAATATTTATTACTTTTTTAGTTTGTTTGTTTATTGCCAAAAATAAAAATAAAATTTTAAAATTTGCAATTTATCTTCCGACAAACTAGGAGAAGTTTGAATTATCCTATATACAAGGTGGGCCAAAAGAAATCACCCTATTGGAAGATGCTCTAAATTGTGAACAAGACATATATGAAAAACAAGTTTACAGGCTATGAAACCATGCACTTTCCAGGAACATGGAATAATCGTGTCTGTTGTTTTGAGCAACAATTTGTCTGTGGTGTTGGCGCAGTGCGCCGATTCCCCGGTCATCGGACTTCGCAAGCGCTGTGCCTTTTGACCACCAACATTGAAGAGTATTAGACCAAATGGAACGCTGCCAAAAGTGGCAGGCCCCGGAACCCTCGTTCTGTCGAGAACATCTCCTTTGTTAGCGAGGATGTTGAGCTGTCGCTAGTAACATCGACCAGACGCCGTGCCTCGCAATTGGCCATTAGTCAGTCGTCTCTAAGGTGAATTTTGGTCAGAGACCTGCCCATGTTAACGTACAAAAGCCCAGCCTGTGCATCAGATGCTGCTCTCGCCCGCCAAACGCGTGTAACCTACGCCAAAGTCCTCCTCAATCTCGAGGCCAAAGTGGACAATTTTTTGAATTAAGCAATTAGGCTCACCTTCACCACAGCGGGTACGTGAACAAGCAAACCTCTCACTTCTGGGACACTAAATATCGACAAGTGATGAACGAGGAGCCATTACCCCCACTGAAAGTGATTGCATGGTGCACAGTTCACGCTGGAGGATTCATTGGGCTATTGTTTTTAGAAATCGCTACTGGTCAAACGACAACTGTGGAGGGTGCACGCTGTAGGGACATATAAGCCGAGTTTTTTCTACCGAAATTAAATAAATTAGGACTGAAGGGCATGTGATTCTAATAGGACACACTTTGCGAGTACAACCGATATTCTGTAGGTGGCGTTCCTGGGTCAAGATTGCCCGATTTAGCCATTCCAGACTTTTTGTGGGGATTTTGCAGTCACGTGAACAAATCCGAGACCCTGGAAGCCCTTAGGGAGAACATTCGACACGAGTGCAGGAATCTGTCACCAGAATCGCTTGCCAAAGTGATGAAAAATGTCATAAAAGGAGTCCGTATAGCAATCAATTGTGACGGCGCCTATTTGGCCGATATCATCTGTTCGACTTAACTAATAAAATTTCAAGTCAAAGTTTTTCATTTAGAAAAAAATTAGAGTGAAACAACATCGGATGACTTCTTTTGGCCCACCTTGTATAACTTAGCACTTTCAATCAGAAACGTACAAATGTTTTAAGAACACAATTGCCAATAATTTTGAAATTTGCTTCCAAAATATTAAAAACTAAGGTACTAATAAAGTAATGAAAATTTATTTTTAAAAAAATAAGAAAAATTGTTATAAAGCAGAAAATATTTAAAGTTTAATGAGATCTTGAGGTTTAATTTTTTTTTTAATAATTTAAATTAGATTTTAAAAACATGAAACGTTTACATATGTTTTTGCAGGAAATTCAATTACTAATTGGCTTTTAACTTTTTTACGTAAAGTTTTGGGTAATCGACAAATAAATTTTAGCATCCGCTGCTTCAGAAGAGTAACCTTTTTTTATGAGACAACAAATATCATTAGTTTTCTCTATTTAAGCGTATTTATATGTCTGTATATGTGTGTTCAATAAACGTATAAATAAATTTCATTAGTACAAAGTAATTATCAATTTTTTTAAACATTTTCTCATAGTTATAGGTCTACGTTTTGTTGTTATTATCAATATTTTTTTTATAAAAACTGCATATATATCGCCGGGTGACAGCCTTTCTGACGCAATAAGGAACGGTTTTGTGGACAAGCAATAAAGAATGTTCTTTAATAAAAAAATTAATACTTCATAAAGTTTTTAAATGTTTTTTTAAAAAGCCTCAAAACAACATTTTTAACAAACATTATTTAACGATTAAGAGAAATAACTTTCTTCGAAATAAAATACTAAAATAAAATAAATCATAGAATCAATGCTACAATTTAGAACAACATTTGTTATACCGTTTAATATGTTAAACGCAGTTAATATTAGCATAGTAAGCTGAGTGTATTACCTCTTCAAATTTTTGAGATAACAAACTTAATAAATAAACTTAATAAACTTTTCTAAAATGTGTCGTGTAACAAGCCAATAGTCATCCGGCGCTATGTCGGTTTCCATATATTCTCATATACAGATGTAAAATCACACCAAAATAATTCTTTTGTGTTTGTTGTTTTTGCTGCTATTAGTGTTACATTGGTTAACGGCTGTTAGAAAGCGAGTTGTTTTTTTCATAACGTTTTTTCATATTTATTTTTGCTGCTTATGTAAATTCCGGATGTTTATGTTACCGCTTAAACTTTAACTACAATTGATGTTACTACATTCAGCTTTACAATCTACGAAATCGTAATGACATACAAGCTTACACTTGTAGATACAAATACACATAAAAATCTTTTTTTTTTAAGCGATGGTATGTGCTAAGTAAGTGATAAGTGTATGTGTGTGTGCGCACATGTTTAGTGTTTCAAAATCATCATACTATGACAGCTTTTGCTTTTGTAGTTAATTTTTGTCATACACATGATGTCGTTACTGAATGTATATGTATTTATGTTGAGGTGTTAGTTGTTATTGTATTATTATTATTGTCTCATGGCGGATATTAACATATTATTGTTGCTACTTTTCGCGCTCGCTCACACACACAGACATGCCGAACAGAGAACATTTATCAAAACATTCACATACACACATGCACATGTGAATAAATTTTACACCTTGTTGTATGAATTATGGCAACAATAACGTATGACTATGACACATTAGCACAAGACACATTAAAACAAACTTCTGTAACATTTTGCATTGCTTACATCCGCACTAACCTTGACTTCCTTCCTATTATTCTTTTGCTGTCGTTGCCACTGCTGATCATCATTATTGCTTCATATAAGGCCATATAGAGATTCCTTTTAACTTGTTCATATGTATGTTAGCACATCAGTAGGTGGTGTAATTAAAAATTATTTTAAAATAAAATCTTAATTACGGAACAAACATAAAACGATTTCTTTGATTAAGATATTATATATAATAAAATTTTTTTTTTAAATAAAAATTAAATTTAAAAATTTTTTTTAGTAAAACTTGTATATAAACATTTTATAGTTTAAGGGGTTAATTCATAAAAAAATATTACACTCCTACAAATTTTAAAAGACAAATTTTTTTATAAAAATTTGGTTTTTTATGAAATTTGTACTATAAACCTTTTATAAAATTATGGTGCATATGTATGTATATAAGTAGGACCCTAAGTGTATAAGTATCTATTTATCTCTATTGCAGTCAATTTTTTTTGAGCTAAGTTTTAAAGAAAGCTTTTTTTAAATATATTCGAAATTAGGACCACGTTTTACTGAATTGATGATTCAGTTGACACAACTGTGACCATTTAAACTTCAAAACAGTCTAATTCCAAGGGTTTGATGTTTTTAAACGTTATGTGGTAATTATTAACCATCGCAAAAATTTAGCTTGCGTTTTAGAAAGCTCTTTTTTACACCATTTTTTTACTTCTTTCCATATAAATGTAGTATTTTCAGTTGTGACATGTGTAGTCAATAATTAACGAAAAAACTCGGGGTTTTCTATACACTTTTTAAAACCTTCTCTACATAAGGCTCTACGCATTTTAAGCAACAGTGAAAAAAAAACAAACTTAGTTCGTAACTATGCACTTTATCATGGCAGGTGTGATCATTTCACTTACACTTTAGTTATAAATCAAGCATCTTAAATTTGTTACTTACAAAGCTATGACTTCCAAGGGTGGTATTTTTTGAAACTCTTTATCTTGGGTGCCCACTAAAAAAAAATATTTTATTCTCACAATGGCCACAAAAAGACAAAAGACAAAAAGATGGTTTTCACTACAAATTTTATTTTGAAAATTTGGTACTTAATATCATAGCTTGTTCAGTATTTTTAAGAACGTGTTTGATAATTTTAAATTATTTAAAGGTTTGAGGGATTTCTATCCTGTTTAAAAAGTAATTTTTTTTTAAATATAGTTTTTTTGTTAAACTCCTATCAGCATATGTGACGGCTGTGACTTTTTTAACGAAAAGTTAAAAAGGGTTCAGTATGTGATCATTTTTAAATATTGATAAAGAAATAAAAATAAAATTTATCATAATACACATATTTTAATTTTAATCATTAACTTTCTTTTTTATATGTTAAATGATAAACTTTTTTTAGAAATAATTTCTTCTTGTTTTTGACAGCTTACGTGAAAATTCTCATATGTATTTTAACGCTTTAATAACAAAAATAAATAATTATTTCAACTAAATTTTTTGTAGCTTAGGTAAAAAAACCAAAGGATATTTTTAGATTATTTAATACAAGGAGCATATTTAAAATTTTAAATTTAAAATAGACTTTAAATACATGAAAATTCCGTTTAAAACCCTTCTTTCAAATCTAGATTTTTGTCAATCCTTTCACTAAATTAGCAAATGCTTTCTTTAATAATTTCTTGAACAAAAACGTTATAAAGAAGTACATATTCTGAACTGATTTTCTAAAAGCATTTTTACTTTGTGATCATTTTACTCGCCTTTTTGCTCATAAGTCAAACAATAAAAATTGTATTTGTTTATAAAAAGTCTATGATGTTTTAATATGGTAAGTTTTTAAGTGTTTAAAAAAAATTAACACGGAAAGAATATGACAACCGACACCGTAATTGGTGACATCTTAAATATTTTAATTTTAGCGAATTTTGATTTTAAGGTCCTGTTGTGTTAAATATTATTAAGTACGGGCTTATATAATATATATACCAGTAACAAAAAATGTTTTAAGTCATTTTTGGCAATTTATTTCTATTAAAGCTGTTGTTTATTAGGAAGAAACATTTTAAAAATTGCAACGTGTGTGACTTTTGCATCAAAATACAAAAAAAACTTATTCAGTTTGTTTTCAGCTGAAACCCTTGCGAGATAAATAAAAATAAAATATTAATAATATTATTATTAGGTCAATCAGTTGTATTTTCTTTCAGATGTAGATTCATTTATTTTTTTTTAATATATAAGCTATTTGTCCTATTTAGGGCTGTTTTACGCACAATTGATTTGAGCGGCTATTAGGGCGTTTGAAATTAATCCAGTCTTTTCCATTGTGCTAAAAAAATTATCTTATAAAAAAAAATTAAACTTCTAGTTGTACGGCTCAATTTGATTGCTATTTTGCATCAGCCTATGAAAATAGGCTAGTGCAAAAAAATTTTTATAAAATACGTAAATAAAATCTTTTCATTTGTATAATTTGTACAAAAACCAAATACATGTAATAATCCTTAAATTTTTAAACAACAATTAGCTTTCTTTTAATTTGGATAAAAATGTTTATAACCAAGCTTTCCAAAACTTAGAACATTTTAAACAAAAAATAATCAAATAAAATTTTATTTTACTGTATTTATTTCATATACACTGCAATATGAGGATAAAATGCTTACGTTATGGCGAATTTATAAAAAAACTGTCTGGTTTTCCGTACGTACCTGTTTAAGTATCAAAAGCTACATGTAGAGAGTTTCCCTTACTTCTGGCAACACTGGAGACGGCTGATAATTAAGTACTTATGGGATATTAAGTTTAAATGACATTGGAACCACTTTACGTATACGTGATACGCAATTAATTTATCGATAGTAAATTGCGTATACGTATATCACTTAACTAAACTATTTCCTTATTCAATATTATCTACTTCATGTGTAGTACTGCATACTCAACTTAGTTTAAAATTTATAAATTTCAAATAGTCAACACACTAAAACTCTTTTTATTTTAAGCTCTATTTGACAGATGTTTCGTGGACCATTTATCACTGGTTAAAGACTTTAAGACAATTTTATAAAATGGCCACGTTAATATGTATCTATTTGTTTAAGATAATATAAGTCGGAGCTTGTTGATGTTTTTGTTTCAACTTCTTATGTTCACTTTCTTTTTTGCTCCTCACTTATTGTAAATTATAAATACACATTCATTACCATCAAATACAGCATACGCTTTTTTTAACACATACCCGATTATATTACAACTTTTCACACATATGTATGTCCTTAAAGTTTTTTCAGAGTTTACTATATCTTCTTCTTGCTTATAGTGCCCTTTTTATCAACATAATTCATTTTTTTACACTTACACAAACACATAATTTTTTCATATTTCCTTCCGTTAAAAATATGTGCTGATGCAACTTGTGAATGCTTTATTGCTGCTTTCATTTTTAGACTCTCCTGTGCTTTTCAATATACTTAATATGTAGCTGCCATGTACGTTTGTAGCGGCGAGTGTGTGTTTGTCACACAGTGTTTAAAAAAATTTATTTAAGTTTTCTCTTCGTAAGCTAGTATTTATGTTGTTGTTAAGTGCATCACCGATAATTTGCTGCTGCTGTAAAGATAAATACACAAACACACACACACAACTAGTTTACATTCTCACATATGCACCTACTCAGCAACATAATGACGCATTAATGTAGGAGTGATGTTACAGCATGTGTATAGTGTGTTAACATCAACCAAGCATATTTTTTTAAATTAAAAAAAATTAACGTTCATGAAAATATTTCATTTTTTAATATGATATTTCATAATGTATATTTTCTTGTCGTTGTTGCTCTTGTTTATGTTGTTGATGTGTTTTTACTTTTTTATTTGAATTATAAAATATTATATTTGAATATGAAAATAAAATGCTGTTGTCATTTTGGTTAGTTGCATATTTTATTTTATAAATATATGTAGATTGTGGCGAACAAACTGTTTTCTCACACATGGTTTAAAGGCGATACCAACTTCGGTTGTGTAAAATAGATTAGCGATGAAAAAGTAATATTTATGGCCGAAGTTTCTTTAATAAAACTTAAAGTTTTTGTTAATTAGGTCAATTTTCATTTTTTTTTTTGTTGTGGTTTAAGTTCAATACTTACTAATTCTATTATTTTGCAAATGAAGAAATAAATATTTTAGTTTTTACTCTATTAGCGTTAGTTAAGAAAGGAAATTTTTTTATTGAGAAAACATGCTGGCAATAATTTACGATGCTCTTAAGTTAGCCGAGTAGATGTTAAGGGTCTTACGTGACACCTGCCATGCTGGCAATAATTCACGGTGCTCTCAACACTTGATGGAAACAATGCGTCCACCAGCCCCCCCAGAATGGGTCACCCTGCCACCCAGGTACCAATTCTCTGTCATGACTCTGTGTAGCCACAACAGACCTCTTGGTGAGGAGTTGGACTAGTTTTGATCTCGTTTCTTCATAATCAAAACAGAGCAAGCCGAGTAGAATGCAGAAAATCAGCTTATATTTTCACTATCAGTACTATTTGTTCGGTTGTCAGTTATTATATTTGGTTGTAAACATCAGCCGTTTAAACTACTCGCCTATTGTTGCGTGATGAATCGGCACGAAGTTTTTTTCATTTAAAACTAACTTAATCCAAGCTTTCTCTTTTTTTTTATTTTCGCCACTTAGTTGTAGCTTTTAACCATTAATCAGACTGGTATATCTTAGTTTTGAAAAATATTATACTCACAGAAAATTTTAAACAAAAGTGTTTTTTTTTTTTAACGGCTGATTTTTACAACCAAATATAATAACTAACAACCGAACCAAAGAGTACTGATGATGAAAATCGTAATTGTTTTTTCGAAATTGCATTCTATTTGGCTAGTGGTTGTGAAGTGCTTGTACATAAGTGCCTAAATTTCCTCCAAGTGGTATCAACCGGGCAACTTTCGGAATAGTAACCGAAAGGCTAACAGACATGGCTAGGAAGAAAACAATCTGTCTTGGGCTAAAAGGTATCAGTTTACTGGTCTGGCTTAAGGCAGGTTGTCCCTGTTGCGCTGTGCCATGTACCTTGCCGTCTTCTGGCACAGCAATACAGGGTTTAAAAGGGTACCAATACCTTAACTGTGTAAATTAAATATTGGTAGGAATGAAATGGATGTAGACTTCCGAGGCTGACCAAAGTCCTATCTGGTACCACGGGAATCAGTTGGCCCCTTGTGATTACCAAGTGCATGAACTGATTGATGGTGAGGTCTCCTTCGGGAGTTCACGTGGTGGCTGTGGTTATCCCCAAGCGGGGCAACTGTAGAACAGAAGTGTATATACTGAGGTGCGACCTGTACGGGCCCCAGAGTGACCATGTAAGCGGTCTTATATGAACTAAAGGTTTAACAAGAACAAGTTTCTGGTTTTGGCGGATCTACCCAGGCCCATAAGCAACTGTGGAAGTAGGCTATTAGCTGAAAAAGTGTAAGTGTGTTTGGAAGTAGGTGAATAGGGAAGCTGGCTATGGCTGGGGACCCTAGAATCCAAAATAAGATCCCGTCAAAGTAGTAGCAAATAAATGAGAAGGCCGGCATGGCATTTCGAAGCATGTGCGTGATTCGGTCCTGACTAGCGGTAAGAAGATTATGGAGTGATGATGATGTCGGATATAATTGATCCTAAGTTGGAATGAATGAAATAAAAGATCCTTTTAACAGAGCTGGGGGTCGCATCCGTATTGGGCGAGATTCATAATCTTTCTTGCTTAAGGTTGGGTGCTGTTTCACATGTGTGTGTCTTGCCGGCGCGGATCTGTTTTGATAATGAAGAAGCGAGATCAAAACTAGAAACGTAACAAAATCGGGTTTAGATAGCCCAACTCCTCACCAAGGGGTCTGTTGGGGCTACACAGAGTCATAACAGAGAATTGGTACCTAGGTGGTTTAGCCGAGCCATTCTAGGAGCGTTGGTGGACGCTTTGTATTCACTAGTGCTAGGAGTACCGTGGGTATGTCTCACTGGCCGGTACCACGTAAACGTCTCCTCGGCTAGTATCGGTAAATAGAAACACGTTTTTTCAATACAAAATTTTTCCTTTCTTAACTTACGCTAATAGACTAAAAAACTTAAATACTTCATTTGCAAAATAATGAGAATTTAGTAAGCATTGAATATTGAGCCTAAAAATTAAAAATTGTCTCAAAAGTTTCTTTTTAAGAAAAACGATAAAGCTTTATGTGTAGCCAGTACAGATTTTTAAGAGAAAAATAAAAAATTAAAAACCAAAAGAACTTTCAATTGCACGCATTTAGAGAAAGAAAAAAAAGCATAGATATCCTTTTATAAGATTGCATTGAAAATCATTAATATCATCATAATATCCTTTGGAGTTTCGCAGTTTCAAATGCTTTGTTTTGACTGATCTAAAATATGTGTTTGAAAAAGAATTTTGTTTATATTTTTCATATTTCTATTATTGAATCTTTGCTTATGCAAAATAACAATAAGTATTAAAGTATTTAAACTAAGTAATTAATGTTATCCCAGCCAGTGCCACACTTAAGAATTAAGAATTACAACAATGAGCAGATTTTAAAAATTCTTAAGGGGAACTGCTACCAAGGCTTTGAGTCTCCCATTTTTTTATATTTTCAAAAAAAGTCCTCTTTTAACATTTGATAAAACTAACCATTTTCAAATATTTTTAAGGTCAACAAAATTTTTTTCTTTTCCAGAAAGCAAAATATTTGTGTTTCCCCTCAAATGAGTTTTCAATAACTTTTCCCTAGTACCAATTTCACAGTAAACTTTGAAGCTAATCAGTTCATGCATTACTTGAGGAATGACAAATATATGATGATAATTTATGATAATTTATAAACAAACCTTCCAAAAATTGGCATCGGAATCTGGTATAAAAATAAACCAAACTGCTTTTAAACTCCTGCTATATGCGGATGTAATTGACACGATTTTTAAACACTGAAGTTATTGCATTTCAAAAATTATTAAATTTTTGAATTTAAGGTTAGTTTAGGTAGCAGCCCACTTGAGTCCATTTTTTCGTTCCTTTGTGATACCTTAACTGAGCTTTAAAACATATCAAAATTTATTAGGGTAATGACGAGCATTTTTGGAGACGAAACATGTTCGAGTTACGCCTTTTTTATAACAACCTAACAGTTTCCAGCGGTTTTTATATTTTAAAAGGCAAAATCCCAAATTAATTTGTGTTACAAAATTTGTTTATGCTCATGGCATTATCAAATTGTTTTCTTTAAAACTTTTCATATTTTAAAAAAATTTAAAAAGACATATCACTTTGTAAAAGCTATTGCCAGTGTTACTGTTTCCACAACTGATATGGTTATTGATGATGATGGTGGCACAGTCACGTAAGATATTCATTCGTACTTAAACACTACAAACAATCACACATGCTTATGTGTGTGTAACAAGAATTTTTGAAAAGTTGAAGAGTATAAAAAAACCTCCAGTACCATAACAAAGCCGAGAGAAGTGTTTACCAACACTTTTTTCGTTATACTTGTTCTCAAGTGCAACATTGTACAGAAAGCAAAGGAAGAGTTGTCATGTTTACTGTGGTTTGAGTATCTTTGTAGGTTTTACAGTGACACACGTGCAACATTCATTTGTATAGCAAATGTTTCATTGATTGTGACTTCAAAAAAATAGATTTTTTTTCATTTGCAGTTATGATTACAAATGTGCAACATAAACTTTCATACGAAATTTTGAATCTTTATTGCAGCACAAATACCAAAAGTAACATACATACATGATTACCCAGGCTGGCATATACACGCATACATACCGACACATATACAAAGCCATATACTTATTTACAGGTTTATCAGTTACAGTGAGGAATGTTAAATAACGAGTAATATTTTCTGCTAAAATTCACAATGATATTGGTTAATGAAATTTAAAATTTTTTTATTTTATTTGGCAAACATTTTTTATGTAAAAAACACACACTAACAAACTACTAATTTTCTGAATTTCTAAGCTCTTTTAATTGACGTCTTTTAATTGACTTCTTTTACAATGGGAATAATCCTGGTCACTTAGTTTGTGCTTGTCAGCCGTTGGTAGGATACTGTTTCTGATTACTGTTTGCTCAGTAGTATGATCTGGTCCCTCAGATATGAAAGAAAAAATCATCATATTTTAATTTCTTAAAATAATCGATTAACCTACTTTTAAAATAAAATGAAAATAATTGAATTATGAATAAATTGGTTTTTAACTTTTAAATTCTGATAAATTTTGCAAGAATTTAAAATCATCACATACTGAGTAGTCAGCTTTTCTCTTTACGTCACACCCGTCGCATTTAAAGGTTTAAGTCACTTGACCCTCACACAAATATCTTCCCGAAATAAAAATTTTAGGCAATTACTGCATTGAAGATTAGCTTACCTCTTTTAAATTGAGCAAGTGTGCACGACCTGATGCACTAACTACAGTACTGGGGGCAAATTACGGCATTCGTTTTGAATTGAAATTCTACTCGATCGATTGAACTGTCGGTGCTTTTAATATAGGAATTCTTACTCGAATTTTTTAATTTCGATTTGAGTTGAATGATGTAATTTTCCCCCTGGATTTTGTTATTGAGTAAATTACAAATGGTTTTAGAAAATTTTTGAAGCACCATCAAATTAAGAAATTATTCTAAAAACCCATTTTTAGTGATGTTTAACAACGCACTACGATTAATTTGATTTTGATTTTTTCAGCAGGTTTTTTTAATTTTCTAGCAAAATTTTCTCATATATTTTATTATTGAATCTTCGCTTAGGCGAACTAACAATAAGTATTCAAATCTTAAAACTAAGTAATTAATACTAGTCCAGTCAGTACCAGACTAAAATTTAAGTTCTCACAATAAAATTAACTAATTTTAAAGGTTTCATCTAAGAGCAATAGTATCCCTTCTTTTTAGGCGGGTGTGACCACTGTGTTACAGGATGCTTCGAGCGAGCGGATTTGGATGTGATTCCAGCTTATTTAAGTACTTGTCCACATAGTTTAGGATTTCGCATTTTACAAGTGGAACTTCTAGATCCTTGTGGATGTTGCTGTTTTTAATATACCAAGGAGCACCAGTTATCATTCTTAGAATTTTGTTTTGACGGCGTTGGATTTTTTTCGATGTTAGAGGCGAAGGCAGTACCCCATAATTGTATACCGTAGCACCAAATTGGTTTTAAAATCGAGTTGTAGAGTAGAAGCTTACAATCCAGACGTAGCACAGAGTTTCTACCAATTAGCCAGTGGATTTGAGCAGCTTTAAGTTTCATTTGAGTCAGCTTCGAATCTATATGAGGCTTCCATGTAAGGCGGCGATCCAGGTGAATACCAAGATATTTTGTCTCAGATCGTTGAGGCACCATATAGTTGTTGATAGTGATTGGAGGGCACGTTTCTTTGCGTAAAGTAAAAGTTACGTGACTACATTTTTGTTCATTTATCTTTATTCCCCATAACTTTGCCCATTTTTCAACTTGGGTAACGTGTTGTTGCAGCTGCTTCAAAGCCTCTTTAGGGTCTTTGTGAATACTAAGAAAAGCAGTGTCGTCAGCAAATGTCGACGTGTGTGTAAAACTGTTGGTTGGCATATCTGCCGTATAAAGCAAGTACAAAATTGGACCTAGTATACTGCCTTGAGGTACACCAGCTTCTGTTGGTTGAGAAGAACTTATTTAGTTTCCCTCTTTGATCATAAATTGTCAACCGGTTATGTATTTTTCCAATAGGTTGAAAATATTAGCTGGAAAGTGTATCTTTAGTTTGTTTAACAGGTCTTCGTGCCATAGTTTATCGAAAGCTTGAGAGACATCAACGAAAAGCGCGGAGCAGTGCTTCTTTTACTCAAAGGTTTTTCATATAACCTGCACCAGTCTGTGAGTTTGTTCGATTGTGCTATGTTGACTTCTAAGCAGAATTGGTAATTTGGAATACAGTTGTTGTCACTCAGGATCGGATTTAGCTTGTTTTTTAGCAGTTTTTCAAACAACTTGGACATTGTGGGTAACAAGCTTATGGGCCTATAAGACTCTACCTTCGAGGGATCTTTGCCAGGCTTAGGAATCATCTTTACTAAGGCAACTTTCCATATAGGCGGAAAATGTTCAAGCCGAATTATCGCATTAAAAATAAAAAGAATGATTCTTTTAGCAGTAAGAGGTAGCTCCATTGAGAATTTTGTTGCTTATTTTATCAACGCCAGGAGCTTTTCTACCATTTAGATTAGCAATAGCCTGTACAACATCTGTAAATCGGAAACGTATTTCTAAAGGACGTCCATTAAGTATTTCTCTTTTTAAGTTCTAACGAAGAGAATTTTTTTCAAAGTGTGTTATAATACAGATCTTCAAGTTGTAATAATTTTTTGCCCTTTTTGTTCCCACTGTAAATAACATGATAGAAATGATAAGGCCAACCACAATTCCAACTCGTATGCAAACCAATCACGAAACAATTGGTTGCGCTACCGATATTCTTGTTATACAAACTGTCATCCAACTTTGGCAATAATTTTTCGTTTGGCTATGAGTAAAAAGTGAAATAAAACTACGACAACTTTTGCATATAAACGTGCAAAAAATATAAAAAAATATAAAAAACTGTATGTATGTTTTAAAATACATTAAAAATTTTTGATTTTTTTATAGTTTTTGCTTCTTTTACGTACATTATTTTTTATGCATCATAACTCAAAAAGTTTTCAATAAAATCATTGAATGCTGCTGAAAAAAATTTTAGCACTAAAAAGGAATGGGAATCGATTTATTTAGAAATGTTTTCTTAAATTTAAATTTTAACTTGTTCATGACACTTGTGGTGGTGTCACAAACACTTACAAACTTACTATATTTGTTCAAAAATTTCAATTCAACTTTTAAACATTTACTTAAAAATTTTATCTTATTGACATTGACAGAAAAAGTTACATTGTATTAACTTTAGCACAAAGCAAAACAAAAACATTCCAAACTTTATACCATCACTTATACGCATTCAAACACACTAATACATCTGAGCTGAATAAGTGTGTTAGAATTTTCCTTTTTTTTTTTGCTTTTTTCGATTTTATTTGTATTGAATGTGTCAAACAATCAGCAACAATGTTGGCAAAGGCGACACATCACATATAAACTCATCGCAATCATCGTTGCACAAAAGTCTATTTAATTTCAACATATTCATACAAACAAACAAATAAAAAATATTCTTAAAGTGCGAGGGTTATTTGAGAAAATAAATTGAAAAACATTTTAGTTAAAATTTTAACATTAAGAGCACATTAATCCATTAATATATTAATATTTAAAAACTAGTTATAGAACAAAAAATCCTTGTGATAAAAATGCATTAAAAAATTTTAAATGATGACAATGCTTGTTTCAAAAATCATTCTACTCGGATATCGTCAGCCATATCTGAGATTGGCTAAAAGCTAAATATCACAGTTTCTTAACTCACAGAAAAATCAATTAAAAAAATTAGAATGAAACCAGAGGTAACAAAAGAATAATTTAAAAAAATTTTGTTTCTCCTCTGTTAAAACAAAGGACTCAGAGGCTCTATGTATGGGGTTTCCTGGACCGGCAAACACAAGGATTACCTACGTTATCCAGACTTTAAGTAACAAACTGCAAATACTTTTAGAAAGCCAGTGTCACCCGTGTGCCCAGTTATAAAATACACACAAATATACCTTAATAAATTTTTATTTTGTATAAATATATACATATATCCTTAATAGAGAAAGGACCTAACTCGTATTTTTTTATTGTAGTCTTTTTTGGCTAATTTAGATATATAAGTAGACCATTTATCGAAATAACCAAAAACTTGGAGTTTTAAAAATTATGAGTTGGAGACTTTCTATATTAAAGTAACGAAATATAGACTCACATAAAAATGAATCTACATATTTAAAATGCATGCAATGGAAAAGCCTGGTCTAGAGTTTTATCTTTACCTTAACAGCAGTTTTAACCACTCTAACAGAGTATTTGTAGATTCTATTGAACAAAACACGTACATATGTATGTGAATAATCTATGTATGTAAGAGTAAACGTGACATACGAAATCGAACAAATGCGTAAATAGATGCACACAAGCGTACATGTTTATATTGCAACTGACTGTTCCAAACACAACAACAACTAAAAAGCCATATAAGTTTATTGCAAAGTTAAGGTATGTATATACGGACGACAGCGACAGAAACAATATTTTCAACAACTGCAAACAAATAACAGACAACATTGGCATATCAACAACATTATTCTCTTTTATGTTGAGTACTACACACTTGTATGTGACACGACACGAAGATAGTAAAAACAACAACTAACTTAACACTAAGACCAAGCAGGTCAATTTGTTTTAGATTTCTTTTTTCCGGCTTTTCAATAAACGATGACAAACGCATACACACACAAACATTAAAAAAGCAAAGCCGTATTTCGTATATTCATTCTTATATGTTTTTTAACAACCGTATATAAGTTTCTACATACGTTTTATTTTACAATTCTTTTTTATAAAAAGCTTCTTTAAATGAAAAAATCTATTTAACTGCAGTAAAAGTTTATCAATCATTTAAAAAGTAAATTGCTTAGAAAACATGTTCAAGACATGCTTAACACACATACACGCACACACATATAAAATAAAAAAGAAATTTGGTTTTATGGAAGACATTTTATAAATTTTTCAAGAAGAGATTTACCTGTATTTTGAGAAGTTTTATGGGATACCACTTAGTGGAGAAGATGTAAGAAAATATGTGGAGTTTTTAAAAAATAATCCTTTTTAAGGTTTCATAATTAAAAAGAAATTAATTTAAAGTCAAAAAAGAGAAATTGTGACACGAAATATTAAAAATGTTACTTATTCTTTACCGGCTTCTTTAAAAACATAAAAGAGTTGCAAGCCGGACACTGAGCTAAATATGTAATATATTATAGCAGTGAGCAAATAAGTTTTCAATGGAAAACAAGATTTGTTGTTAAGTTCAGAATTAAAAGATTTATGCTACTTCATACCCAGCAAAACTTAATTTGAAGCCCTAATTAAGAAGTCGTATTTACATGATATTTCTTTGTAACTTCCTTCTTACAAGAGTTTAAAATGCATTCTGTAACTATATTAAGTTTAAAATTATTGTAATATATAAAAAAGGATTCAATGTCAATTTTTTTATTTAAGAGTATTTTTGGAAAATCTTTGATATTCAAATTTTTTTTACAGTTTAACAGAATAAGGCAAAAATATGACGATTAGAAAAATAAATAAATAAAAGAAGAAGTGTTGCCTGATCGTATATATCATGCTAATCAAAAAACTAAAAATACAACTGGATTCTAATTTCAAATAAACTTGGGTAAGGTACTTACTACCAACGCTCAGTACTGAACAAAAAGTGCCGATGAGGCGTTGTAGAGAGCTTCGAAAATGAATTTGCCTCGGCTAGTGTCGGAAAAACAAACTTTTTCAAGATAGTTCTTCAATACAAATTTTATCACAATAAGAATAAATGAAACCTCTTTAGGCTTACTGTTGTTGTTAAACTCTTTTTATCGAATTGTAAAAATTCACAAGCTTATACGAAATTATAATGGAATTTAAATTGGATTCATTCACTCATTTATGTCTAGATTTTTTTATTAATGAAAGAAAGTGGTGAAATCATCGAATATTTACTGATTTTAAGTACGTTTTTAAGCGACGATCCGATCCTCTATATGTGAACCTTTGATCGCCAATCTGTATCACTCATGCATTTAATATCTTTTTGGCAAGTCTTTACACTTACACTTCATACTTGGTAGATGTTTGTAAAGCTCAAAAGGAATAGCCCGAAACTTAACTTTAATTTCATTGGCAGATTAGGGATTACTTTTTAAGCGACTAAGACATGTTCGTCGGTCCGTCCAGTTGGGTTTCCATGTATTTTTGTGACTAAAGCTTATGTTGCATTTTTGAGGATATTATGTTGAAATTGTTTGCGGTGTTGATTGCCTTATTTTTTGACATAGCCTCCATACAAATTTTATTTTGAACTCTAGCGGCGACACAATTAACGTCGACTTGCAAATAAGATTAATGTCAAATTAAACAATATTGGTATTTATCTCTTTAAGAATATCGATTACATGACTACTTTAACACATACCTATAGATAATTACTGTTTGATGTCAAGTTAACGTGGCAAAACTAAAATAAATTTTGCAAAAATGGAAGTCGACAACAACAACGACTTTCATAATACCTTTAGAAGATTTTGCATGGTAACTCCTATTTATGCCTCCAGCTGTTTTACTGAATATCGACATGTATGGCCCAAGCCTTTAATAAAACAATATTAAATATAAAACATTTCTGCTTAAAATTTTTAGTTAAAAAGTTTAAAAAAAAGTTATAACTGATTAAGCTAAGCAAGCTTTGTGTTCGCAAATGCGAAAAATACTCGCATACAAAAAAGAATTAAATGGCACTGACCAAATAAAATTTTGTGCAAAGTTTTAAAAGAATCAATTAAAATTAAAGATTGTTTTTTGAATATTTACATAATTTCTTTATTATTATTTATATATATAAACTTTAAATATAATTAGTTCAGCTGGAGATCTCCACATGTCACACAAAAAGTGATAATTTCATTTACATAACTAAGTGGTAAACTTAAAATGTAGATTTAAGTGTTTAGGATAAAACCAATAAACAATAATTATCTTGTTGTATTTTTATAATAACTTATTTAATAATATTTTTTTATTGCATGTATAGAAAATAAACATACATATAGCTTGCTTTAAATTGGAAGATTGTGTGTATTTTCTTTCTAATTTTGAGTTAGTAATATGTCAGTGTTGTGTGGGAAAATTGGAAACTAAAGCGCTTATTTGGAGGTAAAAGAGTACTTTGGCCCCAAAGCACCACAGAGGTTTCTAGTTTTCTATTAGAAAAGTACAAGAGTTGACCACCCAAGTGAAAATGATTTATACATATGAACATGTGTTTGAACATGTATGGTATCGAAAACATTTACGATATATAATTCAAAAATTTAGAATTAATATTTCTCTTAAACTGAAGGTTAAATACATTCCTTAAATAGATGATATATATGTATAAAAATACACTTAATAATTAATTTTAAAGCTAAGTATAGAAATATAAACCTGAATTTTCGGATCAAATTGTGTATACGCAAAAAGGATAAAATAACCGCCTGACGGTGTTTAAAACTGTAGGGTAACGATCTGCAGGGATTTTAATGATAACAGGGACTATTAATTTGAAGGACAATGTCTTTTTGTGCATTAGGAGGCATACACAAAAAGCATAATATAACCGCCTGTTGGTTTACTAAACTGTAGGGTAACAATCTATCTACAGGGATTATAAATTATATTCACTTAGAGAACGAATAAATTTGGGGTAAATTGGGAAAATCGAAAAAAAAGAGTTTGTTATTTCTTTTTCATTTAAATAGTTTCATGGGGAGGCACATATATTTACCCTTAGGCTTACAAGGAATACAATATTAATTTATCCAAAATTGCACCAAGCTGTCCGCCATCTTGCTCAGTAAAAAAGTTAAATGAGTATACCAATGGTTATTTAAAAGTAAAGGGGAAAAAGATAATCAAGGTTTGTTGGATTCTTAAAAAAACTTAAACGTTTTAGTTTGCTCATAGTAATTCTCAATTTGTTTATTATATAAAGACAGAAAATATTCCTGAGATTTTTTAAGAATTTGGGTTGAAATCTACTGATGATTTGGTGTAAGAACCAATGAAATGCATATAGGCAAACTTAACCTACAACAAACCGTATAAATATACAAAACAAAAAATGTAAAAGCAGTTGGCGGGTAAAATGACAGTAGCAGTTTTCTCAGGCTTTAGGGTTGACAACTTTAGCAATACAAAATTAATAAACTATAATTGTTAATAATTTCAAAAACGGAATTAACAAATGACAGCCATAAAATAAAGTTTTTTATTTAACTCTAAGTTTAAACTCTAGCTTAAACAAATTGTACATGGATATATACATATTATCACTCATTTTCGCCTGGAAAGTGCATTAGTTGGTGCCATTAAGATAAACATGTGTACAAGAATATGTGGAGACTAAGCAAAACCTGAGCCAACAATGCTTACTCCGGGAGGACATCTCAATGAAAACTGTGTTAAAAAATTGACCAATCGTCACCACAAAAACAGAATTCTTGCCATTCTAAAATAACTATTCGGTGTCAAATTTTTTTTTAAATATCTTTTAAATTTCAACCTGCACTTTCCTTAGGACACCCAATCAAGCGGAAGGATAGCGGACATGCCTTAATTGACTCAGGAAGTCATTTTGGGGTGACCGGTATGCTTGTGAGTGGGACTCAAAAAAATTTTTTTTGCGTTAAAAGCTTCAGCACAAATGCATAATACCTCGCATAATACCCGCCGGTTGCTGCAGGTACAAAAATAATCAAACAAAAGCTCAGGAAAAATATATTGTTTATTAGAAATAATCCTAAACAAAGTTTAATGTATATGTAACTAGTTTTCTGTTCTTCGTTTATAAATATAAAACACAATTTACTCACGTTGCAGGCTGTAGCAGTTAAACAGTAATAACTTACAACATACAAACTTACAAAAATTTGTTAAAAATATATAAAAAATTATTTAAAGTAACAAGTATAGGTGGCAGGTTGAAGAATTTTTCTTTAACTTAAATGCAATTGTTAAATTTAATGTAAGCAAAATTAGTTTTTAATTTAATGTCAACTTATCACGACAGGAACAACTTTTTGGTTACCAAACTTTTATTTATTTTTATTTTCATTTTTTTATTTATTTTTTTTTTTCTTTCTCAAAATTTTATAGAATTTCCACTTATATCTTAGTATTTTTGTTTGCTTTATATTGAATGTGTGTGTTCGGTTCTTGAGTTCTTTTTATTACAAAATTACTAAATATGAAAACTATTTCATATTATAAAACACGCTCACGTAGATTATTTCCGCCGACGATTTTGAACAAATTTGATGCAGAAATACATAAAAAAGAAATCAGTACAAAAACCATTAAAAAAATAAAGTTAAATCCAATTCGAACAAGATAAATCCTACACCAATATATTAATCTGTTTTAATTTAAACTTTAAAACATAAATTGCAAACTTAATAAGTGTAACAATTAAAAGGGTAGACTTGTTTGGTTATTTGATATTTAGTTATCTTGAAAGTAGTTTTAATCTTGCATTTAAAAAAAAAATACATATAAATAAAGAAAATATTGTCTAAGTGCTGAAATATATCATGCCCGCAACTTCAAGCAAAGACGACTTTTAGAGAGAACAGGCCCTTAATTGACACGTCGGCCGCAACTTCAAGAAATCACAATAAACTTTTTCAAATTTTTTTTTTAATTTTCTCCTAAATACAAGTTGTTCTACGTTGGTAATCGCACACTGTTATTCGTTTTTACTTCCTTATCTAATTTTATAGTGATATTATAATATTTTATTTACAAGCTTAGAAAATTTCAAATTTAATTGCAATTTTTAAAGTTTTTTTGTTGCTTTTTGTTCTTAGCAAGGCACATTCAACATTGGACCCAGGCACATTTAACAAGGTAAACTCAAGGCGCATTCAGAAAATTCGCCCTCTGCATTTCCTTTTTGTATTTGAACGGTAGAATGTGAGATAAATTAAAAATTCCATATAAAAATAAGTTTTATTTCGTATAAATGTCAAATTGATTTTAATCAGCTGGGTTCCTAATATTACCTGGTTGAATGTGCCTTGGTTCTTAGTTTCTTTCTCCAAAATATGTGGTTTTGTATACAAAATGTATGAAATTTAATAAAAGTGTGGCAACCTTGTCGAGAGAATATCTTTCCAAAATTGAATGCACAAGAAAAGTCGCTGTAAGAATTAAATACCTTCCATTTTTTAACTGCACTTGGCAGCGTGATTTTACGTCAAACTGCATGGAAAAATTATTTATGGCAGTGATATGTTTCATCATTTATTTAGATTTCTGTTATTGGCTCTAGAAGAATTGAATAAATCTTGTTGGACTTGGGAGAAATTGTGGGCTTGCAAAATGTTAGGTTATTATGTAGTAACTCATACTGCTAATTTGATCCAAAAAATATCTCTTCGGAACTCCTTAAATATTTTAGTGCCTTATAGGAACAGGCGCCATCTATCCATACAAAATATATTATTTGACGTTTTAGAAGTTTGCAGTCTTCAAAATGCCAAAACCTGGCAGGTCTTAGATATGCCAAAAAATTTTTTCTTTACAAATTACTTATTTTCGTTCAAATTTTCAAATACTTAGGATGCGTACGTAAAATATCGTCGACTCTGAATTGCATAGGTTCACTAACGAGGTTGTTTAAAACTTCTCACGACAAAACCCTTTCCCATATAAGAAATTTTTTAAGGACGTCATGAACAAATATTATTTTTTTGATTACGTAAACTAGAAATTCTCTTTATTGCTAAAAATTTTAATATTTTCACCACTATTATATTTCTTTATTTTTACGCTGCTTTGCACTTTAATTAAAAATATTTTTCTTTTATTCACTTTGACGCGCATTTTACGAACTATTTAAAGAGCGCTGACGAGAAATTGTAGCGAGTTTCAAATTTGCCTTTAATGGCCAACGGCGTTCGGATAACCTTTTCGTTATTTTTCTTCAATAAAAATATATTATTATTTATTAACCCTCTTAAAGAAAATTAAAATGTTTTCATTAGATTAATCCCTTTTAAAAGAATAGACTAAACAGATAAGTATTAAAAAAACATAAATAAATAAACATGGAAAATAATTTACAACCCATCACTCTTTCACTAGGCTGGCGTGAGGAAGTTTTGTTTGGTTGTCAAAAATATCAAAACGTGAAAACTCTGTCCAAGTTTGTTGGTGTAGCGTATAAAAAGGGAAGGAAAAAAAAACTTGAAGTTTCAATGCACCCACATAGCCACAATACCAATTGCTATTATTGCATTTGGTGTTCGAAGTGTACCATAAGTAAATTGTGATGCCTCGTCGCCACAGGTACACTTAGAGAATTGTGTAAAAAAGTTACTTAAAAAATTCACAAAGTTTTATTAATTTTTTAAACTTCTAACCATTACTCGCTTGTTTGTCAACAATTTTTTAAAAAAAACTTTTTATACTCCGGCAGCATATTTTTTTCAGTGTCAATTTCTTTAATGTCTATGGGTTAACAAACATACAAAACAATCACATCCATACTCTCATCAGTACTATCAACAAAACGTCGTTGCAATGTTGTTATTGCCCCTTAATGCAATACCTATTTCTGCTCGTTAAACTATACTTTAAATCGTTATTAAGGAAGTTCTGTTTTTGATGTTTTCAAGAAATCAAAACGTAAGCCTTTATAGAAACAGGCTGAAAACTGATAATATATGTTTTTGTCGTTTTGAAAACTAGTGTTTAATATTTAAAAGGTTGAATAAGGAAGTGAATTTGATGGGTCCCTACTGTTACCACACAAAAAGAAAGGATAAACTCTATTAAATTAAAACCAGGGCGCTACACCCTCTCTTGGCAAATGCCAGCAGGCTTGTCTCTCCAACTCTAGACACCTGATCCAGATTTTGAGCAAGTAAGTCCCAAGACATTTTACTCTTAGCGCAGGCGTGCTGAAGAGTGTTACAAAAAGGGGTCAACAGCCTCCTAATCCACCGGTTCGCCAAATTATCTACAAACATCGCTGGCCAATTAACCTGTTCTTTTGCCATTAACCGCTGTCCAACAATGACCTCTTATCATCCGCACTAGAAGTCTTCAAGCGTTTTTTGTTTAGATAAAAGAAACCTCGTCACTCTTAGGTCATAAGATTCCCACACAATCCTAGAGATTTTAAAAATAGATGTATTACCCTAGACCTCCGTGGCTCTGACCACCACCGCAGTGTCAATACTCTCATTGAAGAACTACAGTGGAGCACGAACATCCTTTTCCCTTTCCAGATGCAAATTGATTCCTTGTTTAGCCCGATATTCTACCATCTTGGTCCCTTTAATACCCCTGTGTCACCGAACCCAATATATGTGCATTTGTCACACAAACTATCAATGGATTTTTTCCCGGTTGAAAAAGTGAAAGGCAAGTAAGGTTCCCAGAGATTGCGACGATGGCCGTAAGACAATAAACAAATATGTCACCTGAGAACTCTACGTTCAGGAGGATAAATAAGGCAATATTGGCTGTCAATTCAGCTGCCAACATCTATGCCTGAAAAACAGTGCAGTTATCAAGAAATTTACAGGATTCCCTAATTCCCAGTTCCCGGCAAAAAACTGCAGACCTCTTTGCAACACACTTTTTGACCAGATTGATTAGTTTAAGATACCAAATTTTATCCAGCGCCGCCATAAAGGTGCACGTGTGACCAGAATTACCAGTCTTTGCGTGCTCTCCAAACACCTTTAATTGACCTGCTCTTGCAGTGCAGTCCACTACACAAGTATCCCATAGAGTAATATGGGCTTAGCTACTGCAATGTAGATCCAATGTGGAAGATTTGGTGTAGCACTTCAGATTTTGGCTAGTATTTTCCTGCATACATAGAGCATAATATTCGTATTCCTGACTCTCTCCTCCAAATTGAGTCCCCACGACAGCTTACTATCCAGTGTCACTCCTGGGCACTGTGTGTGTCCCTACTGTGCCAGACTGCTGCAATCCAATCTCGGTGTTGTCTATGGGTTATATAAGTCCTCCTTTTAAAAAGAGCCAGGTTTGTTTTTTTAGAGCTTACACTCAACCCCACTTTCCTTGCCTACTAGTTTATTTTAGCCAGTGTGCTACATCATCCGCGTAGATGGTTATTGTAGTAGCTCCGCCTTTAAGCTTCACAATAAGCTTGCTGAAAACTATTGTCCACAGAAGCGATGAGAGTACTTATCTTTGCCGAATATCTCTTAGAGATACTCTCTCGCGTTTTCCCGATCCGTACATAAATTCTGGCATTTCAGAATAGTAGATATCATGTCCATGACCGGTTGGGCAGTTCCCCTTTGGGCAAGTTTGTCACATTTGCGACACACGTGTATGGATTTTGCTCTAAAAAAACTGGAGAAATCGTAGTATTTTGTCTACATTTAGGTCCGTGGTAAACCTATCATTCTCATTTTAAACAGTGACTATCTCAGGGATATTGCTGACACCAATACCTGATCCGTAGTATTTTAACTGACTCCGGAAACTATATTTCAACAGACACACAGACGGGCATTGCTAAGGCGACTTCCGTATCTATAAGGATCAAGAATTAAAATACTTTATGGGGTCGCAAATTGTAAATTAAGAAATTACCAACCGAATGTCGAACTTATATAAAGAAGTGTAAAAAACTATTAATAGTTTTAAAATGTTAAGAAAAAAAACTTAATTTGTTTATAAAAATTTTAAAAACCTAAAATTTTAACAAAAATATCATCCAAATACTTAAACTGCCTTAATGCGCATTTATGCACAAATGTTTGTACAAAAAGAAAACTAACACACGAACAATGTTATATTTATGTAAGTATATGGAAGGGATACTATGCAATTTTCTATGGCTGTGGCTGTGGCAGTGGCAATCATTTTACCATGAATCACGTTTGATTCGCACGAATTACCTTTTATATGAAATTGAAATTATAATTTTCGATGCCCTTGTATGAAATGGCAATGTATGAAAACGTTTCGTTTTGCTCTTTAATATGCACAAAACCCACATACATACCAACACTCACACAATTACCTTCTTACACAAACAAAGTTACACAAACACTAATAAACAATTGAATAAGCAAACGAATTGCACACACATATGCAAAACGTCATATACATAATACAAACAACAACAATTATGTTATTTTGGAGAATCATTTCTACACAAGTTGCAACTGTACTGCAATATCATCACATATGGAGTATTAAAGATTCAATATTGTGGTAATTTGTAAATGAAATATTTTCACTAACAATATATATGTATTTAATTTGTAAGTGTTTGTGTGTGTGTGTGTGTATTTTGCCACTTTATTTTGATGTCTTATTGGTTCAATTTTATAAGTCTATTAATTTTGTCTGTTTTTTTTTTTTGTAAAGTTTAAATACCTCAAAAGTTGTTTATAAGTTAAAACGTATTATTAAAAAAAAAAACGGTAAAAGGCAGATGTGGTTTTATAAACGTAATTGTGCAGATGATGTGTATAGAGTGTAATAACCGTTATATTTATAAATTGTTAAGTATATAACTTTCTCATACAATTTTAAAGTGAAATATAAATAAGATTATTACTAAAGAAAGATTTTATTATTTCAAAATTTTAAATTAAAATAAAATATAAAGAGATCAAAACACATTTTTAAGGCTAAACTAAATTGGGTACTATTTTAAAAAGACTAAAGTTTGGGAAATGTTGTGACTAACTTCTTCAAGATTTCGCATTCTCATAGAATTTATTATTTGTTGTTGAAACTTTTATAAACAAATCTATCATCCCTGTGAATAAAAAACTAATCCGTTATTGTATATTTATAAATGCTTTAAATTAGTTGACAGTTTTAGCAAAATATCATAATTAGACTAAGTGTTAAAATTTAAATAAAAATCAAAAGATTAAGGGTTTGTCCTTAATTCAAAAGGAATTCTCTTCTTTGTTTTAATGCTGAACTAATTCTTTTGTAAGTTTATCCTGTTATGAAAACTCATAAATACATATAGTCTAACAACTTTTGTTATGACTTTAATCTTATTTTGGGACATTTTCTATACAAAGTAGTCTTAAACGAATGTAAAGAGGAAAAGGGAGTTACTTTAGTTTTTGTTTTTTGAAAGAATCTGTTTTAGTTTCGCCATACAGCCATACAATTGTAATCTGCTTTAATGAAAATAATCCCAAGATGCTCATTAAAATCAACATCAAAGATAATGTATCTCTTAAGGCTTCCTGTTATGTATGACATTTTATTAATGTGTGCAGGCTCTTGTATACACACAGAAAACCGACAAGTGGTTTTAATCGAATTCATTGGAATAAGACAATACAATTTGGTTTTCTCAATTGATTTTTTTTGGGCCATAATAATTCCTTTTTTTTACACCATAAATTTTAACGGCAAATAAAAAAAATACCTAAACGAATTTAATCTTTCTACAACAAAATACGTGAAGTGTAATAACTAAACATTTTTATTTGCTTTGATTATAGTTATCACAACTCAAATTTATTTCTATGTGTAATAAATGAGTGTGCATGTATGTATTATGAGCATTAAATTGCTTTCAATTTCCGTACCTTTTAGATATGTGAAATATAATTCTGGAAGTTCTCTTAAATTATTTCTAGTAACTTAGGAGAAATTCTGATTGTCTTTCTTAAGAAAAGGTAAATTTCTTCGATAAAAATAATAAAGACTAGTAAAAATATCATCTTTTAAATAATTCCCAACGGGTTTAAAAAGTAGAAGTCTCACAAGGTCTTGGGTTTTTAAACAAAATGCCTTATACATGTCATATTTTCTGTATTTTTACTTTCTACTGAAAAGTTTTATTTAAATATATACTTAAAGAGTTTAAAAATGTTGTAATAAGTAAGCAGTAATAAGTAGTCATTTTTTAAGAGGTTAAAAAAAGTATGCTCGACCAAAACAAGGAAGAAATTGGCTTAGGGTAAATGGCTCGTGTCGGCGTCAAAGATTAAGAAAAAAGGGAAAAAATCCACAAAATTTCCTCCAACTGCCTCCAAATCGACCCCAGAGCAGTAAACTAAAGACAGACTCCCATTAGTGTTTTCTTAATAATTTCCCCAAACCAACACTTAAAATATAAACCAAGTAAACTTTATTTTAAATCAAGCCGTGGCAGTGCCAAAAGTTCGCTGAGTACGGATTTTCTCAAAGCAAGTACGAAATTTTTTAAACCAAGAATGATCTATCTAGTACGTTTTATATACTAATTTTATTTTATACATATTAAACATTTATAATTCAAACATTTTTTTCTGTATTTGCCGAAGTTTCATGCTAACTCTAGGCCACCGAGACGCTTTGTTTTTTAATGTAAAAAATATAGTCAAAAACAACAAGTTTTTTTTGCGTGATATTTTTAAATAATCCAAATTGATTTATAAACTCAAGAATAAAATTCTTTATTTTTGAATGTGTTTTTTTCTTTCAGTGTACACATCTCCTATCCCTACGTCTTGAGAGGGCTCACATACAAATTAAAGATTTGTGGAAAAGCTTACTAGTGGCTTTTAGGGGTCTCAAGGTAGCCCTAGAGAGGTTGAATATATGACCAATTTTCAATAATTTTTTACCACCACTTTTTCCCATGAACGTCTTTTCTTTATTTTCATATTCAATAATTTCTCCTCCGTAGCATCATTTATAAACAAATCTTCTCCTATCCTTACCTTATTGAATGCTCCTATACAAAATATAAAATTTTTGAATTTTTTTAGTAGTCGTTAGAAATCCAAGGCTGCTGTAGAGCTTTTGGGGATGGTTCTTTTATATATTTTAAGTTTAATTACTAGTGATTTTATATTTATAAAAGCTTTACATATATCTTTATATATATTTATCTTTAAAAATTAGGTTTAACTAAATTTAAAATGAATTTGAAAATGTTAAGAGAATAACAATTCTTCAAAAGAAAGTATATGATGACTTATTAGAAATGACTAATGATATATGAATAAATAAAGTAGTTACAAATAATATTAGTTATAGTGTTTATAAAATAAACATATTTAAAACAAGGGTGTTTATACATGTTTACATATAACCCAGGGGCACTTGGGACCTCCAAAGGCCACTAATAAACCATTTTTATTGTGCATATTTCTTCTATATTTTCTAGTGAGTATTGTTTTTTTTTTTATAGGAGCCCCGTAAAAAAGTAGAAACTTAATGTAAGTTTATCATACATTTGACGCCTATGGGAGCACCGAAAGCCTTTGATTTTGTAATAGGGGGTAAGAAACAGGGAAGAATTAATGAGGGTCGATCTTACATTTTGCTGCTCCAATCGAAACTGCGGGGCTTTTTGTGTGTTTTTAGCACCTTTGCCAACACCTTTTAACCTGATGCGGAACCATTTGTCTTCGCTTTCATTTTTGGAACTTAATTAAATAGGGGTTTTTCATCGAAATCAAAAAGTTGTGCACTATTCCGCCTCTTATATACATACAAATGTATTGGTATGTGAGTGCACAGATTTCATCACACATCCGTACACGTACTGTGTTTTTATTCACGTACTACATGTATCTTTATTTATATAAAGAACATAAATACATACATAAGTATGTATTGTGTGTTAAACACTTTTTTTAAATTGTTGTAACAAATTGAGATTTAAAAAAAAAAACTAAATTATTTCATTTCTATAAAATTTGTCAGCTATTTTCGGCTTATTAACCGATGTTTGTTGTGTTTTATAATTTTATCATTATATACTTTTAACGAAAAGATAACAATATACATATATTGGTTTGTAATTTAATTTGAAATTTTTACAATATTATCATAAATATCATGTCATAAAGCGAATGTATTCTGAATCTATCTTTTGAAATTCAGCTTTCATTGCACAATCAAACTTTATGAATTTTTATTTCATGCCAAACAATCAGAAGTGTTCTGCAAATCAGGAAGACCGGCTAAAAAGGGAGATATTAGCAAAAACCTCAGATAACCCATTTTGTATTTTATGTTGGACTGACACAATGAAATTACATGCAACTAATTTCTGAAATTACTGATATAAAAGGAACGAAGGGTAGGAAGACAACCGGGTAAACAAAATTGCTTGACATGGGTTGTTTTGGGGATTTTAATAAGCTTCTTTTTTCAAGAATGAACAGTTTCGTGGTTTTTTAGATATTTTCGATGTAACATAATAAGTATAAAATATATATTAAAATATGTATTTGTAGAGAAATAGAGTTTGGTTGTGCTTTTACTCTTACAATTGAAATATTAATTATATCTCCCATAGTAAAGAAAAATTATCTACTATTGACCTTAAGCCTGCCACAAAGTAAACTTTTTATCTTTACATTTTTAAATAACTTTGCTGGATCGAATAAATGGAAACGCTAACAGAACAATGTGAATGGTATCGATATAAAATTTTCCACAGCTAAATATTGCGCTTCTGCTTCTCTTTAACTAAATATTTTATGAGAAAAAAAAAACTAATCTGAAACAGGTTTGTCTCATTAAAACATTTTTAAAAGCATTTAAGGTATCCTTTTGAAGTTCGCTAATGACGGCTTTCTATAAAAAGGTCTAAGAAAAAAATTCCATTAAAACTCAAAAATGCATATTTGTTTTCTATAAATTTCTTTTTTGTTAAAAAACCTTTTGGCTATTGCTACAAACTTTCCTTATAAGTTAGTAAATTAACTAAGATAAAAGTAAACTTTCTTTTGACATTTACAATAACTTTTCTACAAATTTAACTGATGGGCCACAAAGCAGATTTTATATTGCGTTTACAATTAAATTTTTTAGAATATGTGCATACAATATTTAAATTTTTGTAGTTTTTCTTTAAAAACACCATTTAATTTTAAAGAAGCATCAGGAGTGCAAAAAAAAATTTGTGAAAATGCATAGAATTTGTGACATAATTACGTTATTTTTAAATATTACTTTTATCAATTAAAGAATAAACAAAATTAAACAATTTGATAAAAGTTTGTGTGTTTGGTATGAAATTAGTATCCAAAAGTAAAAATTTACAAAGATAAGCTTATTGTTTGTTATTGAGATGAACTAGTTGGTGTATTTTTTAAGAAACGATTTTATATTTAAGATATTAGTTTATTTAGGTATTAAGGGTCTTATATCCAAACAAAGTTTTTAAACTTAACAAATTTTTCTTAAAAGAAAATTTTCATCCAAAATCAGTATTTGAAGTCTACTTTAAATTTAAAAAAATTTTTTCGGATAAAAATTTTATACTTAAAAACTCCTTATTCAGTCTTTAAGCCCTGGGTTTTGGGAGTTTTGGTTTCTATGTGGCCTTCCTAGCTATACAGCTTGTAGTTAGGTTTTCAAATAAAACAACATTTAATATTTGTATCGATACGTAATTTTTAAGGTTACGTTTTGCTAAAGTAAATTTTTTTTAGTTTTATTGTAGAACTCTCTAGTGTATGAACAAACTTAAACATTTTCACTTTGAACTGTGAAGGATATTCTTTTTGTCTTGCTGCCAGCTTAACTTTCTTCCTAAGCAAGTTCTTAACTTGAAAGCCTGATTAACTAACGGTGTAGAAATTTTAAAAAAATTAATAGATGCTGAACAATCCAATCATAAATAATATAGAATAAAAGTAAAACCTTACTCCAAATTAAAAAAGACCGGATATACATTTCACAAATTTCGACCTGCAATTATTAAATAGAAAATTTATTATTTTGCTATTTTATTCCTCACTCCATAACATTTTTATTATTCTTGCTATTATTTTAAAATTGTTTTTATATTTTTTATATTGTTGCAGGAAGCGGAAACCGCTATCACAGCAATGAATGGTCAATGGTTGGGTTCACGTTCTATACGCACGAATTGGGCAACAAGAAAACCCCCAAACAACAAACCAGATGGTAAGTATTTATAGATTTTAATTAGTTTAATTGCGTTGCAAAGAAAGGGTACCAAATAAGACTTTTAATTTTGTAAATTTAAAGATACAGTTTTTTGTTATTTGTTTAATTTATGGATGTTCATTTTACATTTCTGCAGCAAATAGCAAACCCTTAACATTCGATGAGGTTTACAATCAGAGTAGCCCTTCTAATTGCACGGTATATTGTGGTGGCATGAATGGAACATTGGCTGGCTTTTTAAGTGAAGAAATATTACAGAAAACATTTTCACCCTTTGGTACGATACAAGAGATTCGTGTGTTCAAGGATAAGGGTTATGCATTTGTTAGGTAAGATTTTATTATATTTGAGTAACCCATTTTCATTTAAATTAGATAATTAATGTTTGGAAACTTTTATATTTAGCCTATAAGTTATGAGTTAATTATCAAAAAAAAAATGTCTAAGATTAGCAAACATTAATGGCCCTTAAAATTTATTATTATTTTTATTAATAAACTGAAATTAAATCAATAATTTTAAATTAACTTCTGAAAATTAATTAATATGAAGTCACTTAGCAAATTTCTTTGTTTATAATTTTTTTACAAAATTTTAGGGAAATATTTTGATTTTTTAAATAAGGTTTTATAAGTTGATTTATCTCAATTTAGCGCAAAAAATGGTTAAGTACTTTTTTGTTTGCGAGTTTTTTGTACACAGGACAATTTAGGTACCAAATATAAAATTATCTGCAAGGAAATATATATTTCATGCAATTTAAAACTGTATTGATATATTCTTTAATAACTATGAGCTCCAGTTTTGGCTAAATAAGCTCTGTTGCGCTGTACTAAGGTTTTTAATAGAAAAAAAAATGAAAATATATATCATTCTCTTTCCTGCTTTGGTCCTAAAATATTAAGATAAAACATGAAAATTTTTAATATAATAAATATAACGAAATTGTAAGCAAATAACGTATACAATTCTCGAGATATACCAAAAAGTCAATTTAATTTCAATGGAAGGGACAACGTCCACTTAAATTAAAAAAAGCAAAATAAAGCCTATGTTTGTTGTAGGTTAAGTTTGTCTATATGAATTTCATTGAAATTTTTGAAATCGTCATGAATATTTTTTGCCTTTACAAAATAGCAACCTCAATAAACTAATTGAGAAATATTAGAAACAAACCAAAACAGTTAAAAGTCTTTTCAAACAATCAACATACCACATACGGAAAACAGAAATTTTTATTCAAGAATCTAGTTAAAGTCTTCTGACGATTTTGTGTAAGAACCATATGAACCATGAAATGTATATAATTAAAACTAAACCTACAACAAATGCTAAATAATATTTTAAGTGTTATCCTTACAAAGATATAGATAATTCAATTATTGTGGATCCAGAATCAATAATTTTTTTATTTTTATCTGATATATGCAAGACAAAAAATTTTTTTTAAAAAAATAAAATTGTTGACGCATTTAGTTTAATGGCAATATAAAAGAGGGCATTTGCTTAGACTTCCGATTATGTTAGGGCACCTTGAAATATAGGACCGAGGACTTAATATCTCATGCGTTTAACTTATAACTGGAAGGCAGCGATTGAATGTTTTTTTTCGAATCCAAAGCAACTCCTATGGATGAGTTACCGCATAGTTGTCTGACATCATAAAAAACACTTAAGCCACTTAAATATTTTTAAATATAAGATATTTAGCTTTATGATTGGCATTGTGGAAAATTGTACCCAACAGTTCTGCTTTTGTCTTAATATTTCTGCTTGGAGCCATTTTTTTATATACCTTTATAGTCAGAAACTTTTTTGATATGTTATCATGACACTTATTTTTTGTGTTAATCCACAGTCTTTTATGGTCCACCTCCAGTTATATTTAATACTGAACATTTAATTAATATTCCTAAGCTTATAAAAAATCAATTATTGAAATAAGAGTGTAAAAATAAAAATTAATTTTTTTCTCTTATATTAAGTTTAATTAAAATACGACTTTTTATTATAAAAAAGTACCTATTTAAAAAATATTATATAAACGAATCAATGGTCATTATTTTAACAATATTTATGATATATATCAAATGAATAGTACTATTTATATCTGTATATATGTAAAAATATAAATCGTTTCTTAACTGCATTTACATAAATATTTTTTTGCTTAAAAATATTATTACCAACACATACCTCATACAGAAACATATTCACGTTTGCAGATATTCTACGAAGGAAGCTGCAACACATGCAATTGTTGCTCTGAACAATACAGAGATAAATCAACAGTTGGTCAAGTGTGCGTGGGGCAAAGAAAGCGGCGAACCATTGCATATGGCTGCCTTAGCAAGTCAAGCACTCGGACACGGATTTCCGTTTAGTACAGCAACTTCAGCCTATGGACAGCACGTAACCGGATATTGGTATCCTTCAACTCACACTGCATACCAAACGGCCGCTGCAACTTCCGCAGCTGCAGCAGCACCTTTAGCACCAGCAACAGCAAACGCAATTCAACCGGCTCAATACTTGCAAGGCATGCAAGGATATACAACATTTGGGCAATTTGGTGGAGGTTATCAGCAAGGTTTTATGGGGTTAGTTATATTTTTTTATTAAACTGCTTTATGTTAAATGGGAATTAATCTTAAAAAAATATATTGGTTACTGTTTATTTCGTGTTTAAAGAGTCTATTTTTTATGAGCTTATATTAATGTAATTCAAAATATGCGTAAAATATCATTACGTTTATTTTTTTTCAATTGAAATTTTTGTGAGTTATTCTGATTGGACTTACGCCCTAAAAAAAACCTAATTGGATTAATGAAAACGCAAAATCTTGGCTGCCATTTTAAATGGTAAATATGCACAGCATAATTGATTAAAACCTAGAGCTATCCTCTCAATACTGGTGTATCTATTATCCGCTTCAGGGTAAAAGCGGGTTTAAATTATCAGCCCTGAGCTTATCGGTATAATACCATATACAAAGCTAGTCCAAACTTCATGTCGGATAACAACAGTTTTAAATAACTATAGGGTGGCCAAGTGAAACGCTCATTTTTATCTACACGTATTGTTAATTAATATATCGTTGCTTTACACGCCAAGGTCAATGAAAGCGTTTAATTTGACAAAGATAGCCTAAAAAATTTTACTTCTCAGACTTAACTTTAGAAAATCGAAAATCCATTTGCGAAAACCCTTTATTTACAATTACAATTCATTCACTGTAGTTTGGAATTTATTCAAAAAGATTTTGATGATATTATTTCGAATAAAATTTGCATACATCTAAGCTTCTTTAAAGCATTTAAGCCTGAAAATCCTACTTAACAATATATATTTAAATAAAAAAAAACTTTGTTAAAATGCTTTTAGAATGGGAGTTCAAGTTCCCACTGGTTGGCACAGTATACCCGCTCAAGCGCCGCTGGCTGGCACAACAGCACCTCAAATAACGCAAGCTGTTAGCAGCTCTTTGCCCCAAACTGCTGGAGTGATGGCATATCCAATGCAACCGTATCAAGTTAATCCTCAGGTAAAACTTTAGCTTTGGACAAAAAAGTTTTATGTTTAACCACATTATACAAAATGACAATAAGTCACCTTCCCATAACTGCTTATAAATACTAAATAAAGCTCATGATTCCACTTTGCTTTAAAATCTAAATATTTTATAGATTCCCGAAGATGAATGGATGGCCCCAAGTCTACTTGTGTAGCTGCCATGACGACTTTCTTTAGCAGGAGAATCTTGCTATGTAGCAACAACAAAAGCAGCAGCAAACCTAAATGCTGGCATAACACCCTGTGCTTGTCCAAAAGCTTTATTATCTACTAATAATTTTTCGAGGTCAACAGTGAAATGTCTACCACATTACCATCATCAAAATCAGCAGATACAAAGTGGAAATCATTATCCATATAAGGTTTATCAGCAGCAGGTATTAAACAACGACTTAATTTCATCAACGGATATGTACAAAGAACATTATAAATACTCTGTAATTAACATTTAAAATCTTAACACTGTTAGTTTTTCGATAGCGGAAATTAAATAAAATAAAATCACTAAAAAATAATAGAAACAACAAAGAAAAAGAAAAACATTTATATATTTGTGAACTGTTAACAATATTTTTAACAATTTATAAAAATTCAAAAGGCAATTATTAAATTTGTAAGATATTAAGTAGGACTATAAAAACAATTTAAAAAATGCATACATGAGTTGCTTACATTGACTTTCGAAGACAGAAAATTTTCTCAAACTCACAACCTGTTGTATGCAACGTAAGTCGTTGCAGTTGTAAAAACATGTTCACGATTTTGCATAGAAAAAAATGCTACAACTTGTACAAGCATAAAACAGATGTAGTAGATTAGCCAATTGTTACGTTTTTCTGTTTTTTAATCATTTTAAAAGTGAAAGCTTTTTCAATAAGTTTTAAATAGTTTTAAATAAAGTGTGATTAAACAATTGTTAGAGTTTTCCAGGAAGAAAACTTAAGCGTTTATATTATTTTATTGTAAATGAACTTGTTTTGTGAAAACCTTCTTATCTAATGGGAATGTTTATATTAGAAAACCAAATACAAACTTAGTGTAAAAATTGAATGTGGTTGCTGACACAGGTCGTGAATTATCAGGGCAGGTGAATGTAGCGCTTTTACTTGTCAAGCACTTGAAACAGTTCTCTTTTTAGCAATAAGGGTTATTCCTTGTGATGTTAAACTAATTTTAATTTGTCAGTTTAAAAAAATTCTTAAAGTTATTTGTTGTATTAAACGGTAGTAGCTTAAATTAAAGAAATTTTATGTTTTGTTAGGGAAAATCACAGATTTTCTATTTCTGTTTCTATTTTTTTTTTTTTTTTTTTTGCCAAAAATAATTTTAACCAATTAACAAAAGACTTTAATTGAAGAGTAGATTTTCTAAATAAAATGTTCATACAAAATCAGTGTTCAAAGTCTAGTTTAAACTTTAAATCTAGCTTATGTCAATTTTTAACTGTTTATGTTATTCGGCGCCTGCGAAAATAATTGTTTAATTAATTTTTATATCAGATAAAAATGCAACAATATTTCCTACCGAAAAACAAAAAAATATTATTTTTGCCAAAAATTATATTTTTTTCCAAAATAATAAAAATTCAAAATTTAAAAATCACTAAAATTATTAAGTAAGAGAAAAACGGTGTGTGGCCAGATTGTCAGCCACGCTGGTGTACCGGCTTAAAAGATTTTAGATAAGAGTCCGGCCAAGCCTGCATTTTTCAAACCAATTTGAATCCGAATTACGGTAGAACTTCTATTGCTTGGAGAAACTAGAATGCAATCAAAACCCTTATTTGCATATCGAGTAAATTATTTATTAATTTCAAATAATCAAAAGTTCAAGATTTTATAAAATCAACAAAAATAATTTTTTTGTGATTTTAAACATCTAAAATAATAGCGAAAATAAAGAGCAAATTTTAAATATTTAAACTACTTTTAACACTTTTGTAGTTTTTGTAATTATCATAAAAAAATGATTTTCAGAAAATTCGGTCAGAGTTCAAAAAACTTCGAGGATCGACCCAAATCCTCAACAAAGACCGCATACCACTTTTTACCGAATTCCGAACCAGAAACATAGACGATTGGTGGGGCTCTACCGACTATGTATGTGCGGGGATTATTTAAAATATTTTTAGACATAAATTCCGTACAACAATTTAATGTCATTTGATCTGGTTTTTATAATTTTTGATCATTCCCATTTTACCACAATCAGCAGGAGTAATATTTCTTTACTTATTTCTTTTTGTGTTTACTTAAATTTTTGAACCGTTTGCGTATATTCTTAGTTTGGTTTATTAAATGCATAGAATCTATTTTTACACTGTGGTAAGTAAGTGGCAATTGGTCGGCCTTCTCGTTCTGTGAATGGAAAAAAAACATCAATAGTACAAAAAGTAGTAAGTTGTAATCGGTTCTCATCACGTTACCGGGTACAAGGTGTCAAGGAAGTTAAAGAAGAGCAAGTAAGAGTGCTATATTCGGCTGTTCCGAATCTTTAATACCCACCCTTCCCGTTGGCCTTTTCATATACCCAGCCATCTTTTTTAGCAGAGCTATTGCTATATTAATGCTTTATGCCAGACTTGAAGTTGATAGTTATCTTTGTTTTTGAAATGGAAATCTTTACCAAATTTAAATGTTTGTATGTACAGAAATACCATGTAGAAGGTTTTAGGTCAAGAATTTTAAAACTTTTGGACATTACTCATATTAAAATTTTAATCAAAGATGTTTATTTGAATGGGGAGTTCCCTTTCTACTGCTTCTATTTAGCAATTTTGTTTTCAAAATATAAGTATTGTTTTACCATTAATTTTTGTAGAACATTCAAAGTTGAGAGCCGATATAGTTTTCCAGATATAGCGTATCAAAAACTTTTTTTAAAATTGCTAATTCATGTAGGGCGTTCCCCTTCCCCTGCTCTTATTCAAATATTTTTTTTTCCAAATCATAATCCTTGTTGTCCAATTACTTCTTGTATAACATTTGAAATCGATAGCTGCTACAGTTTCCGAGGCATAGCATATCAAATATTTTATTTAAATTGGTTATTTGAATGTCGGCTACCCCTTCCCCTGCTCCTGTTTTAAATTATTTTTTTCAAAATGTAGGTCTTTTTATCCAATTTTTTTTTTGCAGATTTAAGTCGATAGCTTTTACAGTTTTTACAGTTTGCATGAAGCTATATCATAAAAATGAACGAAAATAGTACAGCTCAGTACAGCAGTTGATAAAGATATACACATGGAAAATCTTGTCAAAATTGAGTAATATTCGAACAAGTAGAATACCAAAATTCTTATTCCGGGAGGGAATTCGTAATTAGTCTATGTCAAAAAAAGGCTTAATGTCAAAGCTAAATAACTTTTATGTGCCAAATTTCAAAAAAAGTCCTTAAAATTGAGACCTGTACTTTTATCACTAAAATACATGAACGCTCTGCCGGATAGACGGACGGATAAAAGGACATGCCTAAATCGACTCAGAAAATAACTATGAGATGAGCGTTATACTTAAAGATTGCTATTTGTCTTTTATTTCTGGGCGTAACAAAGATTTGCACAAATGGGTAATAGCCTACCACGTATGTGGTGGACACCAGAGATTAAATTAAAGTATTAAGCAAACAGCTAAGAAAACACTAATAAAAACCATTCACAAAAAAATTTATAAAAATGAGTTTTAAAAGTATACAAAAAGAAAATAATTTCAGACTTAGCCTGGTAAATAAATGGTAGTAAACCTCAAAATGAAACCCTTTTTTAAGAATATTCAAACCAATTAAAATTTTATCAATACTTTTAAAAGCTGAATTTATGTTTATTGGTTAGATGTAATAGTTTACGAAAAAAACAAGCATGATCGCTATATTCAACTGTGCCGAATCTCATGTACCCATTCAAAAGTGTAGGCATTTTTCTCGTAACTTTCAAATTTTTTATGGCAACCCCTTAATGCGATGGTGATAGGGGGAAAGTATGTGCCACAAAAAAATGCTTGGAAAAAAAAATTAATTGAAGTCTGTTTTAAATTTGGTTTTTGTAGGAGCACTCTGGAAGATGTGGGAGCAGTTTAAAGAAATTATAAAAAATTAAGCTATGTATGGCAACGGCAGTGTTATAAAGTGGAGTTAGGGCTTAAGCATGTTCCCCAAAAATGTTCGTGAGAAAAAGTTAATGGGAGTCGGTCTTACATTGCACCATTTAATGGGCAACTCCAGGGCTTTTTTATAGGTTCTTATGTACAAATTTTAGAGAAATAAACAGTGGTAGTCATGGTTGCTGGCTTATATCTCTGACAGTTATCGGGCGATTTTACTAAATTTTAAAATCGAAATTTTCGCAAGTTTTGGTATTACAAACTGGTCCCAGAAATGTCAAGGATTTCAGCAGATTAACGGACACATGGACAGATGGACGGACGGACATCAAACCTTTCTATTTATAAGAATCAAGAAAGTATATACTTTATGGGGTCGCAAATGGATATTAAAGAATGTTAATTAAGTCTATAAAAATATAAACATATTAAGTTTCTACTCAAATTTATTAAAGTCATACATCGCGCATGATTAATATTAGATTAATTAATTGTAGAGTATACGCAACTGTTTGTCAATTAAATCATTCAAGCAAAAAAAAATATATTGCGAATAGCTATCTAAGATCCTTTAAGAAACATACTGATTTGATTTTATCATTGTCAGTAATTTGTAGGTAATGTGTTTATTGGTATAAATCAATACACTATTTATTAGACCTTGCATTTTTCTCTACCCACCCTATCTGAAGCCAAGTACGTAAATTTAATTGAAAATCAATTCAATGTTTTTTTAGTCAACTGTGTATAGAATAAAATATTTTTTAAAGGTTTAAAGCTGTTTTACCTTCTTAAATGAAGATTTTTTCCAAAAACGTCTATTCAACGCCTTTTGCTTGAATCTAAAAACAGATTAAAAAAATGCTATAACTTTGAGAAATAAAAAACAAATGCTCACCAGTTTTTTATTGGCGGTATACTGTAGCCTACAATTTTTGGATACAAAAAATGTGTAATTTAAATCGAATTTTACAGAGCTTTTGATGAGATATTCAGCCTTTTAACTAAACACGAATTTCGAGCTTAGAATTTTAGAATTTTTTAACTATATATTTTGCTTAAAATACATTTTGAAGAAGTTGACAGTGTTTTTGCTTCGAAATCTACTAAATATGGTTTCAAATCTTTCTCCAAATCTATTTCGTTTACACTTTAAATTATTGGTACAGGCTAGATTTTATTCTTATAAGAAATCAGCTAAGTAATGAATTTACATTGCCCCGAAATCTAATGTGTATGGGATTTCAAGGTTTCAGATCCAGTTGATTTGAACTAGATTTTCAATACTAAACAACATCTACTTTGGCACTAGATATTGTCAAAATCTACACAAAATATAGTAATAATTAGTGGTACAACCATGATTTTGTTCACTATCTGGCAATAATTATATTTGGGACACAAACCTTTTATTATTTAGTTGTTGCCTTTCCATTGCTTTAACAAGCCTTTTTACCTTAAGCTGTTATTATATGAAAATAAAATCTAGCTTCTGCCAAAAACATGATGCGTAAAAAATATATATTTTTAGATTTAAATAAAAATATATTAACAAATCTGGATTTCAAGGCAGTGGTAATGCATTATTTGGTAAATGGAGTTGATGAACCAACGCCAAGACAACAGATAATTATTGAAAGGTTTATGCACTAAACGTTATTATTACCATAAAGTAAACAAACACATTGATTTGTTACTAAGTACTACACAGAAAAAAATACGAAAAGCTAATTGTAATATTTATAAATACATACAATTATTTTTTTTCTGAATTGTACTTACAACTAAGATTGTAAGTACAATAAATATCTTTCTTACCAGCTGTCATAAAATTGATTTTTTAAAATTGCTTAAGCCTGTGGAGAAATTTAAAAATACATTCATATATTGGATCAGCAAAAAAAATTAAAAACTTTAGCTTAAAACAAATAATTTTTTTAATTATATGTTGACATTTTTTTTTGTACCAGATTTTGAGTAAATTTGGAAAAAATCAAGTGCCGAAGAAGATTTGATTTTGTGTAGGAAGTCAGTGAGACAAAAATCAAAATTTAAAAAAGGGTATTTTTATACGGGGTTTTTTATGTGTTGAGTTTGAGATTTGTCAAGACACCGATTTGTTTCATCAAGACGTACAATGAAAAAAATTTAATCCATTGTAAATATATTTAGTTTTAAGCCCAGCACCCTGATTCTGGGTCAATGCAAATCTACACAAATTATAAAAACATATGTTTATAGTTCTATAGTAGTTAAAATATTGTATTTTCTAACGTTAACTTTAATTGATTAGTTTTAAAAAAATATTTAAATTTTTTACAGAGATCCTTAGTGTATAAAAGTTGCTTGTATGTACAACGTTTTAGCAAAGATTATTTTTAAAGATAACATGCAATAAAAACTAGACTTTAAGTCCAAATATATAATTGTTAAGATAACAAAAAACGTGAACATCTTTAACATTAAATTAGTAAGTCGAATATATGTTTGTACAGTAGTAAAAAAATTGTTAGACTATTTAAATAATATAACTTATAAACTTTAGAGACTATTTTAGAAATTAAAAATATTAAAATTATATGAAATAGTACGTTAGAGAATAATTATTGTGTCTGTTTGTAAATCGAATTAATAAAAATAATTGCAAAATATCATAAAAATGCACAATAAAAAGAGTTTTGTTGTATAAGAAAAATTTATGTCAAACGAATAATTTAGTTTTTGCATTTAATTTGTACTCAAGCTACAAAACTACACTTTAAAGAAGTGTTGATTTTAGGTAAACCCTTTGACATAAAACTCTGTACTATCAGCTTCTAAGCTACACTTAGGTTAATACAACACACCTACAAAAATATAAATTTATATAAGTAAATATACCAAACTTAGTATAGAACAATACAATATTAATTATGGAAAATCAAATCGAATTAAAAACAAAAGGTTTTTAGAATTTTTGTGTTATACAATGTGAAAGAAATTAGAACGCACAAATATAAGGATACATATTCGTTTATAGCTTTATAATCATTTTAACTACTACTTAAACTAAAGTTAATAACTCATAATAATAAAGTTGGTTCTTACACAACCACACACCAAGGAGAACTACACTAATACATGCATATAAAACTATTTCATTTATACACATTTATCTGTTTAAAATTGATTTTGAATATCCTACCTGGTAACGAAGCGTAAAATATAGAAATATATTTAATGGTTTTTATTGCTTCATATCTTTAGTAACCTTATTTTGAGATGACCGGTAGGATGAACAGATTAACTGTGAAAAGTTAAGTAAAAATAAAAGCTTAAAAATTCTCAATATATAAATTTTGAAATTATTTTAAAGCATTTAAACAGTGAAAGGGTTAAAATATCTTCAGGTTTAGTTTAAATAAATTTTTGTGCAGTTCTATAGTAAACTTTTTTTATCATAAAAAATATTTTTTTCTTTCTTCATTTTGTCTTGAAGTATCAATTAAATTTAATTTTATTTTTTTTTTTTTTGAAAATATTGTTGTTTTAATTTTACAAATTTTACACCATGTTTTAAATTGACTTTCAATTGCGCAGAAAAAGTATTAAGTTTGAATGAAAAATTAGCTAAAATATATAGTTTATAAAAAATCATTTAGCTAAAATTGTAAAGTATCAATCAACTGAAATGAAGTTAATTAAAATAATATAAATTGAAAAGCAAAAGGATAAGGCAAATTATGTATAAGAAAATACAGTTTTAATAAAAGTGTTTATAAAATCATGTGAAATCATACACTTAATCATAAGTAGGTACACAGTTCTTGTAATTATTTGCAAAAATATTTCACAAGTAAACTCAAATAAAAAAAAATATATAGCGTTGAAATATGTTTAATAATGATGGCGTTTTAATTAAAAAATCACTTACACAAAGAGGTAAGAAATATTTGGGTACATGAAGTATACAATTTAACGTCGTTAAAATCTTTTACAATATTATGTTTATAAGTTCATCAAGCTTATTTATGGTTATTTGCTTAAAAATATTATTTTTTACGTGTTTAAAATTTTTTATTCATATACATATTTATAATAATGTATTTTTTTTATTACAATACGTATTATCATGCAAAATGTTACAATTTATAATTAATTCGTTTTCTTTATTTTATTTTATTTTATTTTATTTTATTTTATTTTATTTTATTTTATTTTATTTTATTTTATTTTATTTTATTTTATTTTATTTTATTTTATTTTATTTTATTTTATTTTATTTTATTTTATTTTATTTTATTTTATTTTATTTTATTTTATTTTATTTTATTTTATTTTGTTTTATTTTATTTTATTTTATTTTATTTTATTTTATTTTATTTTATTTTATTTTATTTTATTTTATTTTATTTTATTTTTTTTATTTTATTTTATTTTATTTTATTTTATCTTAATGAAATCTAACTCAGAATTAATGGTGCTAAAAATCTACCATAACTACAGATAAACGTTTTTTACTCATGTTAACCTTTTTGTTGCGAAGTGAAGTACCTGATTGAACAGTAGTAAATGATGTTAGTAACAGAATATGACTAGTTGCTGGACCCTTAATTTTAGGTATTATCATATTGCATTTAAAAATTGTTGATCACATGCAACAGAAAAAAACAAATAACATTTCTATAGCTTTGTTAAGTTAAGTAAACCAATGATTTGAAGAGATCTTTTAATTTTTTATATTTTTTTTAATAATTATTGCAAGCATTACAGTTGTGTAATATATGATTAACTTTGGTCACGTCGTGACTAGTGATTGTTAGATAAATGCTTTCATTGTTTTTTAAAATTGTTGAAACATTTGTTTGAAATTTCTTAAGTCCATGCTTTGGTTAAGCCATGTGAACATAGGGTTATTAATATCAAGTTCCGGTAGACATCATTCTTTACTTGCCAACTTTGAACAAGATCACATCGATTTTATAGATTTTATAGTAAAAAAAATAAAATTAAAAAGGATTTGTTCTTAAGCCCCTTTTTACATAAAATGTAGTTAAAATAATTTTTGTTAAATTTGGGTAGTGCAAGTAAAGAAAAATAATGCGTTCGCAATTTTCAATGTTTCACCAGACATCGTGTTTTATTCGAGTAACTAGTTAAATTTTGTTCAAAAAAAAGAAACTAACTTCTCCTCAAAACAAGCCAACAAGGACTTTAATTCTGGTTTATTCAACGCCCCATTTTTTCACAAAATTCTACCTCACATTACAAAGCCTCACAAAGGTATTTCCATACTATAAAATCTTACATAAGCCACAAAAAAAATTTATAATGCTTCCTACTTAATTTTTTTATTATGAAATATCATCATTCTACCCTTAAGCATTTCTATCTAGTAGTGGACTCATTATTTGGGCTACTACTATGTTTTTTTCTTATTTTGGGAGTCTATCAACGTTACTACCTTTCGTTAATCTAGACACATTTGTTTAACCAGCTGCTGAAACACACTCTTATTAATAAAATACTCTTCTTATAGAAAGCACAGTTAAAGTGAAACAAAATACCTAATATATTAGAAAATAAATTTGGCTACAAAAGTGCTGCGTTTGGCCAGATTTTATGTGAGTAACGTTTATCTAGTCACCTGAATCTGGTTGTATACTCTTTTTTAACATTCGAAAGCAGACTGGCACCGCTCTACTACCCCAAAGCCCAGCAAACGCACACAATACACACTACTGTTTTCGACCAGGAACTTAATAGACTCTTGTATATTACTTCACCACCACAAAAAAACAAAAAACTATATTAGTGCAAAATCAAATATAAGTTGGATTGTGTTAGGTTGTGATGAGAGTCTTCAACTTAAAATATATAAGAAACCCTACGAGTGAATATGAATCTTAATAAATTAATTTTTACAAACGCCCTATATACCAAAATCATTAACATATAACGTTTTTTTAAATTTGAATAGTAACTTATTATTAGTTTTTCTAAAGTAGTAAAGCAGGGACCTTTTATTTCCTTTTTTTTTTTGTTCATCACATATGGTTGATTACTAACATACAAACATATCTATTACGTTACCCAACATCAACATCTGCTCTCCACATTATTTTATCGGTGAGTGATAAATAACAACATTGTATTTATAAATTATCATTCTTATCAGTCAATTTACTGACAAGTATCGGTGATATTAACTATTAATATGCTTAGCAATATGTTACCTAAAAACAGATTGATTTAAAGCGTCAAGGGTGCTTAAGATTTTGTTTCCCACCTGCTCTGTTTTTAAAATATGTCTTTGAGTTCACTCTATGGTCCGAAAGCTAATAAATACCTAAATACTATTAATTTACTTACTTGATTTGTAAAATAAATACTTTCCTTCTTTAATATAGAAGCTAAGAACTAAATTTATTAAATTAAGTAATTTGATAAATAATAAGAAAATAAACTTCTTGAACCATATATTGTTAATAAATTTTAAGGTAATATGGAAAAGTTATTTTTATAGTTCTTACAATGTGAAGTATATGCGAAAGTGGTAGATTATTTGTGTGAAATTTTAGTAATATAATTGCGCAACTTAAATCAAAGGAATATCCAAAAGAGCAGATCTATCGGATAGCAGCTATGATAGACCCCAATGCTGTGTGTGGTTGTTTTTTTTAGGACCTCCGTTGATCATAATTAGGGTTATGTTAAAGTCTTGTTTCTAAACACTTTGATCAACTTTTACTTTATCGGGAGCCTTTAATAACATTTATGTTAAACGTGTTTTTTATATCGTCAGAATAATTAAATAAAAACAAGAACCCACTCAACCGACTATATGCTAGTGGTTTTCAGTAGCCTCCATTCGTTTGTTTAAATTCTCTTGGAGTAATTTCCGATAGTAAAACCTCTACACCTGATAAAAATTAACATTTATTTTGATATAAGGACATACATATCTAATCATAATGAGCGTAAAAAGGTACTCTGCGTGGTCCATTTGGACCCCCAGAATTCATTGCAAAACAAATTGAAAAAATATTCTAGAGACAATTTTTTGGTTCTTGGACTTTAAGTTTCTGCACCCTTGGAAAAAATTTGTAGCTACGTCAATGACAATACTATATGTATGGCTTTAAGGTAAAGTTTGTATAACATTTTAAACGGCTAAAAACAATGCAGTTTTCAAGATGGTTTTTTATAGAACTATATGATTTTAATGTTAGCCGACATAATTGAAAATGAGGTAATTTAAATTTTTTAATTGTACAATAAATTATATGAAAGCAAAAGTTAATTTGAAAAGCTTAAAAACTATAAAAATCCTATAATCCAGAAAAGCCTGCAACACGATAGGAATTCGCGTAGAGATTCCAGATTCAGAGAATAGTTTATAACAAGTTAAGCCAAATATAACACTTAAGCGCAAATCCGGGAAGATATAAATGACTACCACAGCAATTTTCTTATTAAATTGGGAAAACATAACGTTTTAAACTCCATATAGAAAAGGCTGCATTAAATATAAGGGAAAGTAATACAATATGATGAAGTGCATGACACTCAGACGAAAAAGTCATGTGCTGAGTCTCTCCATAAAAAACACATGAGCTAGGTATTCAGCACTTGAAAGACCTCTACGATCTAGAAAAAAATATTTAAAAAATTAAGAATGTAAATACAAATGTTTTTATTTGGAAAAAAATATATTTAAAAGGTTTTTAACTAACAAAACTGGGATAACATAATGCAGTTTTTTGTTAGGTGCAAAGCATAAATCTGGAAATCATTAAGCAAATGCTTAGTAATTATATAAATTAACTGAACTACTTACAAAAACATAAAAAAAAAAAAAAAATAGTGACTAAAGAATGCTTATTTATAAACATAGTTATAAATGCTTTTGGAAGGTTGCCTTTGCTAACATGTACAGAAGGGCTTTGGGCATGTAAAGTTGTTTGATTTCATGGCTCATAGTTTGGAACTGCAAATTTTAAGTAATTACTTTACTATTTTAAGTCATGTAAAAATGGAGGGTAATCACAAAATATAAAATTCTATAATAGTTTTTTTCTCTTTTAAATAGAATAAACTGCCATGACAATTATAATCTTGTTAGCTGTGTTTAATCAACGCAAAATATTTCCAGCGCCGATGGGAATTTTAATTTCAATTTTGCATTTAGGTACTCAATTTTAGTTTTTGGGTTTATGTAACTTCTATTATATCTTCTTAAAAAATAATACATTTAATTTGCTTTTAAAGTAAAATTCTTATATATTTCTTTGTTCTTTTTTGCTTTTGAATCTTAAACTGGTGCTAACATACTTGAAGAAGATGTAAAACCCGCAAAAAAACATTAAGGTTTTGTGTTGTTTCTATAGTGGGTTTAAAGTGATCCATACTTCATATACTGTCATCTTAAACGAAGCCTCAAACTCTTGCAAATATATAGCAAATGTTGCAGTGTGCCTCGCAAGCTACACATGCAAAAATTTGCTCAAAGTTTTTATTTTCTTAAAATAATTGGAGTCATTTTACATACACGAACGCTTAGAAGATATTATCATTTATATTCTTTAAGTGATCTGCCATTTTAAAACCAACATTTTTTGTCGAGCATTTGATGCAAGCACGGGTGGAGTCCATTGCACCAATTACACATCGGAAATGTTTTTGTTGTTTTAAATCTACTGACCTTATTGTTTCCATTTGAAATTTTTTACAAGTAAGGTAGGGGATTAGGTGGACCTCTATTGCGAAATTTCATTAGGTTGATAAAAGTGGACAGGAGGAATTAAAAGGGTTTCTTTTAAAGAGCAGTGCACATACATATTTTTAAGCGGAAGCACTTATGTTTTTTTAAGGACCATCTGATTTTTTCCCACGATTCAAAGGCAAAACATATGCTTCTGACTATTCAACTAATCTGAAAGACCCCTTCATCCTACGACTGGACATGTTGGGTTCGAAGCCTGTTCAGAGCGACTTATAAAACTCTTAATGATTATTTGAGTGCGAATACCGAGTTTTTAAAGAATTTAATGTATGCTGAAGAAACTTTAATAAGAATGTCGTGTTCGCACTCTACTTCTACAGGATCAAGACATGACGCACAGTGCTTTGATCCCATATAGTGATGGGACAAAAATAGAAGGAGTGGTCCTAGAGCTTTGAAATTTGGTACAGTAGTATAAAATACTTAATTTAAGAAAAATTAAATTTTTTGAAAAAATCGGGCAAAGGACACGCCTACTGCCCATATATAGAAAGGACGAAATTTTCAATTATGACTACATAACTACACAGAAAGTTACAATAGTCCGTAGATTATTTACATACCGTGCTAGTAACTTGAGCGATAATTTTTATTGGGATTGACGCAAGGACTCTAGGTCCTGCCATATATCCTTTTTTGCAAAAATGCTAAGACTGTTACAAAAGTTAGCCGATTCTCATTAAATTGGGTGGTATGGTTATTATTATGTGTCAAACAAATGTTAGTGCCAAATTACATTAAAATTTATTTATAAAAATAGAAAATAAAAATTAAATTGGCTAAAAATCTTCTACATTATGATTTTGACGACAACGTAAAAGTACAAAATGACAATCTTTCTAAATTAAATTTAATTTAAAATACGTATAAGTGCGTTTTTTAATAATAATTTTTTTTTTTAATAAATTATATATGTATATTTTATTTTACAATAAATCTTCTTCAGTATTATAATCTTCCCAAAAAAAATTGCCGCTCAATGAAACATTTGTCTCGTCGTCTTCAACTGGCTCATTAGCATTTTTTCTTAAGTATATATATATCAATTTCTGCAAATAATGGATTTTTTTTGGTCTTTGGATTCCTTTTTGAAGTCAAAAACGGATCTTAAGATAGTATTAAATAGTATTAAATCTTTATGAGTGTATTTTCGTGACGTTTTCCTCGTATGGGACAGTCTTGCTTTTCTCACGATTTTGTGGTTGGCTTCCAATGTTTCTTCAGACAAGCACCCTGAAATTCATTTTCAGATACCACAATAGACGGAATAATTTTTTTTTTTCTTAGTTTGTAATGCATACAGAGACGGAAAACAAATTGGGTGTATTTCATTTATTGTATTACGTATCACACTATATTTTCTTTAGGTCAAATCTAAATTCATATATAGCGCCAAAGCTTTGGTTGCTGGTAAGCATTTTGAATTCGACATTAGGCTTTGCAAAACAGAATGAGATTCCCGTTTTAAATTTTCCACTGCAAAATGTAGTTCCTCAAGGGAACATTTTATTACTAACTCTGGGAGTCAAATCTAGCGACTTTCAATTGCTGTTGTTGTGATGCAAAGTTTTATAAGATTTATGAAAAACATTACATGTTTGTCATATTTTGATCTGGTTTTTTGTTATAAGTAGTCACAACAGACCTGGAAAGAACTAATTTTTTGGCAGTTCATAGCTTACATTTTAAAAATTTAGCTAACTTCTAGCGATTTTTTATACTAACTTATCTATATTTTTGGGAAAAAAAGTTAGCAGCAGTGGTGGGAGGTAAACAATGAAACACCAACGTCAATCTGTTAATTTAGCAGCATCTTGAGCGTCAAAAAGAGGCAAACACAATTTTATATTTATTTTTTTAATTTATCTCGTTAATTATTATAATCTTATGGTATAAATTTGGTTTTATATGTTATTATATTGTAAGTTTTTTTATAGTTTAAGCTCCAGAAAACTGTCGAAATTTGAGAAAAAATCAGGAAAATAGCCATTTTTAAAAAAAAAAATTTTTTAAAGTTCCGGTTAAATTTTTAAAATTTTTTTTCTTATAGTTATTAGAAAACATTATAAATTTTTAAAAACAGGAAAAACCCCATAAACCATATTTTTCTTTTTTTTTTAATTTTCCATCAAAGTTAAAAAATTTTTGGAGCTTAAGTGAATAATAAGCATTTTTCAAAGCAACAAAAACTATGTGTAGCAAAATAATATAATGAAAATTTTTGCACAGTTGGTTTCGAATATAGTTAGCTATTACAAGAAACAATTTAAATTTCCTAGTTCAAAAAATTAAATTTTTACAATAATTTTTTTAAAACAATAAAAAACCTAGGTAATTTGGGGTTTTAGTGTCATTTTATAGCGTAAAATACATAGAAACGCAAAAATTTTACAATTTTGCGGTTTTTTTATTAAACAATATTAATCTAAATTTATATTTCTTAGTATTTGTAGTTTGTCTTCTTTTAAACCTTAGAAAACTGTCGAAATTTGAGAAAAAATCACGAAAATAGCCATTTAAAAAAAAAAATTTTTTTAAAGTTCCGGTTAAATTTTTAAAATTTTTTTTCTTGTTGTTATTAGAAAACATTATAAATTTTTGAAAACAGAAAAAAACCCATAGACCATATTTTTCTTTTTTTTTAATTTTCCATCAAAGTTAAAAAATTTTTAGAGCTTAAGTGCATAATAAGCATTTTTCAAAGCAATAAGAAATACTTATAAAAAAAGAAATCACAAAAAATTTTAGTTGCAAATATAGTTATTTACTACAGAAAAAAATTTCAATCTCATAGTCCAAAAAATAATTTTTTTACAACTGTTTTCCTGAAGCATGTAAGACGCGGGTATTTGTTTAGCCATTTTTACTTCAAATTCTTTGACTTTGGCGCCCCCTAGCGCCACCAAAAAGAGCTAAATCGAAAAAATTCTTTAAAATTTATTTAAAAATTATTGTTATCTGTCGACCTATATATTTTTATCTACAATATAAAACATTTTTTTTTATTGTATTTTTGTCTATGGGACACAGCACTGTGTGACGTGTTCTGCGTTCTTTCTTACGTCTAGGCATTGTGGTTCGAGAAATGAATCCTTTGATTTCTGAGAATTTTTTTTTACATAAAACGAAAAAAAATACTTCCAAGAAAGTTTTACTTCAAGATTACTTACATAATATGTAATAAATTTTATTGATAATCAATTATTTATTATAATTAAAAAATATTATTGCAAAACTGATGGGGAACCAAAATGTAAGTCGACGGTTCAAGAGATTTAAAAGAGCATACCAAATTATTTTTAATCGCACGAAAAAATAAAATTTAAAATAAGCAAACTTAGATCCAAAAATATTTTTAATTAATAAAAATATAAAATTCATAAGTCAATAAGTTAAGGGAGAAAACAAGTGACAATTTATTATTCTAAAAAACTTGTTAAAACAGTAGTAGGAAACTGGTAGCATTAGGTATTACTTAAACTGGAGTGTGGTGCATTCGATGTGAGGCTTCAATTTTAATCTAATGGCTTAAATGGTTTTTAGATTCTTAATTGCAAGCTTTGATCGTATCGTCTGTTAACGCAATGCCAGTCTCTCTAGATGTTCGACTTAATTTTTCTATGTGCATGAATTATCGTACTGCTTTATGTTATTGATGCCATGAGAGGACCAGATATGACAAATAGAATCTGTTGTATTACACGGTTTGAAATCTGAAGGACACCTGTTTTCCATTAACTGAAGCGGCAAAGATCGGCTCTCACCAATGGAAGTAAAGTCAAATTAAGTTAAATTTCTCCCAACATACAAAAATGCAATAGTAAAATCTAGTTTTTTTTTCATAAACAACAATAAAAAACAATACTTCGGGAATCGTATGGAATGAGTTAAGAAAAATAGAAAATAGTTGAACAAGAAAAACGTAAAAACTTTAAACAATTTAAGTGCACTATACTCAAATACTATAATACGTGACTTGAATCACCGTAATATAATTGTTTTAAAATATATATTTTTTCTTTATTAAAAAATATAATAATAATAAAATAGTAGAAATAAAACCAAATATATACAAACAAAAGAAATGATGTGAGGGACAGACTAATAAGCAGACTTGAATTAATTTATTTCTAAGAGATTAATATTTAGTAGCCTAAAAATATAATTATATATAAGGTTAAGTGATAAAATGTAACAAATTAACCATTATCCTTTTCAAACCGTTAAAAACTTATGCATGCATATTTCGTATCTTAATTAAAATCTTTACCCCTTTACCCATATTTCTTTAATAAAAATCTATAAAAGATAAAACACAACAACATTTAAATTAAATAATTTATGTTTAAACTTAAAATCTTTATAAAGTTTTATATCTTTCATCGTTTTATGATTCCCATATTTTATGGCTTTCACAGAAGCAACGAAAGAAAAAATAAACGCAAAACACTAATTTTCGAAACAATTTTTTTTATTCCTCCGTCGTACACAAGACTAATATAAACATTCGCAGCCAGGTACAAGTGTACACATACAATGCTATACCGTAACGCATATTAAGATGTATTTATACAGGGTGTCCGCCGGCAAGGTATACTATTTTTTTGTTTATAATTTTTAATTATATAAAAAAGAATAGATCTTATATTGATAATTGTTTTATTTAATGTCGGCAATTATGTACGAAATACAATATCAGATAAATATCCGCTTCTGATAGCCTTACAAATGCGAGCCCTTTTGACCACATTATTTATAAAATTCTCACACATTTCCAGCATTTCTGGTTTCTTTGCAAAAACCTTGCTTTTCATATATCCCTACAAAGAGAAGTCCAGAGCAGTCAAATCGGTCGATCGAGGAGGCCAATCAACATCACCATTTCTTGAAATAACTTTTTGTGACAATAGGTATCAGAGTAATTCCATTGTAATCTTGGCTGTATGCGATGTGGCACCGCCTCGTTGATACCACATGTTAACCAAGCCCAAAGCATGCAGTTGTTGCATTAAAAAGTTTTTAATCATATGACGATAACGCTCTCAATTGACAGTGAGCATTACGCCATTTTCAGTCTAATAATATCTCTTGACCAAATTTCACACCAGACTGTTACATTTAATGTATGCAAAGGTAGGGTTTTCCATTGCCCAGAACCGGCAATTCTGTTATTCACATATCCATTCAAATGAAAATGTGCCTCGTCACTCATTTTCATTTTTAATGATAATCGGGGCTGTCAGGGATTGTCATGTTTGAACGTTAAAAACACGTTAAATAACTGAATATTTTTTCATAATAAAATTGCCACGTCTTTACTTTACGACTGTTAAATATGAACTAACGTTTACCAAAATTGTGGCAAAACGAAGTAGTATATGTACCTTGCCATCGGACACCCTGTATAACTTGGTGTATTCCATATGTATTTATGGTGTTTGAAAATTTATTAAATGTGTTAAAAGTTTTATCGAGTTTTTTAACTTTTTATTAGTTTATGTACATACGTATATATACATCAAATACATATGTACGTACAAATTTAAAATGTTTTGTTCCTTTTTTCTTTGTTGTTTCATGAAAATTCGTATGCAGCCATAAAAATATTTAGAATAGTTGAAAAGTTTTTTTCTTTATTATTATTATTGCTTTAAGTCTTTTGCAAACTTTACCTGAGCAGAAGCAAAAAAAGTGCAATCGTAAATATAAGAATTTGCAAACCGCAGCTAAAGTGAGAAAAAGAAGAGAATATGAAAAGAATATTAAATATTTTTTTTTTCTTAAAATAACAAGATATTTTGGTAAAAGCCAAAAATAACAAAAAAAATCTAACTGAAAATGGATTAAAGTCGGATTAGGTCGACATGTTTCATATATTTCACCTAAAATTAAAGCATATTAAATATGTTATGTTATGTGTATAATTTTTTATTAATCATAAATTTATAATTACACTATGCAACAGATTTCAACTTTTGTCGTGACATTTGAAGATCACTTTATATTTTTAATGTGTTATGATCCTCTAAGTACCAAACCAGTAGAATTCAAAATTCTATGGATAAGTTTTTTGTTTTTAATTTTTTTCGAAAATTTTAAATTTTTGAAGAGAGAACCACCAAAACGCTTTTAATAAAATAATCTTAAAGCCGCACAGATATTACAATGAAATTATTATTTTAAAATAATTTTCAAATTCTCAAAAGTATTCGAATTATTTAGCACGCATTAATAAAATTTTTAAAATTTTGGGAAAAATTAATTAATTAATTAATTATAAATATAAAGTTGCATTAACTTTATTTTTATAATATTTAAATATGTCACTACACAAATTTGATTTCTAATGAGCCTTCCTATTGAAAAAAAGGTAGGGTGAGCGTCGGTTTATTTACAATAAAATGAAGTTATTTTTTAGTGATATTATTAAAAATAAAATGTAGCCCTTAATACGTATTAAAATACACATCCAATTATAATATGATTAATTTCAGGTTATTTTAACGATAAGTTTGTCAATAATTGCTGATTTCATAAAATTTTAAGAAAGAATGTAAAAATGCATCTTAATATTGCAAACGAGAAATTTTTTTTAAGTTTCAACAACACCATTTATGCATTGATTTTAATCAAATAAAGTTTCTGCTATTTGAAATTGTTCTTGTTATTTGGGTCTGTTATCAAATTTATAAGATACTAGCTGACCCGGTGAACTTCGTACCACCTACCAATTATTGAATATATGGATTTTTTAAAAAGAGTACAAAGTTTATTTAGTCAAAAAGGTCATTGGAATATATTTATATAGAAAACAAAAATTCAAAAAGATTCCAAAAATACGGCGTTTCAGGTAAAAGTTGTTAAGAAAGCTATATTTTTTCGTGCATGGGTTATGTTTAGGTTAATTCCCTTCAGTGCAGTACCTTGTGATATACGAAACTTTTCGTTTTGTTATTAGGCGCAAGTACAAATAAAGCAGAGGGTTTGCCCAAACGTGAACAAACAACATAGAGTTGGCCATGAGAAAAACATGAAATTTCTAAATTAAGACCAAAAATACTCAAGGACTGTCATTGAAAATGCAAGACGAATAGGAAATTGAATTCGCTTAAACTCAAAAGGCATATCGGTTGGTATCATCGGAATTCTCGGAATGAGAACTTCTTCACCTTTAAATTTTCCTCTAAGTATAATTGCGTGTATAACACGGACCATCAGTTTTGTAGTTACCAAGCGCGTTCCATTCCAAAGTTTTGATTGGTTTAAATTTCGAAACACGATAACTACCGAGCCAACCTTCAGTTGTAAGTTGTGCGGGGGTAAGCCAGGCACATCCAAGGAGTTAAGAACTTCAGTTGGACAGTTTGTGGCTTCATCTTCGTTTGTTACACAATCAATTGATTTAAAAGAATGCAGAGTACCAGCGATTTGATTCTAAACTATATACATAGTTTAAATCATCAACATCTATATTTTTAGCTGCTTAAATTGCCCGTTCACTCAACCAGTCATAATTTTTCCCGTTAGCAATTATGTTGGGGAATACTTTCTGAATGAGCTGTTCTTTTGATGATACAAAATTACAAAAATTTTGAGGAAACGAATTTAATACGTTTAATTCGTCGATAGGAATACGGCCATTACCGATAATCAACAATTAATTGAAGAACTCTTGAGGTGATAAATCGTTAGGCAATGTAACTCTCATGTTTTCTGTCATCTGCAGTATCTTTGGAAAACGCCACAGACTTGAGGATTTAACGCAAGCATTTTTTTGATCAGCCGCCATCGATATTGGAATGACTGTCAGACAGTAAAATCATTGCACCTTCAAAACATCTTGAGTCACAGCGCAGATCTTTAAGTGTTGTTTCAAGAGCTTCTATTGCGCGTTTGTGTGCCATTGTTCATTCGTCCCAGATAATAATTTTACACGCTACTAAAACTTTGGACATGGTGGAGTTTTTCGCAATGCTACATTTCGGTTGCTCTATATTTTGAAGGTTTAATGGCAATTTTAACGCTGAGTGAGCTGTGCGGCATTCTTTTTACAAATTGGCCGCTATTCCAGATGAAGATACCGCTACATCAATGTTGGATCTCGCACGAACAGTGGCTAAAATCAATAACATGACGAATGTCTTCTCAGTTCCACCGGGGGTATCCAAGAAAAAAAAAACCATTTCCATCATCAATTGCTATCAATATTTTATCATATACTTCTTTCTGTTAGAGGTTTAAGAGGGAAACATTGGTTTGAACAAATTGGTTTAACTCATGTCGATCGAATTCACGTCCACGCTCCACTTGTCGATTTAGTAGCCCAATCATTTTATGTTCTGGTGCTGGCAGTCCTAACCTGACTAACAAACTGCCGCAAATAAGGTAACACATGTCTTCAATTAGGAGCAAAGCCCGGTTATTCATCTTCGCATTGACTTCAAGATTTGGATTTCTCGAGCTGACACGATATTGATGTAAAATGTCTTCTGACATATTATTGTCCCTGTATTTGTTCCACAGGTCACTTGGATTTGACGGGAAGCATGTCGAAGTGATAGTAGCAAGTAATGTTCGTATCTGGCTTGGATATGCAGAAATAATTGCTTCAGCGATTATCGCATCCCAATGAGTATCGTTTTCAAGCAAATTGAGTTCTTGACATGCAGCACGAAATGTTGGGCAGACTATACTATTAACAGTACAAAATGCTGCCAATGATGTTACACCACGAACATTCACCAGCAACAGCCACAAATAAAAGCATTCATCATTCTTCGAATGAACTGTATAAATGCGACCAATAGCATCACTTGAACGCACATCCGGATGCCCAGGAACCATAGTGCCTTTCTATCGTCGTTAAAATTTTTTTTAAGAAGCGTTCCAAGTGTAATACCGTGGCATCTCCGAGTAAAGTATAGTTTGTACAAACGTGACAAACAGCAAATAAACTTATCAATGTTGTTGCTGGAGGTATTTCAGCACGTTGAACAATATTTGCCGCAGTGAGATATACTTGTTGGCCATTCTCCAGATGCACTGCTAAATGTGCAACAGTGGGATGACGTTCGTGAATAGGGAATGAGAATATACGCCAAACCGCCTCATTGCAGCTCACATATCGCCCAACTTTATAACGCGTAATTTCATCGTTGCCATTGAAGGTTTGGATGCTTAAAACAGCCATATCGCTGCCTTTCGTGACATATTTTCAGATTGCCGTCGACCATGCACGGAGATTGGGGGTTAATGATGCCACACGGCCCATGAACCATATTTGTAATTACAACATCATGTAGTTCTTGATTTGTTTCGGGATCAGAGATCTCGGCACTTATAGTATAATCTATCTGGTCTAGTCGAACTTTTTCGACTAACCATCCAGCATCGAGTACCTTCGAACAGGTATTGCCTAACAATATATAAAATCAGCAAACGAATTTTTTTGCCTAAACACACACAATTCACAAAATATTATCCTTAATAGCATGTAAATTTTGTTATAAACATGTTTTGTTTCTTCGATAATTACTGAAAACTACTAATAAAGCGTAAATAGAAAACTGTAGCCTATCGCATCTTTTATAATGGGAAGCTATTACCAAGAAAAGCTTCACGAACAGTCCAGTCTATAATGGCTTCATTATTTTGTAGCCCTATCCGCCACTTGTAAATAATTTTTTTTTTTATTTTAAATGTTTGTTATGCTTACCAAAAGAAAATATAGAAAAAAATTGCGTCAAGGACTCGTTAACTGACAGACAGATTCATCATTGCACAGCCTAAATGCTTAGGGCAAGACTTGAAATATGTATTGGTTAATTTTGTAGCTTCTGAACTAAAAAAAGATAGAATTATAATTTAATTTAAGCTCGAAAGGTTTTAACGTTATAAATGCCTTTTTAGTATTTTTTTTGAAATATAAGACCACCAGAGGTGAGACAGGATAAAAAACAATATTTTGAAACGGCTTATATCCATTTTGTACCTTCGGAACCGAAAAATATAAAAAGGGGCTCAAATTATATTTTGAAATTGCGTTCGACAGATTTAGAAAAATATGAATATAAAATTTTGATAATTTTGATCCTAAGGGGTAAAAAGGGATAAACATTTAGTGTCAATTTTTAGGTTATTTCTGATACTTTTAAACTAATAAATTAAATTGCGTTCAACTGGTGTAAGAAAAATATGAACACGTGTTTGAAGTTTTTTCACAGTTATTGAGGTTTGTATAAGAAAGCATTTTTGTTGTATGGAAGGTGCCATACCCATTATTCCCTTTTTTCCTAAGTATACTAACCTCAATTATGTATATTAGCAAACATAAACATACATAGACAATTTTGAGACTCTAGGTATAAGAATTATTGAAGTACATGTAAAAAAAATTCCAATTGTATGGGAGGTGCCACACCAAAAAGTTTGGAGACCTTAGCTGTTACAGTTATTGAGAAACACATATAAATATTTCCTTGCTATTAGAGGTTCCACACCCATTATTCACTTTCTGCCTATACTCGTCTTAGTTATGCATATTAACATAATAAATACATTTATTGACATATAAATGTAAAAGATATTTTCTTGTAAAGGAGGTGCCACGCCTATTATTATCTTCACGCCCAAAATCAGCCTAATTGTAAACATCAACATCGTAGACACCTACACAAAATTTGGAGATTTTAACCCATACACAGCTGAATTATGCATATTACCATTATAAACATCTTTACAAAGTTTTAAGAGTTCAACTGTTACAGTTATTGAGATATATAAAAAAGCTATTTTCGTTGTATGGGAGATGCTCCGCCCATTTATTTTTTTCCGCCCATACAGAGAACAATTATGCAAATTAGCACTATAAACACTTGTACAAAGTTTGAAAACTTCAGCTATTACAGTTATTGGATATATATATATATAAGCTATTTTCGTTGTATGGGAGGTGCTACGCCCATTTATTTCTTTTATGCATATTAGCACTATAAACATTTGTACGAAGTTTGAAAACTTCAGCTATTACAGTTATTGAAATATATGCAGAAAACTTTTTTCGGTGTGTGGGAGGTGCCACGCCCATTTATTTTTTCCCACAAATATAAAGCTTAATTATGCATATTAGTACTATAAACATCCTTACGAATTTTGGAGACTTCAGCTATTACAGTTATTGAGTTATATAAAAAAAACTATTTTCGTTGTATGTGAGGTGCCACTCCCATTTATTTTTTCCCACACATACAGAGCACAATTATGCATATTGGCACTGTAAGCATCCGTACGAAGTTTGGAGACTTCAGCAATTACAGTTATTAAGATGTATACAAAAAACTATTTTCGTTGTATGGGAGTTGCCACGCCCATTTATTTTTTCCCGCAAATACAAAGCTTAATTATTCATATTATCACTATAAACATCCGTACGAAGGTTGGAGAGTTCAGCTATTGCAGTTATTGAGATACATACAAAAAACTATTTTCGTTGTATGGGAGGTGCCACGCCCATTTATTTCTTCCAGCCCATGCAAAGCCTAATTATGCATATTAGCACTATAAACATCCGTACAAAGTTTGGAGACTTCAACTATTACAGTTATTGAGATATATAGAAAAAACTATATTCGTTGTATTGGAGGTGCCACGCCCAATTATTTCTTCCAGCCCATACAAAGCCTAATTATGTATAATAGCACTATAAACATCCGTACAAAGTTTGGAGGCTTCAACTGTTATCGTTATTGAGATATATACAAAAAACTATTTTCGTTGTATGGGAGGTGCCACGCCCATTTATTTTTTCCCGCCCATACAAAACCTAATTATGTATATTAGCAGTATAAACATCCGTACGAAGTTTGGAGACTTCAACTGTTACAGTTATTGAGATATATACAAAAAACTATTTTCGCTGTATGGGAGGTGCCACGCCCATTTATTTCTTCCAGCCCATACAAAGCCTAATTATGTATATTAGCACTATAAACATCCGTACGAAGTTTGGAGACTTCAGCTATTACAGTTATTGAGATATATACAAAAAACTATTTTCGTTGTATGGGAGGTGCCACGCCCATTTATTTCTTCCAGCCCATACGGAGCCTAATTATGTATATTAATAAATAATTTAGTTGTACCAAATTTAGAGACTTTAGCTATAATAGGTATTGAGATATGTGAAAAAAACTGTTCAATTTGTATGGGAGGTGCCACGCCCAGTCGGAATTTAAAAAAATAAATAAGCCTAAAACGCATTCCCAGATATCGGGTATGTCTTTTTTTTAAGTCTCATTAAAATCGGTCCAGCCGTTCTTGAGTTATAAGCGGTGTCACTAACAAAAAAAAATTGTTCTTTTATATATAAGATTGCTTTTAGGTTTTTTATTAATTTTCAAAATATAGAACATTTTTCGATTTTGGCAAATAGGAAAAAAAAAATTTTATGACTTCGGTTTGAATAATACAAAAAAAAAACAAAGTTTAATGACTTTTTTAAACTCAAACTAAAATTGCTGTTTACAGAGAAATTTTTTTTTTTTTTCAATTTGTAAATCTCTGTAAAATCTATGATTTAGTTTATATTGCATATTGTAGTGTAACTAAAAATAAAACAATTTAGTATGACACAATAAAAATAAATCTTCAGAGGCATCAAAACTGCAACAAGGACGTACGAAACAAGCAAAAACACTTAACCGTTATGTATGCAACACATATAACCCAGAAGTCAAATTGGAGGCTGGCTACTACGTGGCATGAAGAAAGCTACATGTGTGTTATGAATAATGAAATACAAACAACAAAAGTAATAAACAGAATTTTCTTCAAACACATGTACATTCACATATATGTGTGCGTGTGTGTGTTTATATTAAGAGAAGAAATAATAACAAAAAAAAATTTTTAATTTTAAGACAAAAAAAAAAGAATAAACTTCTAAAACAAAAGGATAAAAAAGTAAAAAACCTTAATAGGTGAACCTTTAACAATATTTATAGAATTTTGTTTTTTATCAAATTATTTTTCCTATGCTACTGTCGGATGTTTTTTACTCCAACTTATTTTATATCCCAAATTTTCCGGTATTTTTCTCATGAAAGCCAGGCCTTATTCATTTTTGGAACTTAATAAATATCCTAAACATTTTTTGTTAATATATTGCAAATGATAAAAAGAACAAGGAGCTTAGATAAGAAATGTTTGATGGTTAATGTAAATGGTTGGAAAAAAACCTTCCCAAACGAAAAACTGTATCCATAAATCGATCATAAAATAATTTTTTGATCCATCCGTAAACAACAAGTTATTCGCTTTCTTTTTAAGTTGCTGAAGAAAAACTTTCTGCAGAAAAAAAGTTAAAGCAGTCGATAAAATTAGCAACAAAATCCTTAGCTGTTTAATTGTATACACAAATTATAAAAAATCTTAAAATAGGCTGCCATTTTTTAAAGGTTATAAATAAAAGTTTTAACAGAAACCAAAAACTATATCACATAAAATATAAGGTTAGGAAATTCAATAAAAACAAAAAATGTGATACTAAATTGAACTTTATTTGAAGGATACATACATTAATCTATAACAAATTATTGTGTTATTTTAAAACACCAAAAATGCTTTTGCTAAGCTACACATTTCACTTAAAAAAGTTATTCCAGAAATATTGATAGTTTGGATTGCTAAACTAAATACAAATAAAACTTGTTTGCGAAAATTCAAAAGGTTCGAACAAACGGTTGTAGCATATCCCATCCTGGAACTTTTACAGCTAGAGTATTACAATTAACTATTTACTTATCTGATCCAAATATAGTTTCGAGAGGAGGGTACTAAAGCGCCTTTAAATAATAAATAAATTTAAGAGAAATTTAAAGAGGCTTCCGTTAATAACTTAAATTTTGCAACAAAGGTAAAGGTACTAAGCATTTTACTAATCTATGTTCTGAAAAAAAAAACAAATTTAGTAAGCTAAAGGTTATTGAATAAGTACTCTGGGATTTTTTATTATATTTATTTAATTATTTAACATTAATAAATAATAATTCTTCAGCCAGTGCCAAACCAAAATTAATATCCTGAAATTAAAGTTACTCAGTTCATATAGTTTCATATAAGGGCAACAGTGTCCTTCTTCTTCGAATGACTGTGGCCACTTTGTTTCAAGATATTTCGAGTGGATCTGCATGTGTTTCCAGCATGTACTCATAGTTAGGGATTTCATATATAATGTACCAAAGAGCACCAGTCATCATTCTTAGTATCTTGTTTGTGATGGAGGCGGAGGTAATGCCACATAGTTGTATTCCATAGCACGGAGTTATTTTTAATTATCCAATGAATATAGGCTGCTTTCAAGTTCATTTGTGTTAAATTAGCATATATGCGTAACTTCCATGTGAGGTGGCCATCTAGGTGAATGCCAAGATATTTCAACCCAAGTTGTTGGTGCACCATCTGGTTAATAATATAGATTGAATAACACGTTTTATTGCGTAAATTAAAAGTAATGTTGATGCATTTTTATCATTTATTTTTCCCCAAATAACTTTGTCCCATTCCCCACTTCAATTCTATGATGCTGATATTGTTTTGAGATTTCTTTATGATATTCGTGAGTACTGAGAAAAGCAGTACCATTAGCAAATATTGACCTGCGTATTTTACTATGGGTGTGTATGTCTTCTGTATCCAGCTGGTCCCCTTCTTTGTCATAAACTGTCAGTTGGTGAAATGCTTTTTTAAAAGCTTATAGAGATTCACAGGAAAGTTAAGTTTTAGTTTGGTTATTAGGTCTTTCTCAAATGCTTGAGAAATATCCATTAATACCCAGAATAATATACCCTCTTCTTATACGATTTTTTACAGCCTGTCATAATCTGTGGGTCTAATCAATGGTACTATGTTGTATGCTTAAACCAAACTGGTGATGGGCATGCAGTCATTTAAGATCGGAATCAACTTATTTTTTAACAATTTCTCCAGCTTTTTTGACGAGTTGTCGGGTTTAAAGGCCTATAAAACTCCAATTTTGAAGAATATTTTCCAGGCTTAGGAATCCTCTCACTCCGATAACTTTGCACATTAGCCGGAAGTATTCAAGCCATAATCTTGCATTTAAAATAAAAAGAATTAATTTGATGTGCAGGGTAGCTCTTAAAGCATTTGGTTTTTAATTTTATAAAATTCAGGAGCTTTTTTATCCCTTAATTTTTTAAAGGCCTCTACGACAACAATTATTTAAAAACGCGTTTGTATAGGCTGCTTTGCAACAACAGGTGGTAGGTCTTTCATACCACTACACGTATTGGTGGTAAACACGTTCTTTAAATGATTTATTAAAAGGTCATAGTTTTCTTCGGCCTTTTTTAGCCAGGATGTTTTTGCGATAGCGGATCTTCCACGACATTTGGCCGATCGCCATAATGAATAATTTTACTGAGGAGTGGTACCTAGGCTTTCCAAGTGTGCTCTAAGATATGTTCTTCTATATGAGTCAATTTCTGAGATAGTTCACACAAAAAATTATCTAAGAAAACTTTACTTAAATCAAGCCATAGCGGTGTCAAAAGTACGGTGAGTACGGTTTTTCTTAAATCAAGTACGAAATTTCTTACTCCAAGTAAAATTTTTCAAGTACGAATTTCTTACTTTTAGCCACAATTAAGCCAAAAAAAGATTGATTTAAGCCATAAACGGGATTAATTCGAAAATGAAATGTAATTTTTTTGACTTATAGAGCTATATCAAAGAAAAAGAATTTGTATAGTTTATTTTTATTTTACAATTAATTTATAAATTTAAAAATTTAATTTTTTGTATTTACCGAAGCTGAGATTCGAACCAGGGATTTTTGTACTGCAGCACAAGCACGTTACCTCTAGGCCACGGAGACACTTTGTTTTCAAATGTAAAATAATATATTAAAACAATAAGCTTTTTTCTGCTTAATTTGTTAAAGCAATCCAAATAGGCTTGATTTAAGAAAATGTAAGTAAGAATCGTACTTAAAAAGATTTTGGATAAATTCAAGAATAAAATTCTTGATTTTAGAAAGCGAGTTTTCTTTCTGTGTTTGTGCATTCCTTCAATTTAGCTAAGGCGGTCTTTGGTATTTCGGCCTGTTGGCCAGTAAATTTTCTATACAGACACGGAATCATATAAAAGGCAACCTATAAGGCTTAATATAAGGTGAGTTTAAATTTTCTTTATTTTATCATCCCCAGGCCCAAGCTATAATCTAGATGAAAGAAACAGTTCTTATTTAAAGCCTTTGCTGCACAAAACGGTTTTAATCCCTTTCAGGTCAACATTAGAATCAATACGTTTAATAACGACATGAAGGCCTTTTTCGTTCTTAGGTTGGTAGGTATAGAAGTTTTTATTGGATCAAGCTCCGAAACCATGGTGCAGTAAGCGTTTTCGTGACTAACTTGAATTATAGTTTTATAAATGTTTTATGTTTGACACATTTTCACCGATTAATTTAATTAGAAATTTATTAATGCAGCTTAAGTTTTTTTTCTCAAAGTAAAGAAAGCCCCATTTTATTCTTGCAATATGGCAAAAGGATTTTGCGATGAGGTTGGCTTATAGATGAAATACTATAAAAAATTTTTGTAAGCTGCCAATTTAGGGCTTCTGCCCCTTTTAAGAGCTACTATATAGCGGCCCATCTTTACCTGGATCTTCGGAGTTTCTGCAGAAGGTCGAACGCGACCACTTTAAGCCCCTGCATGTGCAATTTAAGAACTTGATAAAGATGACCTCGGAGTTTTTTTATAATTTTCAAAAAGAGATTGAGCGAAATTTTTCTTCTGTTAAAAACACTTTTCAAAACTAAGCGAACTTGCACTTAAATTTTTTTGTAATTATTTTTAGTTTTTCAGTTAGATAGTTTCTATTGTATCCTGGGTATCTGTTGTTTTCATTTCTAACACTTGTGGATCTCAAAACAGTGTAAGCATTTCGGCTATAAGGTCCACTCTCGCTACGATTAATGTTACTCACTTCCGGTTTTTTTTTCTTATTTTGTTTTCATTTTCTCTTCTCACTGATTTGTGTTTGTATGTATATTATTAAATTTGCTTTTCATTTATAATTAATATTTTTGTTCTAATTAATACTTGTGTAGACACGTTCACACTATGAGACTAAGAATACAAGCGGTTATAGGTAATTAAGTTATTCCTAATATTTTCAGGGAAAATTTTTTTAGGATGCTTCTTCTTGTATTCCTGATGCCAACAATAAATATTAAATGGCAAAAGCTATATTTACTCTTAAAGCTTTTATTTGTAGGAAACAGGTTTTATTGCTTAGAAAGAGTTCCAAAGATCGAACAAAACCCCATTTTATTTTCTGTAAATAAAATTAATAAAATTTTTAACTTCCGATGCACAATTCATTAATTTTTTAACGCTTTTTGACCAATAGTAATAAAACAAATGGAAAACTTAATGGGGAACATTATGTTAAGTTTAGTATTTTTCTTGTTCAAGGCAATAAGAAATTTAAGTCTCTGCAGGAAAATTTCCTTCGTACAAAAAATATATGTATATAAATTTTTTTTTCGTTTAAAACTCATTTAAATTTCTTTTTAAGGCAATACTTTGTTGACGGTCATGAATACGGCACTTTAATTCATTCTCATTAAAATGTCCTTTTCAACAGTACTCTAAAAGTCTTTTTTGGTAAAAAACGACAACAATTCTTCTTGACTTATTGCACACTAAATAATTAACTGTTAGCCCTTAAGTATCTATTAGGCCTTGTGCAGGCATTTCTAGATTTTGTTGTTTTTTTTTTTGTCAAAGTCAGACTGTTGTTAGCTTTGTTATGGAAGTTTTAAAGGTATTTTATGTAATAAACACACTTACTTCCTAATATAAGACAATCAAAATTTAACCAAAAATTTTTATTTCGAAAACGTATGGTTTTTATCTTTATTTATTTATTTATTTATTTATTTATTTATTCATTTATTGGCTTCCTGTACAACAAGACAAGTCTTATAATTAAAGTACAGGAATTTTTATGTAAATTTTTAAAAATTACAAGAAATACAAAGTTAAAACTAACATTTTATTAAAAAAAATCAATAAAATTTAGAAGATTTAAAAGTTAAAAAAAGGACAAAAAGATAAATGTAAAATATAAAATATAAAAAAATATAAAAAATATAAAATAAATGTAAAATACAAAATATAAAATATTAATTAAAACATGTAAATTAAGAGGTAGCAAAGAAATTGAACAAAGACTTTTTAAAATGCATTGCGTTGCTGTTTAGTTGTTGGGAGTGTGGAATACTATTCCAAAGACGAGACGCATTTACAAAAAATTGCCATTCAGACACTAAGGTTTGATGTCTTGGTATAATAACACTTTTCCCTCTGGCGGACCTTGCAAACTGCAATTGTTCAAATAGATAATTAGGCTGTTGTGTGTATATAATCTTGTGCAAAAATAAAAGAACTCTTATTTTAAGGAAATTTTCAAAAGACACTCCAAGCAGCTTCACAGAGAAAGATGAAATGTGATCACGACTTTTCAACCCATAAACATATCGGATAACATTATTAAACAATATGTTGAGTTTGTGTTTGCTGGCTGAGTCACAGTTCGCAAAAAGCTCACATCCATATATAAGGCCAGGAATCAGATACGTCTTGGCAAGTAGAATTTTTATTCTCAGTGGAGTGTATGATCTAGTTCTCCATAGTGACCTCAATTTGAGAAACGATTGTGCTACAAGCATTCGCACGTGATTGGACCAGGTCAAATTGTTATTGAAAACTAACCCAAGGTTTTTAGCCGACTGAACGATTTCAATTTTCTCACTGTTAATTAGAATATCATTCATAAATGTTGGGGTATATGATCTTTTGTGAATAACCAAACATTTCGATTTTTTTGGATTTAAACAAAGGCCATTTGCCGATGCCCACGAATGAATCCTACTAAGATCCTGGTTTATTCTATTTATGCTTTCTTCAACTGTGCTAACAGTACTGCTTAAGTAAACTTGAACATCATCTGCATACATATGTATTTTGCAGTGTGAGAGCTGTTGGTACAAATCATTAGCGTATAACGAAAAAAAAAGAGGTCCAAGGATTGAACCTTGAGGTACACCTCGCTTTAGTGGCAGCGGCTTAGAATAAATATTATTTACAAAAACTGATTGAGTGCGATCCATAAGATACGAAGAAATAAGTTTTGTTGCTGTTGGTTCAAAATTGAAAAGGCGTGCAAGTTTTAAGCACAGGGTTGAGTGATCAACTGTATCAAAAGCCTTGGAGTGATCCAATAGTATTAAAAACGTTATTTTTCCATTATCAAGTTCACGTCGTATGTTTTCTGCAACATCAATAAGAGAAGTAATGCAGCTGTGGTTTGGGCGAAAGCCAGATTGTTTATTATACAAAAGATTGTTCTCTTGAACATATTTAGTAATTTGATTATGCAAAAATTTTTCGAATACTTTAGAAAGGTAGCATAGTATTGCAATTGGACGACAATCTTTATTTGATTTTGGAATTGGGACAATCTTTGCATGTTTCCATTTCATAGGAAAATGACCAGTTGTAATGATTGTATTAAAAAAGTATGTTATGTAAGGCAGAAGTAAAGGCAATATTATTTTTATGAATTTTGGATGAATATTATCCGGACCCACTGCATTTGATTTAACCGCTAGAAAACAAAAAACAACATCGGACTGGGTAGCACAGGAGAACTTAAACGAGTGTTGTGCAGAAGTAGCAAATCTATTAGTTGCCAAAGAACTGCTTTGAATCTGATAGTTCAAGGTTTCTGCTGACGCCGGAATCAAGGGTAAATTGGTAAATGATGCATTTATTTCGTCTGGGTCAGAAGGTGAGTAATTACCAGTGTCAGTACATCCAATGCCCATATCACGAATATTTCTCCATGTTTGTTTAGAGTCAAGAGCAGAACTAAATTTTTTGCAGTAATATTTCCGCTTTGCTTGCATAATCAAATTGTTTACTACTTTTCTTGCCACACGAAAAGCTGTTTTTAACTCCTCTGTTTTAAAGCGCTTCCATCTCGAGTATGCCATATCCCTGTGCTTTATAGCCTGTTTTATGTGAGCGGAGAACCAAACCTTGTCTTTAGCGCTAATATTCTTTGTAATTAGAGGAACGGTGTCATTAAAGAGTCCCAGAATATTTCTATCCATAAAGGCTAGTTGGTCATCTGTAGAAGTCATATAATAAATGTTTCCCCAGTTGATATGCATAAAGTTTTCAAAGAGCAAGTTGTAGTCAAGGTTTCGGAAATCTCTGTATGAGAACGTCAACTTCTCACGTTGTATCGCAAAATCATAGGTCAAAAATATGAGGTCATGTCTCGAAAAGCATGCAGCAGATATCTGATCATAGAGCAAAACTTTAGACATGTCGCACACAAAAAAGTTATCGAGTAGTGTGCTGCTTGTTGAAGTGAAGTGAGTTGGTAACGTTACATTCACCGGTGTAAGGCCAATAGACGACATCGAGTCTTTAAATCGTGTTTCTATTAAAATGTCCGAGTTAAAATCTCCCGCAATGATAATGTCCCTGTAGGGTAGCGTTAAGTTTTCGAGCAAAGAAACAAATCTCGCTGAATCGCAGTTGCGATTTGGTCTATATGCACAGCCAATAAGAAGTTTAGACTCACAGGAAGAAATTTCAACTAAAACAAACTCAATTCTGTCCTCATCCTCATTTTTAGCAATTAGGCGGCAAGATATATTATTTTTTATGTAGATAGCAACCCCACCACCATTTTTGAGAACTCTGTCAGATCTGAATACCTTGTATCCATCAAGTTCAATAAGCTTTCTCGGGATGGAGACGGGAAACCAAGTTTCAGAAACACAAACTATGTCTATGTCCGAATTTTGAAAAACAAAGCCGAATTCATCCATTTTGTTCATTAAACTTTGCGCATTTATGTGGCAAAGCTTTATTCCATTTTTTTGCTTTGCCAGGATTCTTACCATATTGAAGGTCACATCTTTGGAAATTCCACGTGATACCCGATCATGCATCAAAAAAAATAGTTACATCATGAACTAAACAAGCAACGCTGAAAACGTATTCAAACACAGTTTTAATAAAGCAAGCATTATATAAATTAATATCAAAAATTAAATTATCACTAAAACATCTAAACATATATATGTAAAAAAAATTATTTTTGACTGTTAAAAAAATTTCATTAATAAATATGGGGGTAATTGCCGTTGTTAGTACGAAAAATATTTTTTAAGGCATCTAAGTGTTCAACACAAATTGGCTTGTCAGAACTTGAACGCTTTACATAGATCAGCCCTCTATATGAGTATGCAGACTGTAATATATTTTGCTTTTTTAAGCGGACTGCCTCACGCAGTATTTTAAAATTACTATTAGTTAAATTTTCATTTATGTAAAAGTAACTATTTTTGGTGTTTGGGCCATCAGTATTAGAGAAGCCGAGAAGTGATAGGTTTAGGTTAGATTTATTTTTCTTATAAATACTTAACGATTTTAGAAAAAAATTTTTATTGTATGGCGTAGTTAGTTTTACTATTATGACTGCATCTGGGGATATATCTTCTCTTTTTTTGTTTTGTAGACGATAAATTGACTGAATAGGGGGGGTAGAAATGTTAATCTCCTTGCAAACAGTTTCAAAAATGCTGAAAAGGTTTTCGCCATCCACATAGGGAATGCCATTAATGCGTAGGTCACTTGCAACGAGAGAATTAGATTGCTTTAATGACTGAACCTTTAAATACATGATTTCGTTTTTGAGGGCATCAATATCATCAGCTGCGGATTCAAGTTTTGTTACACGCTCAGTTACATCATTCAGTTCCTCCCTTATTTCACAGAACCTCTTATCCAGTTCGTTCAAAATACGATTCTCAGAGTCTTGTATTAGTGATTTCATCAAATCAGCAATCCTCCTTTCACTTTCTTTTAATTGTGATTCGAAATTGCCAATCTTGTCATCTACATAGCAATTTTGTTTAGATAATTTTTTATCCAACCATTTCCAGCCATAAGTCTGTGAGTCTGAATCGAGTAGCATTTGCTCATCAAATATGTCCAAATTAACTCTGGGTGCAGTTTTCTTAGCTGCTTGACGTGTACTCATTATTGTGTGTAAGCTCCTCCTGAAAGTATGCACTAGTTGGTAAGGCCAAAATGCCGCAGATGTTCTGATGTTAAAGTTGAGCTTTATGTTCCACAAAAGTTAAGTTCAAGCCTAAGTTGATAACAGCTTTCAAGAGAGACTATACGATAGTTGTTTTATAATAAGATAACCGGCAACATTTAATAACACAGCTGTAGTTCCAAAAAAAAAACTCTTGGCACAAGTTTACAATATATGTATGTACATATATATTATTTTTAATACTTTTTACATATAAAATGACAATAAAACCACACAGTTTTGCCTTCAAGTTTGTATTTCACAGTATAAACGCTCTCAGGGTTTCAAAGTTGTGTACTCCAAGCTTTAAATACTTTGTATATAATTTTAACACCTTTATTTTTGTATATATATAAAAGAGCGCTTAAAAACACGTCTTGCACTTTAGCAGTGTTGCCGATGAATAAAGAGGAAAAGAAAAAAAATGCAAGGGGCTCTAGCCAGGCCCAGTAGTGCGATTCAGTAACTTATTTTAATCGTTAAAATAGTAAAGTTTCCTAACGTTATTCGGTATCGTTAAAGTCAGCTGCTATTGTTAAGTAAACAGCAAAACTTTTTAGCGATTTTTACAATCGTTTTACTTAGTATTTAAGCGACAATAATATTTGTGTTGTTAGTTTTATCGACAAAAGGTTTTTTGGTACATTATATATTATTTTTATAATTATTTATAATTATGGTTTTCGAATTTTTTTAAAATGAAATACATACAAGAATCAACCTGTGTATCCCTTTGTGTCTTTTCATCTTGGTATCTGCATAGGGGTTAAAACTCGATATTTATTTAAATTATTTTTGTTTTAGAAATCAATTCATAGATTAAAAATTTATTACAATAACAAACATTTGCTTAACATTCAAGTGGGAAACTACATTTTGTTGTGAAATTAAAAGCATGTTTCAAAAAACACAACTTAAAAAATGCTTTGGTTTTATAAAATTTTGTTTAAGCTTGAATGCTTTTAAATTATAATTATAATAAACCATCATATGTGCTTTAGTATTTTTCAAATTATAATTTTTGTCGTTTTTAATTAAAGCGAACACCCTTTTTTTTCTGTAATATGGTTTAAATTAAATTGCAGTCATATAAATGTTGTTTTAATTACACAGATTTAAGAATTTAGCATCTATTTTTCTCGTTTTTTCGTGAGTTACAAATATCGCTAAAAAGGTTTTATAAAAACATATTTAAAATATAAAAAATTAAAAGAAAAAAACTTTACAAAATTGTTTACACAAGGAAAAAAACAAACACAAAACAAGAAAAAAACGACAAAATAGCACAAATTAAAAAATATATCTTTTTACTTCGTCATTTTATTTTTTAAAAATAAAAATTCAAATTTAAACTTAATTGTTTACTTTATTATAATTAAAAAAAAGCTCTGTGACCTAAAGCGGAAATTTTTTTCCATATTTTTTATTATTGAAAATTCGCCTTTGGCGACCTAACAATAAGTATTGAAATCTTAAAGCTACATAATTTAAATTATTCCAGCCAGTGCCAGAATAAAATTAAAATTTTCAAATAAAAGTATAACTAAGTGCGACAGTATCCCTTCTCTTCAAACGACTGTGTCGTGCATGCTGTAATATGTTTCGAGCGAGCAGATTTGGGTGTGTTTCCGCCTTTTTTAAGTACCTGTCCACATAGTTTAGGACTTCACATTTGCCAAGTGGAACTTGTAAATCCTTGTAGATGTTTCTGTTTTTAACATACCAAGGAACACCAGTTATCATTCTTAGTATTTTGTATTTAGTAAATGTTGGTAATATTTATTTTACTTAAAAAGTAAAGGAATACACCTATAATCAGCTCTAATTTTTAAATATACGCACAAGGTTGGCCGCTTTAGTTGTTCTTAACTTTTATCTATAAAAACTAGTTTCGTATTTAAATAGTTCTTAATTATAATTATTTGAGTTAAAAACTGGTCATTCGTTTTCTATTTGCAATTTTTTTATTTTCTCTTATATTGGTTTTTATATTTATTTCTTTCTTTTTCGCCTAAAAAGTTGTTCATTTAAATATCATTTTTATTTGTCTTTGCACTAAAAAGTTTTTTTGATCTCGAAAATTCACACATACATACATATCGCTCATTTGCCAGAAAGACGTCATAAATCAGAAAATTCATTTTAAGGGTAAACAATGCACATTTGTTTATGTTATGCTTTACTGCATATAAAGTTTATTTTTAAATTGTTTTTATTTGTACGCTTGAAGAGAGAATGCCACTTTTCTTTTCTAATATATGTAGGCAAATCAAAAATCTTAACCCCTTTTTTAAAAACGTTTTTATTTATATATGACGTTGTTCCAGCAAATGAACGATGTGAACATATAAACACATATTTCTGAACAAATGATTTTAATATATTTTTTTTGTCAACATTTTAATTTCATTTAATATAAAAATCTGCAGCTACTGCTATTGTCAAACGAAAACTTTAATAAAATTTTATCAAATTTGTTTGCACTTAACGCATGCTGTCATAATGTAAATAAAAACAAAAAGACATTCATACGAAATATATTGTACGATTCTGCATTTCTTTTATGCTTTGTTATCCACTAATGAACAAGAAGCTTAAGGGATCACATACCAAAGGCAAAAAGTGGTATTTTTAAACAAAAGATATAACATTAAGCCCAACTACTTTTGCAATGCAAAGAACGGCAATCTCAAAAAATGATGGGAAGAGCATCAGATGCAGTTTTTGTTTCATTTAGTTTTAAAAAGAGAAAGATATTTCACTTCTTGCGTTTTAAATGTTTTTGTTTTTATTGTCGTTTTGACTTTAAAAGGAATACGACAGTACAAATAGCTAAAGTTTAATCGTATATACATACATACATACGTACATACACACATATGCATGTATTTAGTTTTCGTTTATTATGACACTTTTGCCTGCCACATTTGTTTTTTATACCCTTCCCATTAGTGATAAGAGTATATGTATATAACTTTGTCATTCCATTTGTCATTTTTATAATATCCATTTGCGACCCCACTACGTATATAATTCCTGGATCCTTATAGATAGAAAAGTTGATTTAGCGATGTCCATCCATCTGTCTGTACGTTAATATGATAAATTTAAGTTTCTTAAGCCCCTTGATGCTTCTCGCCTCTGACTGCGGTATCAAAACATAAGGTTTGTTTGGAAAAACTTTGCTTTTGAAATTCAGTTAAGTCGCCTCATAACTGACAGAGATATGACCACGACTATCTGTGTTTATTTTTCTAAAATTTTTACATAAGACCTTTTCAGCTTTCCCGGAGTTGCCGTACATGGGTGCAATGTAGAACCAGCTCCCATTAGTTTTTCTTGAACGTTTTTATGGAACGAATTTGAATTTTTTTTAATTATTTTAATCGCTCCCACAGCTTTAAGGGTGCTCTTACAAAGGTCATGTGTTAGACTGTCCCCAATTAGTAGTTCCTTTCAAACATTTTCGTGGAACATTCCTACCCCCTATCTCCAGCCTCTAACAGGGTTGCCATACGAAATTTTATAAAATTTGGGGAAAAGCCACTACAAACCGCTACTAGTTTTCCCTTTTGCATTAATTGTTTAAAACCCTATTCACTCGGCTTTGTTTGTATTTACGAGTGTGTGTGTTTTTATATAAACAGCTGTATGCTAATGTGTAGGGACCAGTTTTTCTATTTTTTCCCCTAACCTCTTTAACACTTTTTAACCAGTTATTTGATATGTGCCTTTTTACCGATCACGACCAATAATTTTGTCCAATTCATGTTTTGTACCTGTAACAGGACGAGTATGCCGAGTAACTGACACCCATTTCCAGCAGACTTTAAATGGTTTTTAGGTTTAGATTAAATTTAATTCAAAGTTTTTGTTCAAAATCAGGAAAGGAAATTTTTTTCTTGTCTCTTTTCACTCTTTTGAAAAATGAAACTTTTATGGTAATTGTATCCTTACTTGAAATTAAAAAAAATTTAGCCATGTCATGCCTCAAGTCATATGTAAAAAATTTCAATAACCCATAATTTTTTTTCTCTGCTTTACGGCAATTTTTATTTAAAGGATATATGAAAGGATACGAATCCTTGGAACTTAAGTTAAAAATTTTTTGGTCTGATCATATTTTAACAATTAAAATAGGTGTGCAAAGTGACACAAAATTACTACTTTGTGCTGCATATCAAAAATTTCCCAAAATTTTTATTTTAATGGATGCTAACACACCCCCGGCTCCCATGTTACTATTCCTTTCCAAAATCAAGGCAATGTTGTGAAACTACTTTTAAACGCACACCTGAAGTCGATAACTATTATAGTTTCCGAGGTAATGCATATTTCGTTGAATTGGTTCATGTATGTGGCTCCTTTTTAACATGCAAAAGTTTAAAAATCTCACAAATTTTGTTAAAATTTCAAAAAAAAAAAAATAGATCATTTATATAGGTCGCCACCTTTCAACTATCATTTCTAAAATATATAGAAATACATGAACGAATTGTTTCCTAAAGAAATCGGTTATTTTAGGATTTGCATATATCTCGGTCTCTTGCGGATTTCAAATGTCGTTCTTCCTTCCGGCCTTATTTTGCTCTGAAAATTTAATTTTAAAGAAGGACAGACGGGCATAGCTTCCTTTTATAAGAGTCCAGAATATATATAGTTTTCCTTGAGTCGCAAAAGGACATAATTAAGATTACGAAGGAATGACTAACTAATATACACCCTTATCATTATATCATATCTTAGCAACTACTCTACGCACTGAACAAAATTTATTAAACCTTGTATTTTAATTGGTTTAGTTTCTTTCTAAATTTTCAATAACAAACGATCGGCACAACAGTTTTGATTAAAGATTTAATTTAAATTTCAGAAATGTACATTATCCAGTATAGATACAACATTTTTGTAAAACTTTTAAGATTCATTTGTGCATATACGAGAGGATAATTTAAGGACGTAACAAAAATCTCCAACAATATTTATAAAAGTGCTACAAAGTGTAATAAGAAACATGAGTCACCAACTCTTTTACTCTCAGTAAACAAAAACACAAATCTTTTGACTTGCAAGTTTCCGTTTGTGTATGTGTGTGTATTCAGCCGCTGATCAAGTAAGTCTAATAAAGTGGCGGCGGGGACTGTAAGGTGCAAATCTGGAATTTTGTTTCTTTTTATAAAATTTTTATAAATATTTTTACAACTAACATTGTTTTCGAATTAAAGAATTACTTTTGGAAAATATTTGAATGTAACGAGCAAAATGTTTGCAACGCCCTCTACCGCAAAACAGCTTAAGGCTAGTTTTGTCAAATTTCTTCTACTTCGTTAAAAATTTTAACGAAAAAACAAAAACGCATGTTTCGGCCTTTGTGAGGTTAATGATGGCGTGTAAAAGTTCTTTTCCGTCAAACCTTACAGCAGTAAAGAAGTTCTCCAGAGAAACAAAAAAATTAATTATTTATTAGCAGTAATATAAATAATTATTAATTATAGTAACTTCCACAAGACTTCCATCATACAAGTAAGAATATTAGGAAATTTGCAAAGTTTTAGGGACTTTGTGCCCTTGGCAAATAATAGTGCTTTTAAATTTAACACGGTTAATAAGGCTTTAATTATCTGGCCAATATAACCACAACGTGTTGCTGGCGACTTGATTTGGAGAAAACTATTGAAATCCCTACCGATCAAAACATTTGGTAAAGTTATTTTTACAAAAACCATAAAACTTTAACAAAAAACGTGGGAGACTTATTCCGTTGGCCACCACTGTTATCATTTTTGCCTTACTTTGATTATCATAACTGCAAGCAAACTCATTAGCTTTGAAACAAGCTAAAGGGTACATTGGAAAACAACGAACGAAACAAGAAAAAGTATAACTACCGCATGGTAAAGAAAAAAATTAACCTCAGTGCTAAGCCGAAAATACCTGGACAACAACGGGAAGGTGACTTTATAGCCGCACAAAACCTAGCTTTGGTCTGTTGCCAGTAATTCAGTGCAGAAATTTCTATCCCAGGGACCGATTTCCAGATCACCAGGGGTAATCCAATTGGAGCTAAAGTCGAAGACTATCCACTACTAGGGGAAAAGACAGGAATTTTCTTACAAAAATTATTGGTCTGTCAATTATATGTTATTTTTTTTTCTCATTATTGTGCAAAATTCAGAAAAGAAAGTCTTAATTAAAAACTAAATAAGACAAAGAAATACTAAGCTTGTTAAAATATACAAAATTGTTATTGTAGTTCTCAAATTTGTTGTCTTTAAAGTGTACAAAATTAAAAAGTGTAATAACAAATTAATCTAGTTTTACCCAGTAAAATTTTAATTTGGCTATTTGTCAAATGTGTTAATGTATAAGGTTAGTCATAGATAAAATTTTGCACAATTATGTAACTCAGTGTAAAGTAATTTTTTGTGTTTAAACTTTAAAACTAAAAAAATTCAAATTTAGATTTTTAAAATATACTACTTTTTTTGGAAAGCACATATACATACATATATATACTCCCCCGTCAAATTAATAATAAGCAGCCAAAAAGCAGATTGACGAGGCCTCCTCATTCTTTGGTTGCAGTTTCGATGGAAAATATTCGGTGAGTCATAATTTTTAAATAAATATTTGTATAATGTTTTCCAAGTAATAATTATTTAAGATCGTAATATTATATAAAAATGTATATTATATAAAAAAAATATAAGAGCAAGAATATTAAATTTTACTCTTGCCTCGATATTAGAGGGATATCTGTAACATAAGAAATCATAAATTGTACACCTGTTTTTTTTTCCATTCACGTATTTTTTTTTTCTTGTATCTGAATAATGGTACATACATAAATATTCATTGATCTATTTCTATATTTCTTTTATTGCACTCATTGATGATATTATCCACAGTTGTGATATATGTATATATGAATGTACATACGTACCACATTTCTCTTCATGAATTATTTTTAAATAAGAGTACATAACTGCATTATCATAAAAATAAAGTTCTCTGCATTTACAAAAAAATAATACTATCATCCAATTTTTAGTATACAATATTTTTTCATTCATAATCTTCTAAGAGTAACCTCTAATCTGTTTTGTTGCTTAAATTTCTTATTGAATAAAAGTTGAAACTTATTGTACCCTATATCTGAAATTACGATTCCTACATATAGTATGTAACTTTAGTGATTGTTAGCCATGTTAATTAAATTAAGATTAAAGAGTGAAAATAATATATTTTTTTGTGAATTTTGAATAAAAATAAGAATTACATCATGGATCTGTAAAAGTGTAAATATTTCTTACTATATGTGATTGGTTCAAAGTAAGCTACGTTAAGGGATCCTAGTTTAATTTTGCACGCCCTAGGATCATAGGTAGGGTGGGTTTAGAGGCGTTATTCCTAATAACATCTTAGGAATTCTTATTATAATTTGTTACCAAAAAGTTTATTGAACCCTTTTTTCCGTTTGCCTGTTGATACGATATGGGGAATAATATAACATCTTTTGATCGTTTATCAACACCAAAGTCCATTTCCATTTAGTTAATTTAGGGAGTCTATAATAATATTTATGTCCTGACAGTTATTATCGGACCCAGAGATGATTAAGAAAAGAACCACCCCACCCGGCTGCTAGCTAGCGGATTCAATGGCTCCCGATAGTCTTATCTTCTCTAACCTTTCATCACCGATAAACTATGGTCAAGTTGGTTAGTTTTGCAGAAACATTACCAATTTGAACCAAATTTAAACTGTTGTAATGGACTGCTCATTACAAAAATTGGCTGTTCATTACATAATTTGGCTGTACTTTACATAAATTGGCGCCCAACGTGGGGCCAAAAAGACACCATAAATTGGCGCCCAACGTGGGGCCAAAAAGAAAATCTGAGTTGGCATCAAACAATTAGATTTTCATGGCTCTAAAATTTCCAAATTACTTATTAAATTTCTTGTTAAAACATAAATTTTAAATTTTCATGGGTTTCTAAAGTTACTTCTTAAATAAATTTTAATTTACTTCTGGAAATTCGATTAATTGAGAGTTCAATTCGATTAACTCAACCGAAGATAAAGCTAAAGTTCCTTTTATGAGTGGCCCAAGGAATTTATGACAATTTATCGTTTATGAAAGATTGTAAATTTTTCTATATAGATAGAATGTTGCTACTTAGTTATCGATATCCTGTTTTGATTAGGATCTACAAAATATCTGCTTATAGTAGTTTTTTGTCCACTCAAAATTAGTTTGCTTAAAAAGATGTATGTCGGTGTGTAAAAATCTTTTAACATATAGAATTAATTTTAAATCTCCATAGCCCAGTTTAGTTTTCAGTTCATTACTTTTTTGGTAACACTTTTATGTACTTGCTTTAACCATATCACATATATATGTAAGAAATGAAATAATTTAATTCTTTGATTGATAATAACCTACCTAAATCCAGGCTTGTTCTTAAGTAATTTTTTTTTTGTTTTCCTAAAATACCTAGAGATCATAATTTTTTTTTGAAATTATTAGGTAAGATTTGCGTACAATTTAGTCGGTTGTAAATTTTAAATAATTGTTTACCGGTTTTACACTTGATAATGGAACATTCACCTCCGCGTCATCAAGCGTCGACCTCAAGGGTTTTAGACCAAGGTTTGATTGTTCCTGTTGAAAACATAGATTCACCATTAGATAGGACTGATAAATATTGCAAAATTTGCAATGGGAAAATCTCTAAAGGGCAGGACTGTATGATCATTTCAGAATGTGCTCACATGTTTCACAGTCTATGTATTGAGAAATACTTGTCTGCGTCATCTGAATGTCCTACTTGCAAAAGATCATGTACATTATCAGAGTTGAGGAAAATTCAATTCAAAACTCAACCAATTGATAGGAAAAAACCATATCGTGGTAGACCTCGAGGAGCGATACCTTCACAATATAATACACGGAGCTCGGCTCGAAATTTGATAGGGGATCAAAATCCTAATAGTTTGATTGATATTAGCCTAGATCCTCACCCTCAAATTGAGAATTCCTCCATCCCAACTGCTACTGCATGTCAGGAAGCTTTAAATCAAAATCTTTCACAGAATGGGCCTGCAAGGCATTCTCCACATATTGTTCAACCACCCATAGACTACGCACAAATAAACTATATGATAGAAAATACGGTAACGCGATTGTTAAATAATCTTCAGTTATTACCAAATACGTCACAACATTTTCCGACAAATAATCCTCGACAGAACCAAGTGCCACCTCAAGGTCGAATTCGCCAGGAAAATTGTTCGAATCAACCACAATTACCTCGACCTCAAATACCAGATAGTTTTCAGAACATACCAAACTCTCGTGTTAACAGCAATAGCTCTTTTGATGAACACTTTACTTTAAGGTCTGATAAGATAACCAGTATTATTCAAAACTGGCATCTTAAGTTTGATGGCTCTGCACAAGGCATGAGCGTTGACGAGTTTTTGTATAGGGTTAAAGTGTTAACTCAAGACTATTGTAACAACGACTTTTCCGTTATATGTAAAAATTTACATATCTTATTAAGTGGTCGTGCTCGCGAGTGGTACTGGAGATACCACAAGCAAGTCGAATCTGTTACCTGGAATGACTTTTGCGAGGCACTCAAGTATCAATATAGAGACTCCAGATCTAATTTCGATGTTCAGGAGGAGTTAAGAAATCGTAAAATGAAGTCAGGGGAGACGTTTGAGGCATTTTATGAATCAATTTCGTCAATTTTAGATCGCCTTGATAGGTCAATTCCAGAACGTGACTTAGTAGAGATTCTTATTCGGAATCTTAGGCCTGAAATAAGGCATGAGCTTTTATATGTCCCTATATACTCGGTGGCTCATCTGAGGAAGCTCGTTCAGATGAGGGAAAATTTACTGAGTGATGAAAACTTTCGGAGGAATATGCTCCTGAAAACTGGCCCTTATTCTGGCGCTCGTCGTCATATTTCGGAAATAGAATACACAGGATACGAACCTGCTATAGATTCTTATAAAGAATCAGAACCATCTATTGATGCAATACAACAGCCTTCTAAATGTTGGAACTGCGATCAGTTCGGTCATTTTTGGGAGGATTGTTTGGAAAGAGGAAATATATTTTGTTACGGGTGTGGTGAGAAAAACACCTATAAGCCACAATGTGCTAAGTGTGCTGCAAAACGAATTCATTCAAAAAACTCCCAGGCCCACAACAATCCTCGCAATCGAATTTAGCTGGAACCCCTTCAAACTCTGACGGATCGATTGTAATACCCAATTTTAACCTGCCTTTATCAGAAAATATAAAAATTTTAAAACCTAATACTAATTTTAGTAACCAAAAATATATTCCAATACAGCCATTTCACAAAAGATTAGAAAACTACCGTAATGCACGCGAGGCTATTTTTCGAATTTCTTCAGTCCGCACAGTTCAAAGAAAACCCAAGCGCTCAACACTCCGTCTGAGATTGTACTTTAAAAAACGTAAGTTTGTGTCTAAATTTTTTCTCTCAGCAATAGTAAATAATACTTCAGATAAACGATATTATGCATCTGTTAAATTTTTAGCATATACTGAATTTGGTTTGTTAGACACTGGTGCCAATGTGTCATGTATTGGCTCAGACCTCGCCAGTGAGGATTTTTCTCATTTTAGTGAATTTTCGCCACTGAACACCTACGTACGAACTGCTGATGGAAGTCCTCAAAAAGTTGTTGGGTACTTGAATGTAGATGTTTCATTTAGAGACCAGGTCAAAAAGCTTAAGGTTTTAATAGTGCCTTCCATTAGTCAAAGACTAATCTTAGGGTTAGACTTTTGGCAAACTTTCAACTTGGCTCCAGATGTGTTCGGAAATATTGTTGTAGCTTCGAGTGGAGAAGATTTTTCGAAGACCCTCTCTGATTTGTCCGCTTTTAGTATGAAGTCCGATAATGAAGTTCAATCAGCTAATCTCAATAATTATCCTTTAAGTACATACCAGCGACAGCAACTATCTGCTGTTATTCAAATGTTTCCTAACTTTGAAAAGGAAGGGTTGGGACGAACAGCCCTGATAACTCACACCATTGACGTAGGTGAAAGTACTCCAGTAAAGCAGCGTTTCTATCCTGTATCTCCAGCAGTGGAGAAACTTATGTTTCAGGAAATTGATAGAATGCTTGCATTAGGGGTGATAGAACCATCTAGTTCACCGTGGAGCTCGCCTATGCGTCTGGTCATGAAACCTAACAAGGATCGGTTGTGTCTTGATGCTCGCAAGGTCAACCAAGCTACCAGAAAGGACGCCTACCCATTACCAAGTATTGAGGGTATTTTTTCCAGGCTGCCAACAGCTAATATCATATCAAAGCTTGACCTTAAGGATGCGTATTGGCAGATCGCTTTGTCGGAAGAGTCAAAACCCTTAACTGCTTTCACGGTACCGGGGCGTCCCCTCTACCAATTTGTGGTAATGCCATTTGGCCTGTGCAATGCGCCCTCGACTATGTGTCGCTTACTGGATCAGCTGATTCCTGCTGATTTACGTCATTGCGTGTTTGGCTATTTGGACGACCTTATTATTGTTTCTCAGGATTTTTCTACACACCTGTCCATTTTTATTCGTATCGCCGATGCCTTTAAAAAGGCTAATTTGACCCTTAATGTCACTAAGTCTAAATTTTGCGTAACGGAAGTTAACTATCTTGGGTACATTATTGGCAACGGTGGTATTAAAACTGACCCAGATAAGGTGGCTTCAATACAAAATTGGCCTGTGCCTAAGAATATCAGACAAGTCCGCGGTTTCCTTGGCTTAGCGGGATGGTACCGCCGATTCATTGAAAATATTTCGACACTCGTTTATCCCATCACTGAGGTTTTGTCTACTAAAAAGAAGTTTATTTGGACACCGGAGGCTCAAAGAGCCTTTGAAGAAATAAAACAGCTACTGACATCCACACCTGTGTTAATAACTCCTAACTTTGAAAAGAAATTTTACGTACACTGCGATGCAAGCGACGTAGGCATAGGAGCTGTTTTGGTACAAATGGATGACGACGGTAACGAACGACCCATAGTTTTTATGTCTCAAAAATTAAACAGCGCACAACGCAACTATAGTGTAACAGAGCGTGAGTGCTTAGCTGCAGTGGAGGCGATAAAAAGGTTTCGATGTTACTAAGAGTTGCAAGAGTTTGAAGTCATCACCGACCACTCGTCGTTAGTATGGTTGATGAAACAGCCCGATTTATCTGGTCGTCTTGCTCGTTGGGTATTTAAGTTACAAGGGTACAAATTCTCAATATCCCATCGACGGGGAACTCAAAACATTGTTCCCGACGCTCTTTCTAGGCTACCAGATAGTGAAATTAATAGCATTGACCTGTCTAGCCCCGAAATTGATCTTAATTCTCCCCATTTTAGTGACAAGGATTATGTTGAGCTAAGGGCTAGAATTAACCAAAACTCATCCAAATACCCCGACATTAAAGTTATCGATAATTTTGTGTATATTCGTACTGAGCATTATCAGGGGAATGTTGAACAGGAACAGGATTGCTGGAAGCTTTGGGTACCTTATCAGTTGCGAAAGTCAGTTATAACCAGGGCCCATGATATTCCCTCAGCTGCTCACGGAGGAATGGTTAAGACCATCGAGCTTATCAGACGTCATTTCTTTTGGCCAGGGTTAGTACGTGATGTGCGTGATTACGTCCGCGCTTGTGAAATTTGTAAGACGACAAAGGCACCGAATTGTATTACTAGGCCAGAGATGGGAAGGGCTAGGAATTCTACGAGACCATTTCAAATTATGTTTGTGGATATTCTAGGTCCATACCCTCGTAGCAAAAGTGGTCATATAGGCTTGTTAATTGTTTTGGACCATCTAACCAAATTTCATTGGCTCTTCCCATTGAAGAAATTCACTGCTGTTGTTATACAGGAGTATTTGTTAAAACACGTATTTCATGTTTTTGGGGTCCCGGAAATATTGCTAAGCGATAACGGTTCTCAGTTTAGAGCTAACGATTTTAATGCTTACACCGCTATATACTCGCCGCAGTCCAATGCTTCGGAACGGGTTAACCGCTCTATTTTGGCAGGAATCCGATCGTACTTGAAGGAAGACCAAACCTTATGGGATCAGAATATAAGTGCCATTAGTTGCGCTCTTAGAAACTCTCTCCACCAATCCATCAAATGTTCGCCCTATTTTGCCGTTTTCGGTTTTGAAATGATAACGCACGGCAGTTCCTTTACGCTTTTGAAGGATCTTAGAATATTAGATGAGCCCTGTAGTCGCCTAAGGAGGGAAGATGAACTCTACCTAATTCGTAGGAATATTAGACAACATATAGCTAAGGCCTACGAGACAAATAAGTGTCAATATAATCTTCGCTCACGACCTTTTTCGTATCAAGTTGGTCAGGAAGTTTTTAGACGCAATTTTGCACAAAGCAATTTCGAAAAGAAATTTAACGCCAAAATGGCACCCCTTTATTTGAAATCGTTTATAAAGGAAAAGGTTGGAAACAACTATTACATCTTGCAGGATGTAGATGGAAAGATATTAGGCACATACCATGCCAAAGATATTCGGCCATGACTCGTTTATATTCCCCTTAATACTGTTGTTTAATAAACCAGTATTACGTGGTTTGTAAGGTGCAAATCTGGAATTTTGTTTCTTTTTATAAAATTTTTATAAATATTTTTACAACTAACATTGTTTTCGAATTAAAGAATTACTTTTGGAAAATATTTGAATGTAACGAGCAAAATGTTTGCAACGCCCTCTACCGCAAAACAGCTTAAGGCTAGTTTTGTCAAATTTCTTCTACTTCGTTAAAAATTTTAACGAAAAAACAAAAACGCATGTTTCGGCCCTTGTGAGGTTAATGATGGCGTGTAAAAGTTCTTTTCCGTCAAACCTTACAGCAGTAAAGAAGTTCTCCAGAGAAACAAAAAAATTAATTATTTATTAGCAGTAATATAAATAATTATTAATTATAGTAACTTCCACAAGACTTCCATCATACAAGTAAGAATATTAGGAAATTTGCAAAGTTTTAGGGACTTTGTGCCCTTGGCAAATAATAGTGCTTTTAAATTTAACACGGTTAATAAGGCTTTAATTATCTGGCCAATATAACCACAACGTGTTGCTGGCGACTTGATTCGGAGGAAACTATTGAAATCCCTACCGATCAAAACATTTGGTAAAGTTATTTTTACAAAAACCATAAAACTTTAACAAAAAACGTGGGAGACTTATTCCGTTGGCCACCACTGTTATCATTTTTGCCTTACTTTGATTATCATAACTGCAAGCAAACTCATTAGCTTTGAAACAAGCTAAAGCGTACATTGGAGAACAACGAACGAAACAAGAAAAAGTATAACTACCGCATGGTAAAGTAAAAATTAAACCTCAGTGCTAAGCCGAAAATACATACCTGGACAACAACGGGAAGGTGACTTTATAGCCGCACAAAACCTAGCTTTGGTCTGTTGCCAGTAATTCAGTGCAGAAATTTCTATCCCAGGGACCGATTTCCAGATCACCAGGGGTAATCCAATTGGAGCTAAAGTCGAAGACTATCAACTACTAGGGGAAAAGACAGGAATTTTCTTACAAAAACTATTGGTCTGTCAATTATATGTTATTTTTTTTTTCTCATTATTGTGCAAAATTCAGAAAAGAAAGTCTTAATTAAAAACTAAATAAGACAAAGAAATACTAAGCTTGTTAAAATATACAAAATTGTTATTGTAGTTCTCAAATTTGTTGTCTTTAAAGTGTACAAAATTAAAAAGTGTAATAACAAATTAATCTAGTTTTACCCAGTAAAATCATTTTTAATTTGGCTATTTGTCAAATGTGTTAATGTATAAGGTTAGTCATAGATAAAATTTTGCACAATTATGTAACTCAGTGTAAAGTAATTTTTTGTGTTTAAACTTTAAAACTAAAAAAATTAAAATTTAGATTTTTAAGATATACTACTTTTTTTGGAAAGCACATATACATACATATATATACTCCCCCGTCAAATTAATAATAAGCAGCCAAAAAGCAGATTGACGAGGCCTCCTCATTCTTCGGTTGCAGTTTCGATGGAAAATATTCGGTGAGTCATAATTTTTAAATAAATATTTGTATAATGTTTTCCAAGTAATAATTATTTAAGATCGTAATATTATATAAAAATATATATTATATAAAAAAAATATAAGAGCAAGAATATTAAATTTTACTCTTGCCTCGATATTAGAGGGATATCTGTAACATAAGAAATCATAAATTATACACCTGTTTTTTTTTCCATTCCCGTATTTTTTTTTTCTTGTATCTGAATAATGGTACATACATAAATATTCATTGATCTATTTCTATATTTCTTTTATTGCACTCATTGATGATATTATCCACAGTTGTGATATATGTATATATGAATGTACATACGTACCACATTTCTCTTCATGAATTATTTTTAAATAAGAGTACATAACTGCATTATCATAAAAATAAAGTTCTCTGCATTTACAAAAAAATAATACTATCATCCAATTTTTAGTATACAATATTTTTTCATTCATAATCTTCTAAGAGTAACCTCTAATCTGTTTTGTTGCTTAAATTTCTTATTTAATAAAAGTTGAAACTTATTGTACCCTATATCTGAAATTACGATTCCTACATATAGTATGTAACTTTAGTGATTGTTAGCCATGTTAATTAAATTAAGATTAAAGAGTGAAAATAATTGTAAAATTTCGCAATTTAGAGGTAAAATATATTTTTTTGTGAATTTTGAATAAAAATAAGAATTACATCATGGATCTGTAAAAGTGTAAATATTTCTTACTATATGTGATTGGCTCAAAGTAAGCTACGTTAAGGGATCCTAGTTTAATTTTGCACGCCCTAGGATCATAGGTAGGGTGGGTTTAGAGGCGTTATTCCTAATAACATCTTAGGAATTCTTATTATAATTTGTTACCAAAAAGTTTATTGAACCCTTTTTTCCGTTTGCCTGTTGATACGATATGGGGAATAATATAACATCTTTTGATCGTTTATCAACACCAAAGTCCATTTCCATTTAGTTAATTTAGGGAGTCTATAATAATATTTATGTCCTGACAGTTATTATCGGACCCAGAGATGATTAAGAAAAGAACCACCCCAGCCGGCTGCTAGCTAGCGGATTCAATGGCTCCCGATAGTCTTATCTTCTCTAACCTTTCATCACCGATAAACTATGGTCAAGTTGGTTAGTTTTGCAGAAACATTACCAATTTGAACCAAATTTAAACTGTTGTAATGGACTGCTCATTACAAAAATTGGCTGTTCATTACATAATTTGGCTGTACATTACAGGACGTTCGTGAAAAAATTATTTAACAACCCATAGCACATGATTTAAGGGGAAAGTTGGTAAAATATTCTGTCCTCCCTGCCATGTATCCGCACCTGTATATATGTATACGTATGTACATACTTATAAATAGGTACATATGTACTTGTATATATACATAGATACATGTGTAAGTTTAAGTTTATTTGGTCACAGAAAAACAAAAGCAAATTAAATAAAAGATTTTTATGAAAAGTGCATTACGTGAAACTAAAAAGCAACATCATCAGCCATCTCTTATTTCCTTAATCACATCATCACTTCTTGTTCTTTCATTATTTTTCTTCTTCCATTTAATTTCGTGTTTTTGTTTATTTACGCCATTGAGCGAATTCTGCAAATACCTGCCATTGCAAAACTGGCTGTTAGTTTTATGTGTAAATGTTAAAATATTTTAGTACTTAACTTAACAAAAAACAACTCGTTCTTTTGAAATTTTTTTAATTTCGTGTGCATTTGTGCTTGGTGTTGTTTTCCGTTAGAGCTGTTTCTTTAGTAATTTTTAGCTTTTCTTATTGCAGTATATGTTAACATATATAAAAGTATGTGTGTATGTTAAAATGGTATGTGAAAAACAGTTTAGCTTTCCAAACCATATGGTGTTTATAAATAGCGGATGCCTTAGATAAGAACATAAAGAAATTCATTTAAACAACTTAAGTTAAGCCTTGAATTAAAATTACTAAAATACATTAAGAAGGAATTAGACTGGTGGCAAACCTAGGGCACGTAGTGGTATTTATCTAGAACTTTTTTACATTGGGAACAATCAGGGCACACTACAGGGTACAATAATACACGTAGTGTTAAGAACCCTGCTGATTATGAATTTGTCTTGAAATTTTTTGAAAGTGATTGGCAGTTTTATACATTTTGTTTAAAATTTAAAATTTTTTGACATTCACACAAAAATGAAATGCAGAGAGCGTACACTAATACCAAGATACACTAATACATGTAGTATCAAGGCTAGGGCACAATGAACCAGGTAATATCAAGAGCTCAGCTGACAAATATTCAATTTTGTATGAAATTTTTATTTTTCTGATATTTCACCGTTCAAACTCAAAAAAAAAATGCAGAGGGTAAAGTTTTTTAATTCGCCCTGATACTACCACGTTTAGTGTACCTTGATCAAGGCAAATTCCAAAAATTCGCCCTCTTCGTTTTTTTTTTGCGAAGTTAAACAAACAATTAAAAATTTCGTACAAATTGATGAGTCTGACATTCACTTTATCAAATGCTTTTAATGAGCTGGGTTGTTCATATAACCTGTATTTGTTTACTCTGGGAAAAATTTAAATTTTAAATTTTGCCAGATATTCAAATAATTTTGTTTTAATACAAATGCTCAACTAAATCAAAAATAGAGTTGCTCAAAAGGAAAAACTTTAAAGTTTTAGCACTCCGATTCTGAAAAATCCCAAAAATGAAAAAATATTTCCTTTCAATTCGCTGATGCACAATTTGATTACTAATAAGAATTGGGGAGCACGTTTCTATGCGTTAAGTAAAAGTTAGGTTGGTGCATTTTTGTTAATTTATTTTTATTCTTCATAACTTTGCTCATTTCTCTATTTGGGCAATATGAGGCTGTAATGGGTTAGAGGAGAGAACTCTTAAAAACAGTATCATCAGCAAATGTCGATGTGTGTGTTTGACTGTCGGTTGGTTTGTCTGCTGTGTAGAGCAGATACAGAATTGGTTCTAGAATACTACCTTTAGGTACGTCAGCCCCAATTGGTTGAGGACAACTTGAGTAGTCCCCCTCTTTGATCATAAATTTTCGGTCGTTTAGGTGGTTTCCAAAAGGTTACAAAAAGTCATAAGCAAGTTCAGCTTTAGTTTGGTTAACAGGCCTTCATGCAAAACTTTTTCGAAAGCTTAAGATAAAAATCGAGAGGCAGTGCATCTTTTCCTCAAAGCCTTTTCTTATAACCAATACAAACTTGTGGAGTTGTTCCATGATATTAGCTGCTAAGACGAAGTGGGTGATTTGGAATACAGTTGCTGTCATTGTCATAGATAAGGTGGCAACACATTCAAATCCGCTCGCTCCAAAAATTACAAATTTTTATACCCTTCACATAGTGATAAGGGTATACATATTAGTTTGTTATTCCGTTTGAAATTTCTTTATTATCCATTTTCGACCCCATAAAGTAAATACTTATATTCTAGATCCTTATAGATAGGGAAGTTGATATAGCTATGTCCGTCTGTCCGTTTTTCACTCTGTGCTTTTGTACGTCTGTTGAAATCAAGTTTCCGGGGTCAAATAAAGTACCATAGACCTCTCATTGGTGTCGAACTATAAAAAATGTTCCGCAGACAATTGCTGTTTAAAATCAGCGAAATCGGTTCACTACTCACCGAAACCCCAAAATAACCCATTTTTTAGCACAAAATCCGTGCATACATATATCCCTATATATTTCAGTAAATATAGTCACTATATCTCGAAAACTATAACACCTATCGACTTTAAATGTGTTACAAAAAGGACGATAGGGGCAGGGCAAGGGGTATCTCCCATACAAATTATAAATTTTTATGAAATATTCTCTATGCTGTATCTCGGAAACTGTAACAGCGATCGACTTCAAATGTTCTACAAAAATTAATTGGATGATAAGGCTTTGAAAATAAAGTTTTTTGTGTAGGGGAAGGAGAAGGGGTATCTCCCATACAAATAAACGATTTTTGTGAAATATTTAATATATATAATCTCGGAAAATATAATAACTATCGCCTTCAAATATTCTACAAATGTAATAGCACAATAAGAACTTCATTTTGAAAAAAAATATTCGGATGGAAGCAAAGGGAGGGGAACCCCCCGCATAAATGAACAATTATATTTAATTTTTAATACGCTATATCTGGAAACTATAACTGCTATCGACTTCGAATGCTTTGGAAAAAGTAATGATCAAATAAATCATACATTTTGGAAAACAACAGTTGAAGAGGAGTAGGGGGCTAGAACCCTCCATACAAATTAATACTTTTTATTAAACTTTTAATACGAATAATGTCAAAAACTTTAAAGCCTCTAGACTTCAATTTAAAATATTTAAAAGTAAATGAACACTTTTACAGTCAAAACTTGCAAGCAAATGTATTTTGTTATTGTAAACTTATAAAAATTTAAAAATTAAATTATTTTTCAAAGCATAATGGCAGAACGACTGTTTGAATAGTTTCTGATAGTAAAAGTTTTACTAGTAGAAATTATCAGAAACATTTTTGTTTCTAAACATAATACGCTCTTTTTTTGCTCTCTAGCTGCTAATTTTTTGTGTACGTGAACACGTACTAGTAATAATTATCAAAAATAAGTAATAATTTTCTGTAAATGAACACACCTATAGTATTTCTATTATAAATACAAACTTTCAAATTTTCTATTTCAAAAACTATGGCTATGGACTTTAAGTCCGGCACAAGGTATTTTGCTTATAGTATTTTCAGTACTTAGTAAATCGGTTAGAAAAGATGGCTGCGCTTATTAAAAGACCAAAGTGAAGGGCATATAAGATTCGGCACAGCTGAATACCGCTCTTACTTGTTTAATACTGGTTCCGATACCTTTATTTCTTTTGGTAGACAACCTTTTTTAATATTCAAAGGAGTAATAGACTAAGATTCTTAATCTAAAAGGAAATTTGTAGGGGGATTATATAAAATAATAAAATATTACCACTTTTAATAAGCTTTGTTTCTATATCAAAAATTATCGTTGTCAAAAATTCATCAAAATATCTTTAAAAATTGCGACTATTTATTTATCATAGAAATACATCCAGCTTTCTTCGAATTTGCAAATAATTCTAAAATTTCTCTTCTCATTCTTCCGTTTGTAAAACATTGTTTAGTCATTTATACATACGGTTATACTCAAACGCATTTCCATTTTATCTAATGGAAATTGTCATAAAAATTCACAAGAGCACAACAAAACTTCTTTAGATATATTTTTGTATTAATTTCTTTGCTTAATTTAGTTTTCAAAACACAGATATATACATATGTATGTATGTATGTATGTATGTATGTATGTATGTATATACTTATTTGAAAATAAATACGTAAATAGGTGTGAAAGCAAATTTAGCACCAAACCAAAAGTTTTAGATTTATTGCCAAGTGAGTAAATATTGTCGCACAAAAAGATTTCCATAGACATTTCATATGATAAGTGCTAGTCGTTTTACACACATGTACTATGTACGTTTTTTTTATCAAATGCTAACACAGCAAAGTCTTATTGGTCTTATGACGTTTTTGTTATTTTCTCTTGTTTATTTAAAATTTTTTTGTTTGTTATTTTTCTTCCAAAAGCCATAAGGCATTTGTGTGCCTTTGTATTGCATAGTTTTTGTTTTCGAAGTTTCATTCCTTTATTGTTACTACTTTTCAAAGAAATGCAACAAAGTCTAGAGCAGCTCCAACAGCAGCAGTTGCTCCAAATGGTTTTTATCCTATTCGTGATATTTGCTTAAATTAAATGACATTTGCTATTAAATTAGATTTAAAAGTTTTTAGTGTTTTTCTTTTCACATAGCTGTTAGCCTCTTATGCAGTAGAACTTTTTGTTACCGTAAATGTATTATTTAAGTATAAAACAGGAAACGTTGTGTATAACAGTGTACATGTTGTTATATATGTTGCAATATTGAGGATACTTAACTAGTTTAAAATTATTTTTTGATATGTGTGTAGTCACAAGAACGAATAATATTTTGCGAAAATAAAAGCCAGATGTTATTTTTTAATGGATAAAGCCATAAAATTTTTTTTCCAAAATGCTGTTTATTTTAAATGTTAGAACAACGAAAATAGAAACGTTTCAAAGTATTTGGATTATAAAATATTTAATAAGAAGTAAGCGACTTATTTTAGTTTTTCATGAACGTTAAAAGAAATTTTGTTTGAAAAACAAGTTTTTTTACCGATACTTCCCGAGCAAAATGCATTTTCGAAAACAACCACGTAATCTCACTATTTTTTGAATTTTAACATCATCAACTAACATGTTATCCAAAAAGGTAAACGGAAATATTTTTTTTATTTTTTGAGTTCCAAATTCGTCAACAGGACAGCGCCATTTACAATAATTTTAATCTAATTAGTATTTTGAATAACTATATAAGTTTCTTATACCTACATAATATATTTCAGACAGCCTTAACACTTTTCTTAGTAATGTGTGATGGCACCTTTTTTAAAATTAATTCCCAAAAGTTAATTAAGAATTGGATTGTAAATTTTTTTTGTATATAATCTAAGAAAATGGTGGACTAAATCTCTTTGATGTTGAATTGTAGCACAGTACTTGATAGACTTACAAACTTTTCTTATCAAACTTAACTAAACGTTTTCGATAACATTAAGGTCAGAAGAGTATTGTGGCCGTTCAAAAATATTAAGTTTTTGGTTCTGAGACTTCAAGCTGTGTGGACGCGGCATTTTTCTGCTAAAAGTAGCACTCTGGAACTCCTAATAAGTTTCTAAAGTAGCAAAGAGATGTTTTCATATTTATTTTTTTAAAAACTAAATTTAAAATAATCGGTTTCTTTTAATCCCACATTTGACAGTGTCAACACATGAACATTCTTCCTATATTTTACAAAACAAAATTCAAAATCAGACACTTTAATATCTTTTTTGTGCAATCTAACTGCGACATTCTAAATTAATGTTAATGTGATAACTTTTTATTTCATAAAAATCAAAAACTAATTTTGTCCTGAATCCTTAAATAATCTCGACCTCCTTGTGTGGTTCCCATATCGCTGAAAATGATAAATCTATAAACAACATGTTCACTGATTTTTGGGCGTAACTTTTTCTAAAACCATATATGACAATCAGTCCCCTTGCCCTTTTTATTGAATGTATTCATCGGGGGTATGCATTCTTCTTTTATAAAGAAATCATTTTATCTAGTTAAAGTTCATTAAAATCATCTGATAATCCTGGTCTTAATGGAAAACCTAGTTGCCTGCTTAAATATTGTGCTGAATCCTTCTGCACTTCTTTTACTTCCATCTTTAATAGTTCTATAGAACTAGGCTAGGTTAGGTTGAACAGGCGGCTGCGGATGTGTTGAAGTAATAGTTGTGCAGCCCACTTGGGTCCGTTTCCTCGGTCCCTTTGTGATATCTGGGGAAGAGAAGAGAAAAAGATAAATTAGATCAATAGAGATAGAGAGTTAGAAGGAAAGTTATCATGTGTGATCAGCGGTAGAACTATGTTATATCCCTCCTGAATTGAAGAAATCATACATAATTTCTTCTGTTCAAAAGAAGTAGCAAATTTGAGGTTTCTAACTACAAAGGAATAGCAAAGCAAAACGCTATTCCTTAACTGCTGGAACAAATATTAACAGAGAGCCTGTCAGATTTCATTTATACTACCTTCATGCCAACATGGTCTCTGCAAATCATGTTCAGTTGCAACTAGCATTTTAGAACGTACTACTACTGTAAATAATGGTTTTATAAATAACAAGCAAGCATATGTGATCTGCAGGAAATTTTTAGTAAGGCTAATTGGACTCAGCAGATGAAGTCTAGAGAGATTACCTCAAAAGAACCTGTGTTTTTTTTTATGTTCCTCAGCCTTCACGCCCTTCAGTTATATTGCATTCTAAACTACCAATGTATGCTGATGATGTCAAAATTTTTAAAATTTTTTATGACCGTAGTGGTCAATCCTCTTTGCAGTCGGCTATCCACAAATTTTATGAATGGAGAACAATTTATTTAATAGATCTAATTATAAACAAATTTAAACAAAAGTCGTTTTACAGAATCTGTTAATCGAGAATACTACCTGGATATTCATTTAAAACCCTTCAACAAGATATTCATTAACATAAACACTACCTTTCATTTAAATTCAGACATTAAAAAATTAACTTCCAAAAGTCAAAAAATTAACGAGATTTTCTGTCATTTACAGCAAAATACAATGCATTAGAAAAAACCAACAACAAAGTTGGTAGTAATATTCAACAAAATAACTGACAAAATTACTTTCAACTGAAAATTTGTATTTTCTTACAGCTGAAGCTTTGAGTAACTCTTCAAACAATTTTAAAAAAATATTATATTAAAATTAAATTCTTTCTTTTATTTAAAAACTACTTTACGGAATATTTTCTAAATGACTTGCAGTCAGTTACTGTATTAATTTTTTTAATTGTAACAAAATATTTTTAAACATCTTTAGTTCGTCCTTTCCTTGAATATGGAGCAATCATGTAGGACCCCTTTTACACCATTTACATTAATAGTATTAACTTATCCTTGCAAAAACTCTTTTTGATATTCTGTTTACGAGACCTTGGGTGGAATCCCTATGTACTACAACCATATGTTTAAATATTGGATCTTAAAAGGTTACCAATTTAAAAAAGTCACCGAACAATATGCTAAGTGTTTTATTTTATTTTGGACTAATTTGTGGGGATATGGATTCTAAGTTTCTTCTCAGTAACATTAACTTCAATGTTCCAAAAAGATCAGCTCGTCACTTTCAGTTGTTTAGTTTAAAATATCATTGATCTGTTATCATCTTATTGATTCTACAGAAAGCAAGATAGTTTTTAAATTAGAAACTATTTTTAAATGTAAAACTATTTTATTTAATCCTAACTCTGTAAAGATTTATAAATCTGTTAACAGATAAATAAAAAAATAAATGAATTTCGTTTGCTTTAAAATTCAGTAAGGGCATATTTTTAAGACTTGAAAAAAAAAAATATTTTGGAAAATATTGTAAAGCTTAAACCATTTGCTGCAAAATAAACAAACAATCAATAAATCATTTTCGATTTTACCAAAATCAACCACGTAAAAAACACTTATAACAGAATTTGTCTAGAGCACATATAGAAGAAGCATAATGATAAAATACATAATTGTTCGAAAGTAGAGTGTCATTTGATCAATTTATAGTCTAAAATTCTTATGCCGGAAAAAATCGACCTGTTCTTTGATCAACAAATTACATGAAACCAAAGCCAGACGGAAGAATGAATAAACAGGCGGGTGTGTTTTAATCGATTCATAAATTGACTCAAAGTTTTTCGGTATAATTGAAGCTGGATCTCAGACTTTGGGGTACACAAACATCTGTACAAAGGCTTAACACCTCCACTCCACCGTTTTGTGGTGTGTTTATAAAATTTGAGATAACGCTTTTGCATCTCGAGGCAATATTATGAAGGTTTTCTAAAACATGTTTTACCAAAAATCCTTAATATAACAACAAAATCTCTTCTTCATCCTTAATTTGACACTGCCATAACATTTTTTTTGTTTCCAATTAAAACATAATTAAAATTTACTTGATAACGTATGACGGTGTATCAACAAATCTAGGAAACTATTTTATAAAAATTTTAATCAAGCCAAACATACACAGGCAAAAACAGGTAAATATTCAAATATGAATTGCAGCGGGAGGTGATTAACAAATTCCATTTTTGAAACTAAAAAATTTGAAAAAAAATTGCTAGAAAATTTGAATTTTTGGATGAAACTACAAAACAGAGCAAAAAAGGCATAGAAGATTCCAAAGTATTTGAATATAAATAACTTTGCGTATATTTTTGGTTGAGTTTGAGAACCACGTTTATGTTTAGCACACAAGTTAAGCAACTACAAAAGACTACTAAAGTAGATGCTAGTGTCGGTGCCAGATAGAACATGCATTTCCTTGGCCCCATATCAGGCTATAAATGCAATCACATTCATTAAATACATTCCTGCATATAAGCATACTCGCTGTTGTGGTACCACACAGAGCTATTGTTTCTAAATGCAAGTTTAGCTGCATTTGCCGCATTTAACAAATTAAACACTAAGCCTCATACCCATACACACACCTTTACACCTACGAACACACTTCTATTCATTCATTCATTCTTCTATTCTTTTCAATTTAATTCTAAGTTGACTTCAACTGAATATCCTAAATTTGACCTCAACTAACTTTTTTATATAAAATGAAAATTAAAAAGAAAAGAAATTTTAGGTGTTAAAAAGGCCATGAAAAAACATTTCCCCAGCTTTATGTGTGTATGGTATGTGTTGTTATTATTACCACCTCCAAACACTATATCATCTTGTTGGAAAAACACAAAGAGCACACTTGCTTTCAAACAATTAGCAAGAACAAAAGCCATACATTAAGACAAAAAAGCAAAATAGAATTTAACACAACACGAAAACGCAATTTTAGCGAGTAAATGAATTCTAATTCGCAATAGAAGATGACATAAATTGTGAAAACATTCTTTAACATAAACACATCCAAAAAGTACGCAGTTCTATTTGTTAAAATATGTGGCAGTGTGTGTTACAGACATTTGCCAAAAAATAAAGATAAATAATAAACTTTCATGTTGGTTTTTAAACATTCACACATCTGCTTAAAATAAAAACTACGAATTAAATTCTACACTCCTTGGGCAAGGGTTAAAAAAATCAACATGTATAAGTACCATCAAGGTGTACTAAGACACAAGGTGGCCTCGCTAGCACAGCTGATTATTTTTTGCTCCCTGTTATATGTTCGTTTAAAATGACACATGCAAACAATTTTCACATCTGATGTTGTGACAGCATAAGCGTTTTTACATTGCATTGTTGTTGTTGTATCTCTTATTTGTCCACCTTAGCAAGTCCACTTTGGGTACTATGGCTAACCTTAGCAAATGTTGTATAACTATTGCCAGCGCATTGCTACTTAATCAATAATAACACAATGCAACAAATTTAAACGTTTTTTGACTTTTACAAGTCATCATATTTGGCAAAAACTTATGATCTTTTAAGTACTAAAACAGTGAAGATTTAAAATTCTATGGAAAGTTTTTTTTTAAATTTTCGACTGCATCGTAGTTTTTCAAAATAAACACCAAGGGACTCAAATTAACTTAAGATGCACAAATAAATAATTTTATTTATATCAGTTTTGTGTATAATAAAAGTTAAACAATTAATGTAGGTTTAAATACTACAAAATAAAGGTAAATTTTAATGTCTGGACAGATAAGTGACATTGCTTCTCCATTTAGCCTTTCTTTGCTAATTGTTGATCCTATCGAGTTTTTCTATTTCGAGAGAGTAGGAGAGTAAAAACAATTATTATAAATGGTTTTGCGCAAATTTGGGTGTATATCCTGATCACAATTCATTAAAGTATTAATTATACTTGAAAGCAATTTGTGCTATTTTTACCTATGTTGCCAATGCAATAGCTCTCCATCTAGTTTCATCCTAAGCAAATTTTTATTTATTTTTGCCCCCAATTTAATAGTTTGATTAGCAAAAGTTTTAAATAACTTTTGTTTCTTAATGAAGATGAACTACTTTGTGGAAGCAGATTAGGTGTAGGAAATTGAGAACACCTATCCAGAAATATGTTCTAAAGTCTCTAAAAATAAACTCAATAAAGGAAGTGCGGTAGTGCACTTTGATATTTTCAGTAGAAAATTTTCTTTGAAGCCCTGGGGGCAAATTACGGCATTCGATTCGAACCGAAATTCTACTCGAACGATCCAGTTATTGACAGCTTTTAATATAGGAATTCAAATAAGAATTTATAAATTTCGATTCGAATCGAATACCGTGATTTGCTCCCTGGCTTTTAAATTGAAATATATATTATATAACCATATTAAAATAAATATATCCTTAACCCTTTGTGTATAAGATTAAAGCCTATTAGGAGGTCTTAATCTCGATTCTTAAAATGATCTTGCGTAATGGCAAGTATATCGCTTAAGGTTTAAAATTCATAAAAAAATTCAAAGACGGTGAAAGCTTTATTTTAGCAGAAGTGCTTTAAAAGACTTTTCTCTCTCTCTCTCTCTCTCTGACCTTAGCATCTTTTTTAAAGCCTTTGCTTTTTGATCAAGATTTATGCAAACTTGCAAAATATAAACGTAGCGAAAAACCTATCATGCTTCGATTAATAGTGAAAGTATATGCTCCAAATATTTAACTAATATAGCATTTGTCTTATTTGGTAGCCTGTTTCACATAAAAGCAACTTTTTTAATTATTGCTTTTGGAAATGAAATCATTATTTAGTGTATGGGCACTTGTCTAGCATCTGTTTTGACCTTAACTTTTTTCTTAATAGATCTCCAGACTTTGAAGGCATCCATCTGTTCCAATTCCCACGGAATTATTTTAATTTAAGCCAAAACTTGCTAAAGCTTATACCACACAGTATATAGCGTCATTTAATCAATTGGCAGTTCAACGTTGCCACCAATTTTCTGTATGGCCTTTACAAAATCACTCTCAAATCTATAAACCCTTTTTTCAATTTATTTCCACTTTATTGTCTTAAAGCTTGAAACGTTTAGTACTTTTCTAAATAGCCTGATTTTTAACAAGAATTATTGAATAGTACTTAGCCTCGACAATTTCAAATATTAATTTTCTAAAATATTTATTTATTTGTAATAATCTGCGTGGCTTTTTAGGTGCACACAAAGTCTCAAGAGTGATCGGAAAATACCTTTGGAGTTGATATTTTTCAGACATTTTTGGGTTCGATGCCAACCTTTTTTGATTTTTAAATATAAATTTAATGAACAACTTGAAGCTAGTTATAATCCTGCAACTTTAAAAATATTTTGCCAACCGTAGCAGAATCTTTCTGATAAATACAGTTGGAATGATTTTCTTAATCATTTCAAATGCCGAGCAGATATTTAAAATTCTTAAGGGGAATTGTTACCAAGGTTTTAAGTCTCACATTTTTGTTACAATTAGCGTAAATATTTTACAAAAAAATACTCTTTCAACATTTGATTAACCAGCAATTTTTCTAACAGAAAATGGAGAAAGTATTCTTCTAGAAAACTCATATGGTTTTTAATAATTTTTTTTTTTGCTATAAATCGTCTATATGCTGCTTGATATTCATAACCAAATCTTGCTTTTTTAGATTAAGAGCCTTACTTTTTGACAATGTAATTACATTTTTACCCAACTGAGTAAATTTATGCAAAATTTATTAGGAGATTTAATTACTCAATTAAGTATTGTGTAGGAATATTAATAAGAAATAAGAAAGTTTTATATGTTTTAGGTATTTTTTTTTTACCCAAATAGAAAAATATCACAATTCGAGTACCCCTGCCCTCCCCCTTTTTAGTCGTAGGCTGATATATGTAAGTATATTTTCTATTACAATGATATTTAAATATTTTTGATTTAATAATCAAACTATAGCGCTGTAATGTGTACATTACGATGTGTTAGCATACACACATACTTGTATGCAAAGATGCAAATAAAAATGTAGTAAGATATTATTAGGAAAAAAAGGCGATCACCCCTATACCTGCTCTTTATCGACTTCAAACGTGCTTTCGATGAACTTCTCCACCCCGCAATATGGACTGCTCTAGAATGTAAAGGTATCCCAAGTAAAATTATAAATTTAGTCAAGTGCCTTTATACAGATGCGCAATGCTCCGTGCTGCATGCTGGACGCACCAGTAACCTCATAACGGTTAAAATCAGGAGTCCGACAAGGCTGCATCCTCTCGCCGCTACTTTTTAACATTGTGCTCGACGTTATTATGAATGAAGCAATCGGAGCAGGTCAAGGAATCACTTTAGGCCTGCAAAACAAACTTAGTGATCTAGACTACGCAGATGACATCTGTTTGCTCTCGCACAGTTTCACCCGATGTTCAGAGTTTCTATTACCTAGGTAGCTATATATCTAATAACGGTGGCAGCCAGCAAGACATCGAATGCAGGCTCTCTAAGGCGAAACAGGCTTTCGGTACCCTAAACAAAATCTGGCGATCGTCTAACATATCGCTGCATACAAAAATCCGTATCTTTAACACCAATGTAAAATCAACTCTTCTGTATGGCAGCGAAAGCTGGAACGTCTCCGCCGTCAATGCTCAACGTCTTCAAGCCTTTACCAACCGATGCCTTCGACGTATTCTTCGAGTGTTCTGGCCAAACACTATCTCTAACACCGACCTGTGGTTCAGAACCAGCCAACCCCCCATTGCTGAGGAGATTCTCTGCCGAAAATATAGATGGCTAGGCCACACATTGCGAAAATCGGCAAATGATCTTACGCGGAAAATACTAGAATACAACCCGCAAGGAAGCCGAAGGCCTGGGCGACCGCGAAATACCTGGAGAAGACAAGTCGAGTTTGAGCTTGGAAGATACGGAAAGAGTTGGAACGAAATCAAACAATTAGCACTAGACCGAACTCAATGGAATTTATTTGTTACAGCCCTATGTTCCTTCTAGGAATTTAATGGATTAAATATATATATATATATATATATATAGGAAAAAAAGGTTTAGAAGATTTTATAAATGTATATAATTTTACACATTTATACATATACTTAGTTGGTCCCGTGATTTTAATTCTGTGTATTTGTTCATTTTTTATTTTTAAAATAAAATAACTGTTATAGAAGAATAACAAGCCGAGAATAAGCCCAGGTGCTGCCTTTAAAAGTAACGTTTACACATATTTATATATGTATGTATATATCGTACACTAAATCTAAAAATAGTCACAACTTTAAATTCATTTAGCTGATTTCTTTTGTCATAAACTGATTCCCAGTTAAAATTATTTATTAATTTTGTTATAAAATTACAATCAAGTTTCCAGCAAGAGGTAGAAAGTCCCTAATAAAAACGAATTATTTTGACTTATGACTATTTTAGATTTAGTACATGAAATTTCTGTTTTAATGTATGTGTAACTTAAGCCTTAGAATGGGTAAGTGTATGTGTATAGTTGGTATGCGTGTGATGAAGTTTTTTTTCTGTTTGCATATCATATTGCATGTTAACAGTGTACCGCAACCAGCACATGGAATCGAGTGGACAATGCGGAATCTACTCAACACAGTGAAGGAAAGTAAATCACAATGCAAATACCAAATGCAGATTTATTCAGTTAAAATTTTTGTTTAATAAGAATAAAATAAATCAGAAAAATAAAAAGATCCACTACAACATTTTAATTTTATAATGAATTATTTTCAATTACTTTAAAGTCGTGCAAAATAACAACAATTTCCAATTATTTTTTTTTTTCAAAGAACGTTTTGGTTTATTTATAGAAATTCTCAAATAAGTTTATTGAAGTTATTATACAAAGCCTCAAAATATTCATCGGGTTTTTGAAAAACTGATTAAATTCTACTGATGATTTGGTACAAGGGTCAATAAAATGCATATGACA